>CM074280.1:5180332-5712832 GCA_037194245.1 Opsariichthys bidens | reverse complement strand
CATATATATATACATATAAAGTATATATACATATATATACACACACACACACACATATAAAGTATATATATGCATCTAATAGGTATATGTATATGTATATATGAAGAATACACACACACATACACACTTATATATATATATATATATATATATATATATATATATATATATATATATGTAGAATATATATATATACACACACACATACATATATATATATATATATATATATATAATAATAGGTATATGTATATATGTAGAATATATACACACACACATATATATATATATATATATATATATATATATATATATATATATATATATACACACATACATATATGTGTGTGTGTATATATATTCAAGGAGACCCACACAACTAGGTGAATGAAATGAAACTTGTGCTAAATAGTAAAGCATATATTAATATTTTACTGTGCACAAATTTCATCAAAGGGACATTTGAAAGAGCTTTTTTAAGTACACTCTGACAGTGTATTGTCAAGCCTGCTTTTATTTGTACAGCACTTTTCACAATATGTGCTGTGTCAAAGTAGCTTAACAAAAATGGGAGGGAATTGCATTCTGGCAACAATGACAAAAATGCTTATATTGAGCCACAAGATTGAGAAGCAGACAAAAGCGAGATCAAGGTGACTTTAAAAAACACTGAAAAAGCAACAAAACCATAAACGAATCCCCAACCTGTTTCTAGAGTTCTACCATGACCCATAATTACTTCAGTTACATAAAGTTAAAAACTCAGAAAAAAAGGGGGGGCCTAGTGTCATATTCTAGTCTCATAACCTCCCAGTTGATTTATGGGATGCAGCACAAGAGCTAAGCATTAGGGGAAAGAGAGAACGATACAGAGGGAAAGACAGCAGGAGGAAATGTGTTCACTATTCATTTGTAACAGAGGGAGTGCACGAGGGCACAACTTAGACACAAAAACAAGCCGCAAGCCGCATCTCTATCTCTGTCATAAATTATGGATGTTGTCTGATGTCTCCTAACTGCTGTGAGGCTCTCAGGGGGCTTTCTCAGCGGCAGGCCTGGCAGAAGAGCTGAACTTATAATGTAGAGCTTTCCCTTCTCAATGTCAGATCCAGCATTGGGAGTGCTGTTCAAAAGCATGGGTCATGGACTTGCGCAGTGGTAAAACACATTACTGTAAGATCAGCACTTTGTTCACTGTATGCTCTTAGTATACTTTAAATTTTGATTAATAATCCTTGCTAAAGCAAATATCGTTATAACTATTCCGCAAAACTTTTCATACTTTTTTCAGAGAACTGCAACGCTGAAAAAGTGAGAGAATACTACAGATTGAAATATAGAAGTGCCGGTGTCGTGCCGATTTTTTACCCCCCTAGTTGAAGTCACTACCTGATTGCTTAATCCTAAACCTACCAATAGCTGCACGATTAATCGTTGAAAGAAAGATCCCCGATCTCAATTCAAACATCCACATGATTCCTTATTCCTAAGTGACAACGATTTCGCCCAGGTCTACAAAACCTTCGACAAAATCACACCAAAACATTGAAATCTGTGTTCTCGCTGCCGCTGATCCAGAGAGAGAAGTTATCCCGTATGAAACCGCTTTATAAAACACATAAATATTAAAATGATGACAGAAGTACTGGGATAAAAGTTTATAGTTGGGATTTAAACACTGATGTCTACAGTAACGATCAACATCGAGCAAATCCCGTTTTGAAAGTAACTTGGCACAAAGATTGTATCGAATTCAAAAAATGATCATTGAATCATTCAGTCAAGATATTTGTTCAAAAAGGCAGATTGATCCAGCAATTAAACAGTGAAACATAATTCATTCAAATCGATTTTTAAAAATAATTCATTCAAATTTATTACACATTTCAAATAGACTGCAGCAATTAATATTTTTCTGAACCTCTAGTAAATTACATGATATTTTGTTTAGTTCTATTCAGAATTGGGAGAATCTGTTTGAGATCTCGTGTAGACCATGAATAAAAGAGGATGTTTTCTAAAAAAAAAAAGTGATACCTGCAACCTAGCTAATGAATTATAATGAATTATGAATTATTGGTAGACTTTGATGACATTTTCAGACATTACCGTTTATAATTAGCTAGCCCTTTACATTAACTAACCCCCGCTGACAAGATTACTTTCAACACAGGAAGAACTGACATAAACAGGAAACTGCAGTTCGGCAAATCCTCTTCAGCAGCGTCAGCTGATGAGACCGTAGAGAAATAACATTATGAAAGCTTTATAGAAGCACTATAATCAGCTGGAAAATATAGCACGATATTCAACCTGAATATACAGACACACAATATAGCAACACTATATTCAGCCGGACATTTAGAAAGCACTATATATAGTACAGATGGACGTATCATTGGATGGTGAGAATTATTTTTAAAACTAGCACAATCAAACTATCAAGATCAAATCTGCATATAGCACAAGACAGAGGGAGAGGGTAAAGGAGGCCCCTTGTCCTATATGGTGTGCTGTACTAAAAACACAAACCTACACTTTATCCCTCTCTCTCACACACACACAAACACACATGCAATGTCACAAAGCTCATTTGGTCCCTCAGCTGGGTCCTCTGTCAGGGTCACAGCCATTTACTCTGTCCCATCCATCAGCACAGACTACACATGATCGTTACCCACACACCCACCCTCACAAATAACGGCTCTTAGCTGCAGATATATTCTCACTAACACCAATGCACACATTCGCGTTTAATTGTATGCCTAATATGCCAAGAAAAATCTTGGTTAATGTTTCCGGTCTCATCACATTCAACTATGAAATGGCAAAATTTTGCATCACTGGATACTACTGTTGCTTGTTTACCATTTTAATTTGTCAAGTATGAAACGTTTAGCTACTTACATCTCACCTGTAACCCTGCTCGGCTTGTGTGAACAGCATATATATCCCTCTTTCTTTGATTTGATTGGCCAACTCAAACATTTGGCCATCGACGAGCCCTTGAAGACCGCTGAAGCAGACCATCCTAAAATTTACATTTTGTCATCCTATTCCTAACCATTGATATCGATACGTAGATCAGTTTCATTAACTAACAACAATTTGGCTGTAAGGGTCTCTGATGATATATAGTATTTATTATTATGAGCTTTAAACAATATTTTAAGCACATGCAGATTTTAATGTAATGATGAACTAAATCCTATTAAAATCATCTGCTGTAGATACAGATATTCATATGCCTGCAAACTCAACTTGCTCTGAAGTGCTCACGGACAGTCCAACATGGTGGATAGCTCATGTATGGTGGCCCAAAGAAACAGTTGCTAATAACGCCCTACATATATCTATGGCCATAAGAATAACACAGCAGTGTGTAATGGAGTGCAACATAGTAATCTTTGGCCCCCCTCAATTTCTACGGTGGTTACAGCCCTGTCTAAACCCACTCATAAGCTCTGAACAAAGACCCTTCTGCAGTCTAAAAGAATATTTTTACACCTTTAGCCCAGCATTTTTTTTCCAAAACCAAATGCTTCAATTCTTAATTGAAAAAAAAAACATACCATTGAAATCCCTTGTGTTATGAAAATGCCATGGATTTCAGCCTACGTGCAGTTCGATAAACACCAAACTCTTTAAATATGCCGCTCAGACATGACAGACAGCAGTGTAGGGAGTCTGTGGCGCATATGCACGCCGAGGCTCTGGGGAGGGGAGAAGAAATCCAAACAAATCAATGCAGGCCGAGCCCCGGAGAGACGGGGGCCTCCACCACCGCCAATTACTGCAGCGCAGAAACAAACACAGTAGAAGTAAACTGGAAGAGAAGGCAAAGTCTGCTGCTAGCAGGTAAAGCTGTAGTTTTGCATGTGCGTGAGGCCGAGAGAGGGGAAGGGGGGGGGGGGGGGTCTGGATAGACTCAAACAGGCAGGCAGGCCACTCTGTAATTTACAGAGGTGGAATGCAGCATGCAGCCGCGGGTGCTAATTACAGAGTGTTCATCTCTCTCTTTCTGACGGTGAGCCAGCCGACCAAAACCAGCCGACTCCCACACTGCTCCGCGGTCAGCTGCAACCTTCAGACAAAATGCAGAAGTGCGTGCATACACAGACACAGCAGGACAGCTGTTTGGATAACATCTATGACTCAGGTGACAATCCACTCTACGACAACCCACATAAAGGTTTAATAGTATGTAAAGAGCATTGTAATACATCATTACAAAGCCACTGGAAATGCTACTCTCTTGACAGAAATCTTGTCCTGTTATGTTTTGTTTTTAGCAGCTACTGGTCAGGTCATATAGCATGAAATCCATCAATGAACTGCATCCTTTTCGCTAAGTGAAAATGCACTTTGCATCCCAATTATTTATCCACGCATATGCAAGAACACTCCCATTTCCAAAGAAGCAAACCCACACGGACGTATTAAATTCCAGCACATATACAGTGTCCGTTCTGCCCACTAATCATATTGTGTTTAATTACACGAGTTGGATTATACTGGAGAAACACAAGGTCAGCAAGACAAGAGCCCAGACTCACTTAGGGAGACATTCACCCTTTCGGTGGTCAAATTCAACAACACCGCTTTTTAGATGTGAACGAGACTGAAATTAAAAAAGAAAGGAGAGGAAAGGATGAAAAGACAACCGGTTTTAGCTAAAACGGAGCGCTTGACAGATTCGTTATGAGGTTTTGCCAGACCTCATTCACTGAGATGAAGTGCTAATTCCAATACTTGCCGTCTCATGCATTGCAAACATGGTTTGCCTACTTACTAATGTCTTTTCTGAACAACCCATTAATGCTTCTGTTGCAAACATTTTACACTAAAAATACTGCGAAAAAATCAAAAAGAAGCATAACCTCTTCAGTTGACTCAAGTGAAAAAACTGGCATTTAACTAATGGGCTTCATTCAATCACTTCCAAGCATTAAATCAGCAGAGACAGGTTTAGTTTAAAGGGGTTAGAGGTTAATAAGTGTTTATCCACCATAATCTTTATTGTGCTCGAAAGCAGTTTACCTGTGATAACGCCATCATGGTAATAAGCTATCACGTTGACTGATAAGATGATTTTTTTTTTTTTTTTTAACTTTCCATGTTCTCTACAGCCGAGGAGGATTTGCAGACTAATTTATTATGAGCTTTAGTGAAGCTGTTTATGCTCAGAGAGATAAGGCTCAGATTAAACGCTGTCTTTATCAGCATGCAGCACATTCAAAAGACACTGTTTAAATTTAATTAATTGCCCAGAAGACAAGGTGCAAAGCAATTATTTTCCATACTTAGACATTCGTGTGAAAATATGAACAATAAGGGTAAAGACTAGAAGGGATACAGATACTGGGCATGCGCACATCAATATTACGTCATTTAGTATTCATTTAATTTAATAACTGTATTTGCAGTATTGTAACGGGTAGGTTTAGATGTTAATAAAACACAATTTGATAAGTAGCACATTTAATTTACTGTTATTTATGCTGAGATTTTGCCCTATTTGTGGCCGTAGCTGTACCCCTTCTAGACGTACCCGACAATAAGCACAGTAAGTGTGAACATATCCAGGCACAGAGCTTTTTGTTTTGTCTCAATCTACTGATCTGTCTACCTAGACAGCTTTTCAGGCATCAGATGAGTCAGCTGAGCCAACCCAGAACACACCTATAAAACCCAAAATGCAAATCACAAGATTTAGAGACATAAGCTGTGTATGAAATCACACACTCGTTCACTCACCCCTACATTATGTATAGTGGTTAAGTGCATTATATCGGTAAGGACTGAAAAAAATGAAGTGAGCGAATTCGGACGTTGACGTAGCCGTTGATGGAGTGAGTCGAGTAGGGCTTCCTGATGATGACCCCAGAGAATAATGAATGAATGAATGCCTGTTATGTTAATGGCAGTCTATGAGTCTAGCATAAAGATCAACACTGCAACAATTTATATATGATCGAGCTTCAACTGAGGATAAATCTCGTGCAGATTGGTTAGCCACCATGTTTTAGGCTCTCTCTCTTCTAGCGCCTCCCAAACCGGTTTGTTGTTATCCCAACCAAGATGATGCCTTGTTTTCTTTTTCATCTGGACTTCTAAGCTAATTCATCTCTCAAGTTTTACACTTGTACAGCATACATAGAAAACTATTAATAATAACCTCTGAGGCAACGGTTCTTGGATTAAATGAACTATTTGAACTTTTGTTGTAATGAAGAGACTCCGGAGTGACATTGTGACATGAAAGTAATATTACGGTTTGTTAGTAAGTTATACTTTTTTCAAGGAAATTGGTCTTGGACTCTGAAGTGGTAAACAAATGACAACACAGTTCAAAACAAAAGGCAAAAACTAGTACAGCAGATAATTACCACAACTATTATTCAACATCAACACAAATCTAACCATTTAAAATATTAATTGAAACTGTATGAAAGACTTTTTTGTAACACTTAGCTATTCACAGTGGCACTCTTGGTGGGATATATAAAATACAGACTACATAGTTGACTGATCATTGCCGCGATTGACCAATCAGAATGAAGTATTCTAGAGGCGGCCGAAAAAAAAAATAGTAATATATTAAAAAGATCAATGAAAATGAAATCAGTGCATTACATAAACACAGACCTGGGAAAAAACACCTAAAAATTAAGAGCTGGTCGCATATGTAGCTGAATGGACCTGTACAGCATAATTAGATGAATTTCTCAACTAAACTATATGCTTCCTTTCAGCATTGGAAGAGGGAAGAGAAAAAACCAACCAACGCGTGGGATGCTGCTGCACAAAAAGTTGATCAAAGGAGGAAATTATGTAGTGATGGACATCATTCAAATAGAGTTTTGCGAATAAAAATAAAATATCGCAAATTCAAACACCATTCTCTAGTGTTTTGTTGAGGTGACTGGAGCAATGGTCTCGGCCTGGATACAGCACATGAACTTTCATGAACCTACCTGGATGATGTTCAGCTGAAGGTGCGGCCCCTTCCGAGAACACTGCTGCTTTTAAATTGTGAAAATGCGATGTTTTTGCTTGTGCCCTAAATGAGGTATAAAAAAATAGACACAACCAAGTTTTCTTAGGAAAAAAATGCGCTCGGACTTCACAGCTGCGGACAATAATCCAAGTGACTCTTCTTGGTTTTCGTCTAGGGTTTCGGGACGAGACGCTGTGCAGCGAGTCTGAATCTCAGGCACCAAACACACACGGCTGTTTCACTCTCAGCTGTCTGTCTCCAGCTCCAGCAGACAACAAAAGTCCACCCTTTACCGTAGTGTGTGGAAGAAGAGCGCACGAAAGCTCGGATTCATTTATTTAGCCGGTATTTTTGTTACTATCGGACACTGAGGCACTTGTCTCCATCAAGAAACATGTCAATAATTTGGTAACACTTTACAATAACGCCTCATTTGTTCTCATAAGTGCATTAGCTAACATAAACTAAAGGGTAATATATATGTTAAAGCATTTATTAATCTTAATATTAGTAAAAAAAAATGACTAAGTCATGCTAGTTTACAGTGCAACAAATGTTAACAAATACAACTTGAGATTACTATTGACTAAATGCTGTGGTTAACTAATGTTGAAGGGTTAGTTCACCCAAAAATGAAAAATGAAGAACTCGCCCGCAAGAGTTTCTTTCATCTTTGGAACACAAATGAAGATATTTTTAATGAAATCTGGGCAGTTTCTGACCCTGTTGACAGGTACGCAACTACAACTTTGACGCTGCAAAAAGTTCATAATGATATTGTGAAAATAAATAAAATTCCATTAAGAACCACAGACACCAATAAAGAACTGGAAAAGGGTTACCGAAAGGTTCTTCGGGGAACGCAAATGGTTCTTCTGTGGCATCACTGCCAAAAGGCTCTTATTATTATTATCTGTAGGGAAAAAATCATGGTGAAAAACTAAATTTGACACCAGGTAAATCCCGAGTGTAACGTATCAGCCAGGCTGGTACTGTAAACATCTTTGTTTCCAGTGGAACTGATTAGAAAACCTGTGTGCTTTTACTCAAGGAAATTGCCTAAAGTCAGCCAATCAGATTAGAGCTTATTAGACTGAAAAAGTGCATTGCGGTTTTTATGTGCAATATTCATCAGACGGTCAGTGAACGGTCAGACTGAGGCTGAGACTCTCATCACTTTGCCCTTAAGCAAGGAAAACCCAAAAAGGAAAAAGCTATGAATCGACGTGTCAACAAAAATCTCAAATAAAATAATCATGTAAAAGCGATTAACATAAATCATTGCCATTATACCGCTTTTATTAGCATGCAAATGATCAGTGCAATCATTTTAGGTAACAAAATATTATGTGGATATAAATTTGAAATTTGGAACGGTGGAACTGTGAGGTTTGGGATACCGGCTTCTATACTGTACCTAGGGTGCTGGAGGTTTTATGGGTAGTTTGCCCAACAGTTATGGGGTGTTTTGTGACAGTCCCCTGTGGTCCTGTGTGTCGACCTGGGGGCTCGTGGCACCTGGGGGGGTGGGGGGCCGGGGGAGTCCGGGGGTCTTTGCTAAGTCTGTCCGGGTCCGGTTGGCTGGGAGGGTCGCTAGGAGCGGGCTGTCGCGGCTGTGTTCCAGACCTCAGTTCATGTTCCCAGTGGCTGTGCTGCTGTTCCAGGGCTGCATGTTATTCTTTTAGACCTTTCATTTTTTTTATTTCACAGGTTTTCTTTTATGGACAGGGGGCCGGGCCGGAGGGAGTCTGATTGGGAGGGTTTGTGGCGATCTCACGTTGCTTCATTTGCTTTTTTGTTGTCCGTGGTCTGTTGGCTCCACGGGCATCCTGACCTCAGTTGGCATTGGGACGGCCGGCAGGGTGACCGAGTGTGATGAGGACCATTCAGCACATCCTCAAGGGTTTGGGTGTCGGAAAAGGGTGGGTTGGTGGCTTCTCCTTGCCTTGGGTTTTCAGGTTGAGTGGAGGAGGGAGTTCAAGTGGAGTGGGGTTTTGTTCACGAGTGTGAGGAAGGAGCGTGAGAGAGGGAAGGAGCGGGAGGTTGACATCTGATCGTGCAGCTTCTGCGTGTAATGCGGTCTGAGAGGACTGTACCGGTGAGCTGCGAAGAGGAGAGCTTTCTCGAAGGCACTGATCTACTCTCGATTTACCGTTCCTCCTACGTCTTTCTTTGGGACCGAATTGGGAAGATGATGAAAAAGAAGACGGATGGCCGAAAGGCGCTTTCTTCCGCCTTTCCAGGGAGGCAGGGGTCGCAGGGAGATAGGGAGAGAGGATAGGAGGAGGGGAGGAGAGCTCAAAGTAGATCCGTCCTCCTCGTTGCTGAGACACAGTCAGCTGAGGTGGCTGAGGGGCTCGTTCGGGATGCCTCCTGGGACGCCTCCCTAGGCCTCCCTTGGGAGGTGTGTCCGGGGGGATGTCCCCGGGGGAGAAGAAGGGGGGGGGAAAGAGGGGAGGAGGAGGAGATGTCTCTCGGCCTGCGGCTGCTGGCCTCGGTGTCCCCCCCCCCCTGGAGGAAGGAAGTGGGGGGGAGAGGGGAGGGAAGGGAAGGTCTCTCTGCTGACTGACTGCCCCCCCCCCCGACCCCCCCCCGGATAAGTGGAAGAGATGGATGGATGGATGGGAAATTTGAAATATGGATGTTTTGTCTGTGTGCGTTCTCACAGACGTCGGAATAGAGGGGTTTGGGTGCTGCATGAGGCCCAAGAGAGCCACTCACTTGCAGGGTAAATGATGGATCTTTGGTGGGAGTATTCAAGTGAGTCTGCTATTGCTGATGTTGGAGTTTCTAGGCTAGATACGTCATCATCATCATCACTCACAATGAATGCTGATCAGTGTTTTTGAAACTGACTTATGAACACTGGAGAAAATGGTGCCTGCCCTGAACAGCAAGGATTGTTGGTGATGTTGAAACTCACAGTTCTTAGTCATTAAGAAGAAGCATTAAACATTTAGTCTCTAATCTCACGTCATTTGGAGTTTTGATGTCAGAATGGATTGCCCCCAGCTGGTTTGAAGTGGGACACACATATGGACCACTTGGGGTTATCTCCGAATTGTGACAGCAAAAAAAAAAAAAACTCAGCTCTGTCCTTGTCCTCGGTTCTCATGGTAACAGAGGGAGGAAAAGGGATGCACAGCAAAGCAGTAGAGTAGAATGACAGGATTAAGCACCAGTATGAGGCATAAACTGCTATTATAGCGAGTAGCAAAAGAGTCAGGTTGTCAACTTACATTTCTAGGATTGTCACCCAGGAAAGTAGTCCTTAATGAGAAAAAAGAAATCTTTGCAAGCACTTTTATAATGTTAGTCACATATCAGACTAATCTTAGAACTTTACCCAGAGTAAAAGTATTGGCCGACTTTGCATACTAATTTGTGCATGCTTAGTTCCACTATTTTACATTTAGATTACCATCATCAAACACTTAAAAGTTAATCTTCAAAACACTAATAATTTAGTAACGCTGTTAAATGTGATCTGTAGCCAATTTTGAAATAAATAGCCATTTTTCATTCTGTAGATTATAATAAAACTATTCATTTGCATAATTTAAGATCATTGATTTCAGATTTTTAGGGGAGACGTCCTGGACGGATATATATATATACACATTTAGTCCTGGAGTCCTCTGGTCCTCCTTAGTCTTCCTGCAGGAAATCTTTTTCCAATTATACAACTGTCAGTAATTCTTCCAGCTGGTCAGTATCTTTATTTTTGCTTGCCCTCCACCAGTCTTAAAACTCTGTTTGGGCTTTTTGTTGTTGTTGTTTATTTATTTCTTCCATAACACCTGTCTTACTACTGTAATGTCAACCAAGAGATTTCACAAAACAGTAAGGGAATGAAGCTGATGATTCAATCTTACCTGAAGTTGTATTGTTCTTGATGTGTGTTCATTTGCATTGAATGAAATACAAATGGATTTCCTGCTGGCATTCCTTTTCTTTGATTTCACAGCTGATGTTTGCCGTTTTTCTTTGCTATTTTAAAAGAGTTTTATTTTGTTCAATAATTTTTTTTTATTGCAGTCTTTTTTGTTCAGCCATTTTTTCCCCCTCAGATTTGATTCTCAGTTTCATCCAGTTTTAAGATTCATGTTTTACCGTACTAGTTCAGATTAGCACAGGTTTTAAAGTAATTTTGTTTATTTTATGTTTCAGAAAGCCATTTTTAAGCCATGATTTTCTATACTAGATTAAGGCCTACTCCTTTTTTAATTTAACCCTATCCGGGAAACCATTTTATTTGTAATTTACTTAGATAAAGTAGTGACAAATTTAAATATTGGCCATTTATTGGATTAATAAAAATAATATTTTGCTTATCATATCGGCCAGAAGTTAAATAACATTTTTGGTTTTTGGTGCAAACTGAGAATGTATCAGAGAAACTCATACAGTACGTCTCTCATTCTATTTCAGAGGAAAAGCAAGTAAATGAGAGGTGATTAAGAATGCAGGACCATGAATGGGGGAAAAGCAGGAAGGCCGGAATTTGTTCAGAAAAATGGTGCCGCCACACTGATAAGAGTGTGTGATAATGTTGACAGAGGGAGACAGCAGGGGACAAGAGGCAGACATGAGGGCAAGTGATGACAAGCAGAAGCTCATGCCCGTATGCGCTTGCATTTATTCACAAACACAGAGGCGAAGAGTAGATACCATTTGTGCAACTATACTTAAAGGACTTTGAAGGCATGTAGATTGTTTTCTTCCAACTTTGGATCATGAATTCTCACATATTCATAATGCTTATGTTCTAAAGTTTAAAAATGTCTATATTGAGTTTTTATACTCTTTCACAACATTTTTTTTTATGAAATGAAGAATGAGTAGTGTAAAAGGTGAAAATAATGGTTTATATTTCTTATTTCGACAGGGTTACATAACTACGCATGCAGGCGTCCCAGTTGTGATGCTTCCGCAATGTAATTTTTTTTTACTTGTAGCATTTATACAAAGTCTTAAAGTCACGATGAAACAGAAGTAGCATGAAAAAAGATCTGAATGCGAGTTTCCACATGATTTTAAAAAAGGGGGCGGGGTTTAAGCAGACTATGGACCGATTTACACAACTTTTTGTGCGTTTTTACTAAAAACGTTTTAGACATTCATTTACACAACAATGGCATTTTAGGTTCCTGAAAATGTGTAAACGATACACTGTAAACCTTAACGCTCAAAATACTTAATTGGCTTGAGTAGGACAAATTTAAATTAAACAAATTAGTTCAATCAAATGAACTTTTTAGAAGTATTTGTTTTCTTTCAAATTCAGAGAACTGATATATTTCAAGTAAACTGAACAGTTTTATTGTTTTAAGTTTTTTAACTTATTTCTTTCAATTTAGATGAAGTTTAACTGAAATTGGGCTGGGATTTCTGTTTCCCAGCATGCTTTGCCCATGAGACTAGAGAGGGAGAGTAAATGTTAAAATTAAGTGTTATATAATGTTATGTTTGTTTGTTTTTGTGCAAGATTGGTGTTAATTTGGAGATTTAGTGATTCATATTTTTCTATGCTAATTTAGAAGAGTTTCTGTTAATGTGGGTTTTTCGAGTTACCATCATGGTGACAAGTGGTTTGGTTTGGTTTGGCTTACCTGAATTAGATGCTTTAAGTTGCTGCACTCTTAACAACTTTTATACCATGCTACTGTTAACATGCAAGCAAATGACCATTTTCTGAGTTAGTTTGTAGTAGCTAGACAAGTTTATATTATTGTAAACCTTCACACTGAAGCTAAATTAATGAATTAATATACCCAAACAATTGAAGTTAAAATGATTAAGACTGTATGAGTACAAAATAAAATAACTCGGCCAGTTCTGCTGAAATAAACGTTGAATTTAGCCAATTTATTTGGGTTTACAGTGTATGGAGCCGTTCACATGACACCATAAATAGAACTATAAACAGAAAACTCTATACATTTTGGCCGTTCATTTACATGACAATGGCATTTTGGTGGCCTGAAAATGTAAAAAGTTGAAAACAGTTTCAAAGTGCATGTTTTTGAAAACGTTACCATTATCATTTCGGGGTAAACTGCAAAAACGCTAATCTGTGAAAACGGTGAAGTCATGCACAAAAAAACAAAAACAAACATCTCAAAAACATGAATTAGGAAATTGCATACTTTTAATACAGATTTCAAACTGTGCTTTTTAAAATTTCCTTGATTCCGAAGGCTGAGTTTTATGCAAATAAGTAGATATTAAAATAATGTCCTATAGAAGTCAATACAGCAAATATCATCTTACTCTGTTAATGATAAATTTGAATCATTAGTTAGTACAGAGATTGCCTGTCTTTTTACATAATAATACATGATTACACATGCCTCTCGTTTTTTTCTTCTCCCTCTATCTGTATTGCACAAACTCACATACACAGCCCTCTCTAGTTTAATTGAGTGCAGAGGACAAACACTTAGGAGACACAGCAGCAGTCTAAAAGCATCCAGTGTGAGACGTTTCATAAATGAGTGTAATCGTGGCCATATGGCAGCTTCTGAGAGCCTGAACCACATGTCTGGAAAAAATATCACTGACTCCTCATTTCACACAGCTCTGCCAGCCCAACTCTCCTGAATCACTTAATACCTGTTTTTCCGCACATCACAGCATGCCTGATTTGTATGTGAATTGAGACATACACACACTCTAATTTTTTTTATGAAGACAGACCATGTACAAAACAAACTTACATAAAAAAACGGGACAAAGGAAGTGTTGGTTAAAGAAAATTGTAGCACTGGTAAAGGCTCAGGGAAGAAGGAGGCAGTAACCGGCGAATGTTAAATAGACGACAGCCGCCTAAACTAAAACAAAACAACTGGCCTGGTCCTCTCTCCACTTTCACTGTCATCAGTCCTCCTTTTATCCTTCCGGAGCTCCTCCGTGGGACCTCGTTCCATTCCCATGGCTCTCGGCCTCGCCCTGCTTGCCACAAAAATATTGAAAATACCTATTGTAGATTGCTAGAACTACACAACTGACTGAAGAGGAGATACGGATTGTGGGAAGGTGAGTGAGCTGAAAAAAGCTCTTTTCTTTAAATATTTAACAAGCAGATTCAGAGTGAAGAACTGGTGCTCTTTTGATATGGCTGACCAAAGCTAGACAAGCTTAAGAAGAAAAATCAATGCATTGATCACAGGAGATTTTCCTATAATCATATCTTGTTCACAACATGTCTTGAAGCCGCTTACACCGATTCCACATAATCTTTGTCATAGCCCTTCTTTTCTCCTCAAAATAGCTATTTTACCAAACAAATTTCTCTTGTCATTGCCTTCAGCATGTCGTAATTTTATACAACCTTTTATAGGAGTGCTATAGATGCAGTGAGTCATAAATTTTCATGTCACTGCTAATTATACCATCAGTCACGGTAGTCCTAATGTACTGTTTACTGGTCCAAGCCCAATGTTTTCGCAAGCCTCGCAACTCGCAGTCTTATATTTCAGAAAATAAAATCCTGAATGCAGGAATACAAAATTGAAATAATAATCATCATAAAGCAGAGCGGCTTGCAATTTATGACCTCATTAAAAACAGAGGCACATCAGGGGAGTGTTTTTTTATATAAAGAATTTGATTTAATCCACAGTTGTGAACAAAAGAAGCAGTTCAGCTCAGAAAACTGCAACAACTGCAGGGTATCTTCATTTTAAGCACGACACTTTTTTTTACTTTAGAGGCAGAATAGAAACAATGGGAGCAAAAAGGAAAGGAAGAAAACATTAGAAAATACTGGTCACTGAACCAGATTTGAGTGTTCTAAAGATTTGTGGAAGTCTTACATTCAAATGTTGTTCTTTTGTTTTCAAATCAGGAATGGGCAAACTTCAGAATTTAATGACTGGCTCAATTTTAATTAATGAGTGCGAATTTGAATGAATTTAGCCACATCCCACAGAAAATTGAATTGGATTGATAGGAAGATGCATTCCGGGAAATGAAGTTCTATCTATCATTCTATCTGTCTGTAAGGATTTTTTTCAAAAGCTTTGTAAAGCCAGGGTTCCAACACATTTTCCATACTTTTAAATGCTCAAATGTCCAAACCAGACCATATTTAACATAAATGATTCATACAGCATTATTTTCAGCTTTATATTGGTATATAGTACAGTCATTTGCAAATATTTTTATTTTCCCAAGGTTTTTTCCATTGATTTTCTCAAAGTGACAACATGCAGAGCCCCTAAAATAAATATCCCCAAAAGGAGAATTTTTTGTGTACCTGCACATTACAATTTCTATTTTTATATATACTATAATCCACGGGTCTTCAACCGGGGGTCCGCGGCAGTATTGCAGGGGGTCTGTCAATTAATGTTTGATCACAAATAATTAAAAAATATAGATTGAAACGTGTAAAAACATCACGAAGTCAAATTTAAATAACATATATTTGATTTTACAAATAGTATTACATTAACAGCTTTAATAAAACCCTTCCGTCCACGTGCAGTCACGTATAAGTCAGCTATAATTTGAGGACGCTACTGGCTAATAATTTATATACAATTTAGCTCGCCAGAATGGATGCCTTTGTAACATCTACAGCTTAAAGTTCAGGTAAATGTATAATCGTTGTCCACCTGACAGTAAAATTAAAATGTGAAGTTCTGTTTAAACTTAAAGGCCGGGACTCACCAACACGACGTCCAAGAACTAGCGGCAACGGAAGCCGACGGTGTTGTCGCTCATGTCGACTGCGTCTGAGGAAAAAATATGTGCTTGAACACTATGGCAAGCCATTTTAGCTTTAAATACTCCTTCCCGTACTAGTCATAAATCAGTTTTGACTAGTCATAATTCAATTTCCAGATATCTCTTCTGCAATTTTGACTCGTCGTAATTGCAATTAAGATATCTACAATGTGATTGTGACTAGTCATAATATGCATTGAAGATATCTGCAATGTTAATTTGACTAGTCGTAATATACATTACAGATATCTGCAATGCTTTTATGACTAGTCAAATTCTTCCATTGATTTCAATTGGAAAATATTTTCAGATATCTACAAATGAGTTTTCACTAGTAGAAATTGTAATTAAAGATATCTCCAATTTGATTATGACTAGACAAAACTTAGAGATATCTCAAATTATAATTTGCACTAGTGGCAATAAAATTAGAGATATCTTCAATTGAATTGCCACTAGTGCAAATCATAATTAGAGATATCTCTAAATGGGTTTTGTCTAGTCATAATCAAATTGGAGATATCTTCAATTCATCGTTTTTTAAGATATCCAAAAATAAATGTGTAGATATCTTTAAATAATTTATTACTAGTCAAATTACAGTTGTAGATATCTTGAACTGGATTTTTGACTAGGCAACACTTAATTAGAGATATCTTGAATTGGAATTCGTCCTAGTCAAAACTCATTTTAAGATATCTTCAACTTAATTATAGATATCTCAGTCTGTTTTTTGACTAGGAGGATCTTTCTTTGGAGATATCTGCATTCAGCTTTGTGACTAGGAAGAATTTCAGAGTAGAAATCTTGAATGAACATTCTGACTAGTCGAAATTATTTTATAGATATCTTAATTGCGTTCTCAAACCACCCCTTTGCTAAGCCCCTCCTTTTCTAACCATTGTCTGCGCGCCAAAAAATCTCAACGGCCTGACCTGGTTTTCAGGTAATAAAATTACTGTAAAAGTAACTGTGTATGTTATTAACACTGGAATAGTAACTGCATTATTTGCAAATCGCGGGCTTTTTTGCGTTGTCAACCGTTTTCTAAGGTAATATAGTTGTGGAGATAGCGCCTCTGGGTGGTGCGGAGGAAATGTAAGTTTCACGTCACACACGACGGATTCGACTAGGAGCAATTACAATTCAGATATCTTAAAATATAATTGTGACTAGTCGAAACCGAATTACAGATATCTCTAATGACCTTTGCGGATATATGACGCTTCTTTTAAAGATATCTATGACAGATATCTTAAATGGAGTTTTGACTAGTCAAATATATATTACAGATATCTCAAATCGGATTTCTTACTTGTGCAATTATAATTGCAGATATCTCTAATTGTCATTCTGACTAGTCGAATTACAATTATCACTCGTCAAAATACAATTGTTACTATCTTTAAATATATTTATAGTCAGAACAAAGTTTAAAAACTAAGACGGCTTGCCATACATACACTGACTCGTTTGCTGAACAGCAATCTCTCTCTCACCGACGGCCCGACGCCGATTCAACATGTCGAATCGGCCGAAAAAAAGCCGAGGAGGGCCAACTTCAGCCGACGGTGCGGAACACACTGAGAAAACTTAGTCGGCCGACGAACAAAAACTGCCAACTTGGTGTTTTCCGGGTTGAAGTTGAAGTTCAGAGAAATGTATAATTGTCCATCTGACAATGAAATTGCAGATCTATTAAAATAATTGTGATTAAGACAGATGTGAACTTAATAACTGGTGATTTTAATTGCTACATGTTTGTTATGATGGATAAATCTTTTTAATAATGAAAATATAGCCTACAGACAATGTACCACAACATATTTCTAATCTATACTGTCTCAACATAACTACATATACAACATAACGTAACATATTACTATCGTAAAGTGATGGATTTCTATTAATATCAGAGGCTCTTGTTTGACACATTTTGAGTCAGGGGTCCCTGCTCATCTAAGGGGTCCTTGCCCTGAAAAACGTTGAAGACGCCTGCTATAATCAATTTCCTTTGTGCATTACTGCCATCTTACTATGAATAAAACGAGAGCATGGATGCACATAGATTAATAGAGATCTGTTTGCTCAAACTTCAGCTTTTCTTAGGGTGGTACCTCTAATATCAAGGCCCAATGTCCAATATAATGCATCCTCTGTGGCGGCTGGGAAACCATGACATGAAATGAGCTGATGGCATAATACGGCTGTCTGCATTGTCCTATTTGCCAAGTTCAAGGGTCTATAAAAAAGACTGGTTCTGTAAAAAAGTATTCAAAATTTGGCTTTCAGTACGCCATATTTCAAGGCCTTAGGTCTGCTTTAACGCATACTCTGTCGCGGCCAAGAAAGCACACCGTGAAATGGATGGCGCAATAGGTGGCTCAGTGTGCGTTGCCCTAAATGCTGTCTATTGTCCTTTACATAAGTTTTTATATTTTTTTTTATTTTTGAAAAGGTCCTTTTCGAGGCTCTATAACACGGTGCTAAGACTATTTTGAGAATTAACCCAAACTGCTTATAACCTGCATTTCTGCATAATGAAAAAGAGATTCTTGAAATGAACTCAGTCGTGTTTGACAATCACTCAAGAATTACTAAACAGCTGCCATGAAACACTTCTTGTATGATACATTTTTTTCATTAAATTCTTAATTTTCTATTATAGAAAACCAAATAGGGGCAAAGGTAATTTTCCATACTCTGCTGTCTTTTTTCCGTACTTTTCCAGACTTGGAATTATGTTCAAATCGATTTCCAGACTTCCAAACTGCATAGGAAACCTGTAAAGCCAACATTCAAAGTTTGTTTTGACAAACTATTTTCTTCTAGTTAAAATTACAATCAGATGAATCTATTTAAATGGAATCATTTTACTTCTGCTTCCTCAAATTCCAATGGCAATCCTGGATTCTGTTTGCAACTTCAGTTCAAATTCAAGAACAAAGCCATTCTCCATTC
Organism: Opsariichthys bidens; assembly: GCA_037194245.1. Classification (NCBI taxonomy): domain Eukaryota; kingdom Metazoa; phylum Chordata; class Actinopteri; order Cypriniformes; family Xenocyprididae; genus Opsariichthys; species Opsariichthys bidens. Next base: position 5,694,138 of record CM074280.1, on the reverse strand, counting down.
AATAACTCAACATGTGTTTCAAATAGAGATCCTTTGTCTCACTCTGTTGCACCTGCAATACTTTGACATGTTTTTCTCTCCAGCAACCTGCCGAAAGCTTTCTCCTCACTATCTGTGCCCAGATTTTTTACCGAACACTCTTTTTCAATATTTCCACTGATGTCCCTGCATCCTAGATAAAGCTTACGCAGAGCTGTTATCCGTGCTGTTTCAGTTTAAATTATTTTGCGAACGAATTTGAAAGTGTGGTAAATATTAAAAGGGTTAGGTCACCCAAAAAGGAAAATTATCCCATTATTTACTCACCCTCAAACCATCCTAGGTGTTTATGACTATCTTCTTTCAGAGAAACACAGAGTAGTTTTAAAAAATATCCTTGCCCTTCCAAGCTTTGTAATGGGAGTGAATAGTAATTTGGACAGACAGCCTACGCAAATCAAGTTACGGTGGAAGACTCGACGCATGACATATTTACGAACGAGGAAGCACAGAGGATAGAACAAAACAAAACACCGTAAATGAATTAGATTAGATGAATTAAATTAGATTTTTTAAAAGAAATCGGAGGATTTTGATATAAGAGAAGCTTGAGTTTGTTTGAACCGCGAGAGGCGTTTAAGCTTACGCTGCTCCTCCATATGCCATATATTGCGTCAGGGGTTACTCTTTTGATGTAACTTGACTTGGGTAGACCGTCTGCCGGGAAGCTAGTTATTTTAGTTTATATAGTTTTAAATATGTTTATATTTCTTACAAAAATCCATCTCTTCACTTCAGAAGACCTTTTGGGATTGTGTGGATGTCTTTTGGGCTTCAAAATCCAAGTTAAAGCTTCGAAAAGCAAGAACGTTTTAAATATTAGTCTGATTGTTGTGTTAGTCTGAAAGAAGATAGTCATTTACAGCTAGGATGGCTTGAGGGTGAGTAAATCATGGGATTATTTTAATTTTTGGGTGAACTAACCCTTCAAGTAGAGACAAAAACTGCAAATGTTACCTGCATTCTAAACATGTTTCACCGGTGTTGTGTTATGGAATGAATAGTTTATAATGCCAGAGTCAGTGAGAATAGTGTGAATGAATTCTAAAGAGGAAAAAGATAAACAACAAACAACAAGAATGCATCATGAAAAAACAAGATGAGCTGAATTTTTTTGGGATCCATTTTCCATGAATGTTTTTTTTTTTTTTTCATAGAATAATCAATAAACTTGAACTAAGAAAAGCAAAAATTTGAGCATTTAAGTGAGGAGATAGGATGTTTATTTGATATATTTCCAAGAATTCAAAAGAATTGAGGATGTTTTTCGCACACATTAATTGCTGAAATAATTCTCCTAAATTAGCATTCAGAGATGAGGGAGAAAACACTGCAAACAGCTCCAATGCAAATGAAGGAAGAATAGAAGTGGATCAATGGGGAGAAAAACATCCCCGCTGCTTGATAAATTAGGTGAGAATTCTTTCCTCATTTATTGCCAGATGGTTAATGTTGCCATATCAGTTGGCGTGCTGTTCGGAAATGATGGGATGAGGTGCACCTAAAAGCCAGCCGAACGAAATGCAAACTGTCTTGAGAATGGAGCTCAAATTGGATATTTATGATGTATTTATTGTATCTTGGCATTGTCTCTGGTAATCTTGTAGCGAGATAGCACATTTCACAGTGATAATAAGAGCATCTATTATCTGAGTGCATGATGGATGGATGTAGTAAAAAAGAAAGCAACTCCTGTAGCTGAATGAATTAGAGTACAGCCCTTTTGGCTTCCAAGCAAGATCCTGGCACGGAATCTTCCTCTTCCTTTCTCCTCCTTCTCTCTCTCATTAAGAGCAAACTGCTGTTCTCCACAAAGAGACTAACATTCGCATACAGGTTCAAATTCACACTTTCACATGCATGCAGAGAGGTGCACATTACAATTTTACAAGCAGAAAATTAGGTTCTGGCCATGGTTTGTTTTCTTAACGCCTCTCACCACAGGCTGCCCTGTCTGGAGAAAATTACACACGGTAAGACGTGTGCAGAAGTATCTAGCTTTCTATATGCAGTGCCTCTTCAGCAGACATTTTTGTAACTTTTTTGAACCGAAAACACTGTAAAGGTCACATTTGGAGTATCCGATATGACTTTTGAAATCTGCTTTAATGTTTATCTCCGTTTAAAACCAGTTCATTTCCATGAAGTACAATTTCCATCCATCTTTTTGTAATATTCGGCAACAACGGCAAATAATTTTTTGTACAATGCATTTTTATAGTTCATTAACCTTGGGGAGTATAACTGTATAGCAAATCTGTTTTCTGCAGTAAAGTTTTGGAAATAATGTAATTGCCTCTCTACATGTGTTCCGTTGCCTCTGTGCCGTTCCCTTTGCTCCATCTCCACTGTCCAACATAATGATTCCACAGCAGATCATTATTACAACCCCCCAGCTGTCTCTGTCCCCTATTGCATGGACACAGTCCAACAATCCAACAATCGCCAGCATCACCCAGAGCTGTTCCCTTCTCTGACTCTGGATTGAAGATGCGTTGTCCAAAACCTTTTAAAAACCTGCAATATCAAACTGAGTTCGATGAAAACTTGCTCTTTACACCCAAATGGCTAAACCATTGCTGATGAATGTTCTGCACTGATGGCAACTCCCATTCATCTCCCTGTACCCTCCTATCAGCGTGCCGACACTTGCGCTTCTTCTGCTGATTCTATTATTATTCGAAACAGACAGCCCTCATATCTCTGCTACATGAGCTAAGGGAGTGCATCAGCCTGTCATCTACTTGTTCTCGCTCCCTCTCTCTCCCTCTTTCGCTTTCCCTCAATCTCTGTCAGTGATTGGCAACTTGCTGTGGGGTTGTGTCAGGCCGGGTATAGCACAGTGCCGGGTGCTGTTGTGTGGATAGAATAACTGCACCCCAGGCACAGGAGGTGATTAATATGAAACAAAGCCAGTGTGCTCTGGCTCCAAACATCAGCCTTTACGCAGTTCGAGCCTGGTTAACAGGTCCCCTGTGATACTGAGAGAGAGAGAGAATAAGAATAGCTGTCATGACGAAGGTCAGTGGACTAACAGGAGCATCAGTCAAAGTCGCACACACATACACAAAATAAGAGCCAAAGAAAAAAAAAATGCTGATTTTAGACTTCAGACAACTGGAGTAGAGCAACTTATTATTACACATCTCTTTTGAATACTTGATTGTGATCAGTCAGTCGCAGAATTCTGTGTGACGATATGCGTCCGATTACACTGAGCGAGTGTATCTGAGAGGCCGTTTTCAATTTATCCAAAGTGACATGCTGACGCAGTCAGCTGTGGGATTCACGGAATATGTGGCCGAGTGTACAAAGGTTGATAAAAGCTCTACTTAATGCAAATGTCAGTGAAAAACTCCAGGTAGCTAATCACTGTGAGGTAGTTCTAAGCATTTCAAAATCTGCCAAATAGAGGGCTGATGACAATTTTTCCCAATTGGATTTTTCTCTTGGAATATGGATTATTGCAGAAAACGAGTTCTGTGACCAATGAAAGTTTATGATTCTTATATTCTTTGTTCACAAATTAACACTTGTCTGAAATTTTAAAGCTTAAAAAGAATTGCCAAAATAAAAATCTAAACAGGTAACACTTTACAATAAGGTTTTGAAATTAGTTAATGTATTAATGTAGAATAACACACAAGACACAAACAACATGTAAACATTGTAAGAAAACTATGCCGTACACCTCGGCCAAGGTTGTACAGGCTCTTAGACGCATTTTCATTCGTGCAAAATGGAAGCGACGCGCATGCGGTGTTTTTTCCTGCCGCGGCGAGATGAAAACATCTCAACTGTTCAGAATGCCTCAAGTGCACTGCAGGTCATGTGACAAGAACCAACCGATCATCTTCGACCTTTCCGTAACAAAACGTGGACATCTCAGCAGAACAGCTGATCATAGCTGTACAGGGGGGTTGTTATATCTCATCTCCATAAATATATCTAGTAGTAAAGCTAAAGCAAGGGCTAAAAATCAATGTATCCCTTGCTGAAACTTCCTCATGGTCGTGGAGAGCACAGTTCACGGTTGCGACAGAAGCTACAGAAGCGCGAGCTCCCGAACGCTTGCAAAAGAAGGAGGAAGCGACGCGGCCGCGCTTTACACGCTTTTTTAGGCGCGATATGTGAACGGCCCCTAAAGAGGCAGAAAGCATCGCTGTCACTGCTGACGGTTGGACTTCTCTGTGTACGCAGAGCTATATAACAGTTACAGCCACAGAATCAATAGTGACTGGGAAATGGTCAACTTTGTACTGCAGTTAAAGTGACACTTAATGTCACGCGCCGCTTAGGCGAGTGCAGGAAGCACGGCAAGGCAGGACAGAAGATTAACGTATTTATTCAAACAAGACAGGTTAAACGGACGAGTACAGCGAGCACGAAACTTTAACAACGAACCAGGACAGGACTGACACAGAGGGAATTTATACAAAGAACACAAGAGGATAATTGATGGGGAACAGGTGATGACAAAACTGACACAGGTGGTGACGATGAACTAATAATGACGCTGAATGAAAACAGAACCACATGGCAAAACTGACAGGACAATAACAAAGGAACATGAGACAGATGACGGGACTGAACGAAAACAAAGAACATGTGACAAAGACCAGACCGGGGAACAGAGTAAACAGTTAAACAGACAGACAGGATTGTGACATTACTCCCCCCTCCCGGAAGGCGCGACCTCGCGCCGTGAAGGAGCAGATCCGGGAGGGGGGGTGGGCACCCTGGAGGCCGTGGTCATGTTTAGGCAGTTCGGGTGGCCTCCAGGGTGTCTCCTGGACCTCCCGGGGATCAGGCGGCCATGGCGGAGTCCGGGGCAGAGTCCCAGCGGGCGTGAGGTCAGGTGGCCATGGAGGAGTCCGGGGCAGGGTCCTGGCGGGTGCCAGGAGGTCAGGCGGCCACGGAGGAGTCCGGGGCCGAGTCTCAGCGGGTGCCACTGGGCCCCCCCCAAAAATTTTCAGGGGAAGGGTCCCCCACTTCGGTAACCTTGGTGGCGCAGGCTCTGGCGGTGGCAGGTCAGGGAGGTCTGGGAGGTCTGGGAGGTCTGGCGGCTCTGGACGGTCTGGCGGCTTTGATGGCTTTGGCGGGTCAGGGAGCCCAGGAGGCTCTGGCGGGTCAGGGAGCCCAGGAGGCTCTGGCGGGTCAGGGAGCACAGGAGGCTCTGGCGGGTCAGGGCGCCCAGGAGGCTCTGGTGGGTCAGGGAGCCCAGGAGGCTCTGGCGGGTCAGGGAGCCCAGGAGGCTCTGGCGGAGGAAGGTCAGGGAGCTCAGAGTCTGGGAGCTCAGGATCTGGGAGCTCAGGAGGCTCGGGCCAGTTTGGGGGCTCGGGCCAGTCCGGGGGCTCTGGCCAGTCCGGGAGCTCGGGCCAGTCCGGGAGCTCGGGCCAGTCCGGGAGCTCAGGTAGTTCTGGGGTTGTGAGCACCGGAGACGACCCTGAGGTAGCGAGCACAGTAAACGGCTCGCGGACGGCGAGCACCGGAGACGGCTCGGAGAAGGCGAGCACCGGAGACGGCTCGGGGAAGGCGAGCACCGGAGACGGCTCTGGGACGGCGGGCACAGGAAACAGATCACGGGCGGCGAGCACTGGAGACGGCTCACGGTTCCTCGCGGTTCCCCTAACCCTAACCCTAACCCATTCAAAAATGTGTGTGTGTGTGTGTGTGTGTGGGGGGGGCTTCATAAAGAGTGGATTGCAGCTGGAGTCAGTGCTTCAAGAACCACTACGCACAGACGAATGAAAGACATGGGTTTCAGCTGCCGCATTTCCTTGCTTCAAGCCACTCTTGAACAACAGACAGCATCAGAACCCTCTTGCCTGGGCTAAAGACAAAAAGGACTGGACTGCTGTTGATTGGTCCAAAGTCATGTTCTCTGATGAAAGTAAATTTTCAGTCTGGAGGAAGAGAGGGGAGTTTCCACAGTTAGTGATGGTTTGGGGTGCCATGTCGTCTGCTGGTGTTGGTCCACTGTGTTTTCTGAGGTCCAAGGTCAATGCAGCCGTATACCAGGAAGTTTTAGAGCACTTCATGCTTCCTGCTCCTGACCAACTTTATAGAGAAGCAGATTTCATTTTCCAACAGGACTTGGCACCTGCACACACTCCCAAAGCAACCAGTACCTGGTTTAAGGATCATGGTATCCCTGTTCTTAATTGGCCAGCAAACTCACCTTACCTTAAAATCTATGAGGTATTGTGAAGAGGAAGATGCGATATACCAGACAAAGCAATGCAGAAGAGCTGAAGGCCACTATCAGAGCAACCTGGGCTCTCATAACACCTGAGCAGTGCCACAGACTGATGGACTCCATGCCACGCCACATTGCTGCAGTAATTCAGGCAAAAGGAGCCCCAACTAAGTATTGAGTGCTGTACATGCTCATTCTTTTCATGTTCATACTTTTCAGTTGGCCAAGATTTCTAAAATTCCTTTCTTTGTATTGGTCTTAAGTAATATTCTAATTTTCTGAGATACTGAATTTGGGATTTTCCTTAGTTGTCAGTTATAATCATCAAAATTAAAAGAAATAAACATTTGAAATATATCAGTCTGTGTGTAATGAATTAATATAATAGACAAGTTTCACTTTTTGAATGGAATTAGTGAAATAAATCAACTTTTCGATGATATTCTAATTATATGACCAGCACCTGTATAGTAGAGAAGCGATTTTGTCAGGTATTCATCCTGGATCCTAAATCATCTCAGAAGGTTAAAGACTGCATCCCTCCCAAACACACAATAAAATGTATTAAATCAGACAGTCTGGTTCCACAAATACTGCATTGTCTGTTTGAGTACAGAATAAATTTTTGAAGAAACAGAGTAATGAAAATTAGACATTACAATGGTGGGCAGCTCATTATACAAGCCACAGAATTGCGTCTTTACAGTGATAACATTAAAAGGATGGCCAAGCACAAAACAGCCGTTTAAAGCTTAGTTAAGTCTTTATCACTCATGTAGTGTTGGGGAACTTTGAAAATGTATCTTCCAAGCTATAGTTAATCATAATTTGAAGCATGTAACTACAAAATCAATCTTCTGCTTTGAAAAAATAGTTTGCTATACAATTTATTAACTAAAGTAGATAACAACATTAAAGTTACTAAAGGGGCACTAAATTTTATAGGCTAATATAAAACCTGCAATCTAAGCTATAATTTATAATTATTTTTGCTCATTAAAAACAAAGGTTAGGGTGAAGCCTGCTAAAAATAACACCGATTAAAATCATAGTATGCCTACATAGTAGCCTCGAATTGGTGAATAATTTATTTGTGAATTTGTTCATTTAAAAGCATTGACCCTTCGCAAAGACCCACCCCCTTTAGTTGCTTCGTCCGACAAGCCATGCGCTCTCACGCCACACATCATGTTCTCACACAGTGAAAAATAGATGCCGGAGCAAAGAGGACACTGACAACGCGTCGACAGACATATGAAACAGTTTCATATTTAATATATCTTCATTTTTTAAAGAAGTTTAAACAATAAATACTGAATAGCGGCTCTTTAATGTGTCGTGACAGATCGCTGTAGCTCCTTTAAGCGGCTCATGAACCATCTCTTCATACTAGTTCATTTATAGCATCAAATAAACATGAATGAACATCAGAAGGAATGTTGTTTCAAGCGCGGAAAGACGTACAGAGTACATACAATTTTTGAAGTTCAGATCGCCTGTCAATCAAACTGTTTGCGAAGGGTCAATTGCCCCAATGAGAATGAATATGAGAATAAAGACCGTTATGAACCGATTTGATCTAAACCGCTCTTTTTTTACTCTCTAAGCATGTCTGTTATTTCAAAGACTGCGTCCTCTGTAGGCTACACATGAGATTACCGTTTAAGATGAAGCGATTGACTGGAATCTGACTTTCCAGTGCGACACATGAGGTTGGTTTTAGTGAGCCCGTTTCCCTCAGCTCAGACATAAAAACAGAGATGTAGCGTATGGTCGCCCATCACGGCCACCGATAAAGCAGTTCGTTAAAAGCTAGAGTATTTATAAAACTAGCAGAACTTCTGTAACCCAACTAAAATGTACACTACTAAAATACTAACACTACTAAAACAACTACACTAAAAATGTAGTAAGCAGTAAACACTGCATTCATGCTAATACAAGCAATCACATGAAAACCTAAGAGAATTAAAATGTTGTTGTTAATTGACGAAAACACGTTTCTGTTGAATTGCACAGGGAATAAAAGAGTAGTGAGACCAGAAGAACAATTTTCAGAGACTCACAACACCTCCAAACACACGCGGTGTGACACAAATACATGACAGCCACATTAATAACCCACAGTAACTGGAATGAAAAGAGCAATTTAGAAAGCGAACTCACCGAGGAGAGTAAACTCTCGCTCGTCATTTCGCTCTTCAGCCCTGCTACCTCTCTCCCATCATCTTCTTTTCATCCTTCATTTGAAATATTTTGGCATTTGGCATCAGCATGGGGAAAAAGTGCTCTCTAATACAATTTTGATCAAATGGGCAGCAGATGTGTGTACTATGAGTGAGCATGTGCAAAATCATAATAAATACTATCATTCTCAGATTGATGGAGGACATTAAACCACTGTCTTTCTCTCCCTCTTGTCTCATGTGTATTTCTAGTGTATGTGTTTTTCTAGAATAAAAAGCATGTACCGAGGGCAGCATTAAGCATCCCCAACTCTGGAGTGAGAGAAGGAGAGAGAGAGAGAGAGAGAGAGAGAGAGATACTCAGGCTAACATTTAAGTGTCAGTTTTCAGATGAAACCAAATATCAATAATGTCATTTAATGTCAGTTTTTCCTGTCTTAGAATTCCCTGTTTCAAAATTTTAGTTTACTTTTCAGTTCAATGTCCACGTTGAGGATTTCACTCAACCTTACTCTCCGCCATTCAGGGTAGTGCCAGACGTTTAAGAGCCCTCTAAGCACATTTTAAATGCGCTTTTATCTGTGATGCAGAGCCGCACTTCCATTTTTATTTGCGTGGCAAATGGTTCTCTTGACGTGGCCTTCTGCCATCTGTCAGCGTGGCCAGCGTGCAGGAGAACAGACTGCATAATTTCATCCTTTCAAACACGCAAAGCAAAGTTTTCAGTTTCTATCCATTCATCCATCTATTCATCTTACTTTGTCCTTCTGTGCATTCCGTATGATTGTATTTCCATTAAATATCCAGTTTTTTTCTTTGCACTCTCATGAAGCAGAGTGGGAAAAAAGTCATTTCCCTCAGTTTGTATGCAGGACTTTTTGGCATAACAAAAGACGCGAGTCGTATATTTAATTATGCATTGATTTCAACTTACTCTAGCACTGCTGGTTTAGAGGGACCAGTTCTGACAGCTCTGATTCATGGCACAAGCAACTCCCCTGAACCCTTGCCAGTTAAAAACTTGCTTCTATCTCATCTCTGGGCTTTAATTACTTCTCTTTTCTGTGGAGTTGCATGTTCCAGTTGATTGTTTACAATACTTTTTGAATATTCAGCGCTCAAAGAAATCGTAATCTGACAATTAGTCCTAAAGAAAACATCTACTTTTGTGTCAGGCTCATGAGATATTTTTTTTTTCTCTTTGTAATTCAAAATAGGCATATTTTTGAAGTATTTAAAGCATCTAAATAAATAAACACATTCATTGAACTTAATTATGAGAAAACTTTTCCATGCAATTAAATGAAACCTTTTCAACCATTTCTGTCCTGTACTTTGTCTTGTACATTTTAATTATGCCTATTAGATGCAAAATATAAAATTCACAACACATAATAAAATCTTTACAAAAATTTTACTGTATATTGTTCTAGAATTGTGTTGCATGACCTTGTTTTAATTACTTAAAAATTGACTTAGATAAAACAAGCAGCAAAAAGTCATTCGAGGATGATGAAGATTTGTGCCTTGCTTTTAAATCTTACAGCACAACAGGGATGATTTTTAGTCTCACAAAATAAAGAACAGCTTCTAATCCACTGCAGACAGGCCTGTCATAACCCATTAAAACACCGGGAGCAGGCCTCACTACGGCCTACTCAGAGTTAGTGCTACGATATCTTTCAAAGTGCCCTAAAATCCCAGTAATATGGAGCCTGTATTTATGTGTAATCCAGCCAGATTCTCATGAGACCTGCTTTAGTTGAACAACATGATAGAGACACTGTGGATGGAATCAGACTCAGCGCTGGTTTTCTGCCAGCAGCTGATCCTCACAGAACAGAATTTGCAATACTCAAATAAGGAAGTAATGAAGAATAGAATTCATAATGTTTAATAATAGGGTTATCAGGTAGTCAAGTTCATAAAGCACATGTACTATTAATGAAACTGTGAATGACAGATACCACACAGCATCTCAAAGGCAGATCACATCTCAGACTAAACCCATTCCTTTTTTTGAGATTACCTGAATAGAACAAAATGGAATGCATGCATAATGTAGAGAAGAACTACAAATCGTATTTAAAAAGTTTCATATTCTTTGTTAACCCTCAGTTCATGCAAGCTTGATAACTGTTCTGTTTTGTGATTTTAATTTTACGATGCCACAGCAATCACAAGGTAAAATAATGCCAATGTCAGAATAAAGAAAACATTTGCCGTTCATTTTATAATTTCATTTAGCCGTGTCACTGTGAACGAGGCGCAGAGAACATTATCATACTGTATACAAACACAATTAACGCTCTGTTACATTAATACAAAATCCCACCTTAACAAACAGGCAGTATTAGTCAGAGCTTGGAAATAGTCTAACAACTTCATTAGCATTGCCTCCCATTTGCTTGCCCATTTAATGTGCAAATTAGATGTAAACAGAGAGACGGATGCAATTTTTTTTTCTTCATTTTCTTTGGGCCACACAAGCCCAAGCCAGCAATAAGAAACTGTTTAAATTGCATTTATTTCGTCTAATATTTCATTAATTTTCATAACAGATGGTGAGGCAGCAACAATCTAGAAGTGCAGAATAGATTCTCCCATTAGCTTCTGGTCAAGTTTAATTGTCTGTTAAACAGAACATGATATGAATCTCAGATCATAAATCAGTATTATATTTTAAAACCTGCCATACTGAACTAAATTCACTCACAGAAGCAATAGTGATTGAACAGGATCTTTATAGCCACTCATTATCTGCTCTCAAGACGTTTTCTTTTGCATTTTCTTAAGATTTGACCTTCTGTGCTGAAAGCTACATTTTAGGATTGATCATTTTTGGTTCTCCTAGATGTGTTGGAAAGTTAAGAAATGAAATGCATGGTTTCTCCTGGGTGAAAAAAAACAAACAAAAAAAACATTTTCTCAGTCTCTAAATGGACACTCAGAGCCACTCCACAACTTCTCTCCAGTAGCTCCACTTGTCATTTTCACCCAGTCCTCAGGAGTGAGGGATCTCAGTGGGGAGAATAGAAGGATGACAATGTGAATTGATTAAAATAAGGCAAAAAAAAAAGTAAAGAGAAACATTATACTTTAAAAAATGTGTTCTAATATAAAAGATCTCCTACGATCTTCAAGTTTTCATTCACTGTAAAAAAATAAAATCAACAATTGTACATAATTTTCCATTTTGGATGGTAGTCGTGGCCTAGTGGTGAGGGAGTAGGGCTTGTAATCTGAAGGTTGCTGGTTCGATTCCCACGCCGGCAGGAATTGAAAGTGGGGATTGTGAATGAACAGCACTCTCGACTAAAGTGCCCTTGAGCAAGACACCTGACCCCTGATTGCTCCCCTTGTAAGTCGCTTTGGATAAAAGCGTCTGCTAAATGATGAAAAATGAAAATGAATTTTCCAGTTTACAGGACCTTTTGAGTCACAAATACTAAGAAATGTGAAACATTACCTGAATGTACTTAAAAATCCATGTTAGATGAACAAGAATAAACCGACTTGTCAAAACCAGTTGTCTGAACAAAGAATTTCAATAATACTGCTGAAATGTTAAGGGTTTGTGAGTTCCCAGCATGCGTTGCATGAATAAATTATGTGGTTCCTGTTACAGGATTATTGTTTCCTGTAGCTCAAGCAGTAGAGCATGGCATTACCAACTCATGGGTTCGATATTAAGTCTCTGAATCTAATAAAGCGATTGTGTCTTACAAGACTTGGATTAATTTGTGTGATTTCTAATTTTTTTTGCATTTGCATTTGTCACGCTAAAATGTTTCAGATCATCGAACAAATTTAAATATTAGTCAAAGATAACATAAGTAAACACAAAATGCAGTTTTTAAACTAATTCTGAATTACAAGAATTCTGCAAAGATGAATATGTTTGATGGTCTGAAACATTTAACTGTGAAATCAGCAAGGGGGCAAACACTTTTTCACACCACTGTATATTATTTATCGTGTTACTAATTAAAAAGTTGCCTAGATGAATATATTGGCTGAATGAAAATTTGGATTACTTGAACAGACAAATTCTAATATAAAATAATGTTACTTGGGACAATTTTAAAGATCTTAAAAACATCTGAATGTATCAGGTTTGCATTGTTTTCTCAATTATTTTTTTTTATAGTGCATGCATACTCTTCCATTTATTTCTAGTTCTGTCTGTACTTCCATCTGTATCAGCTGTTTTCAATTACAATATCAAGGTCACGATGCCTCTTGATGCACCGAGAGGTTATATTTCATTACAGCTGCAGAGAGCTGTGATTGTTTTCCATTAGACTCCATTACCTTGCACAGGTTACAGAATTCCTAATGAACCAATAAAGCTGTCATTAATGCTGGGAAGGTGGGGAGAGGGAGAGGCAACACTCATCTTCTGTCACTTCAATATTGAATGCGATACCGTGCCAAGCTCCACACGGGCTGTAATGACCAGGTGTCAGGTGACACAGCCTGCAATTATCACCATGGAGATCAGACAACTGGTTTTGCAGAGAGGGAAAATTTACAAACGTGCCTAATAGCTGTCATTCTGAAATAATCTCAGCAGCGTGGTTGCCATGGTTAACTCATTAGCGGCCCCGGTGAGTGGATGAGGTCCAATGAAGAGAATTCTGTTTTGTGTATCTTACGGCTGTTTACACTTTCCTACGGTGTGATTGGTATCTCTACATGATGTGGTGCAAAAAGCATGCGTGATCATTAATAGAAGTGAGTGCTTTCATCAGCATGGAGACAGAAACTTACTGGGCACAGCTTGCATATGTGTGATACAAATGTCAGCCATATTTATTGAAGAGTGCGCTGATCATCACGTGGGTGCTAAAACCCTAGACATCTTAGTGACAGATCCCATAATTTCACACATCCTCGCTCAGGTTATGCTAGGCTCAAAACATCAAGAAACCTGCACTATATATATACACCTGAGGACTTGTAGAGAGCTTAAGGGCTTAGAGGCACAGAAGATGGCTTCAGTCCTCTCAGCCAGAACTGTGTTTCAATGCAAACTCCTGCTGTTGACAAAAATGGCATTTGACATGAAACAAGAACCAGCACTACCGTACCTAAAGGTAGCTAGCTTGTGGGTCGGCTACAAGAAAGACTTTTTGTTGAGCATTCTACTGTTCTAGATGTTCTTATCTGGCACAACTACTGCGCAGTCAGATGTGGTTCGTGCAGTGGAGAACATTTATGCTAAAGTGTCTTGACTTTGACATTCGCTTTGTGACCATTTACCTAAATGATCAAGTTCTGTCTACTACTGTATACCCGTCAACGAGATGACAACTCTAACAATTCTTTTGACATCCAAGAATGTTTCAAAACTGACCTCAGGACAACCGAGGAACTCAATAATCACGTAAACAGATACAACTGTCTCAAAAAGCTGTAGACAGGTTGAACTGGATCATCAAAGGTCAGCAGCAAAGACAGAAATGTGAAAACAAAAGCTGCATTTCCACCAAATAGTTCTTTGAGTGGTAAGGAACGGATCCAGTTGTGTTTACACTTGAGCTTGGTATGGCACGGAACGATTATAAACCATTTTCGGCCCGAAATTCTAGGCACGGTTGTATTGTGCTGGTAGAATGCGTGTAGTGATGTTGCCACTCTTGATTGGTCGCTTGTCTGTAGCTGGCTAAGTGCTCTATTTGAGCGACGCAAACACAAATTAATAATAATATTAAAAGAAATGTCTGCTCATCCTCCATAATGCGGTCATTATTTACATCATATCATCAGCAAACCTTTGCGTTACCGAAGCAACGACTACCGCTTTTGTATTACATTCCAAAGAGCAGCCGTTATCAGCCCCACAGTGGAACATGAAACCGTTAACTGTACCAGCTGGCCTGGATCAGAAGGTTACAGAATGGTTACACAATGAGAACAGTTGAGCCCCAACGGAGAAAAAGCACCTAAAATTATTTGTGTTACTGGTTTAAAAAAGTAACTCCGATATTTTGTTAAAAGTATTACGTTACTTTACTAGAAACGAGTTACGTAATCAGATTACTTTTTCAATTTATAACAAAATATCTAAGTTACTTTTTCACATTTATTGACTGACTGGCTCTACTGTCCTCATGTTGAGAGAAATGTGTGCTGTGTGAACTTGATGGTTCTATAAATGTGAACGCTTTTTCACAAAACATACAGTATTCCACAAAATGAATAAAAACAGTGAAACGCAATCTCAGAATTTTATGTAAAGCGATAATAATCAACTATATCAAATTATACAAATATACATTATGTATTTAATCTAATCTCTTAACCAATGTCTTTGCTGCTGACTTTCAATGATCTAATTCAACCACTTGAGCTGCGCCCTCTACTGCACACTATAATTATGCACTTCCTTCAGCCTGAGGCTTAATCGTTCCACTTTTGCTGTGAATTCTTTTGTAGTTATTTGAAAAAGCAAAAACCAAAAGTCCAGGAGAGAAAAAAGTAATGGACATTAGTTTTCATAAAAAGTAACTAAATAATGCTATTATCATTTTGTTATTAAACTGTGGAATAATCTGTCCGTCTGTCAGAATAGCTCCTACGTTAAAAATGTATCTTTTCTATCTTTATCTTTGGCTCACCAAGGTTGATTTTAAATGTGCTTCATAAATAAACTGAATTGAATTGACTTACGTAACCTGCGTTACTAACCCTCCAACACTGTAATATTTCAGAGGCATGTGTAAAGATAAATGCATATGTACACAGAGTTTATGCATCGAGACATAGTTCCTCCTGAAACTGCGTTTGCCTGCTGAGAGCGACAATGAATACAATGAACGAACAAATCTGCGGCTTGGCCAGATAGCTCAGGTAAACAAGGTAAGGATTATTAGCATCCTGACTATTATCTCTCATGATTGCTTGTGTAGCTGTAATGGAATGACAGATACACCACAGATACCTGAGAACAACCATTACATGAAACAAGCAAAACAAGTGGTAGATGCACTATGCCCACACCAACCTGCCTCCAGAGACATGCATTCTGAAATGACAGCTGACCGTGAGATGAATATCAAAAGACTTTCTGCTTTACAAGCAAGTGATATTTGAGAATCTGTTATCTAATTCACTCTTTCTCCCACAGACGTGGTGCTCTGCAATCTCACAGCTCTCACGGCATGCTGGGGAGAGATATGGAGGAAATAGCACCTGCACCAGTGGAGGCTTACAAAGTGTTTCTCTGTTGTCAAATGTCTCCGCCTGGAAAGACAGCTCTGCGATAGTTAAGGGAGAGAAGGGAATTTAAATAAGAGATGGGGGACTAAAGTCCTGCTGTCTGTGAAACAACTGTTTATTTTCTCTTCCTCCACACTGCCAAGGTCGGCATCAGGTGTGTCATTTGAAGTTGACAGCACAGTGAAGGGTTTGCACACTCGCTAGTGGAGTCATGACGCAGATTCCAGCTGATGATCCTGTCATGTTCACTTGTTTCAGCTCGCCTCTCTCAGTACATTGACAGACACGACAAAGACGGATTTTTCTTTCGTTAAAAAAAGGAAGACTATCTATCCCGAAATAAAATGAGTGATGGAATGATAATTGCAATCCTAAAGGATGAATAAACTCCACAAAACAGTTTAAAGCTGTTCGGACTAAACTGCCTAATATGGAGGACAAGAGTTTAATTACTAGCTCTAATCTTCTTGGCTTGTAAGCAATTCAGCAATTTGAATTTGCTTTTTCTCATTAGCATCCTAGAACAATCGCAGCACTCGGAGCTTGTATTCACCTAGCACCAGAAATCAAGAGCGGTTTATTTTAATTGGTAAATGAATCAATTTTTTAATCAAACTGATGGAATCTCAGCTTTTTGAGCCCACTTCCAATGGGTTACTTTTGTCGATCTGTTGCTCATGATAGATTGGTTCTCAGTTTAAAAACAGAACACCACCGTGTTTTTTCCCAAAAATAACCAACAAGGTCGTTCACACAGGTTTCCAAAGCTGCGTGAAAGAAAAGACAAGTCTAATGAATCTTCGTTGCAACATGCAAGAGAAAGAGAGTAAGATAACGAGCTTCCACCAGACCACTTTCCGTTTTTCAACTTACGAAGAAAGTGTAATGTCTCTCGCACGCTACATCCGTGGTTCTTAACCTCGTTGGAGGTACTGATCCCCACCAGTTTCATATGCGCATTCACCGAACCCTTCTTAATAGGAAAAAGTCGGGTGTGTGTCTTGACCTCCGCCGAACCCCTGAGCTACATCCTATGCCTTTATTCAACTTATGAAAAGGTTTTTCGTAAATTTTTTCGTCAGTTGAATATGGAAGGCGGCATGGAAGCTAGATATTTTGCTTTATAACTTGTTAAATATGGATATTTTTCTTACACAAATGCACTGCTTTGCTTCAGAGGGCCTTTATTAAACCACTGGAGCCGTGTGATAATGGATGGATGCACTTTCTTCAGCTTCACACTTCGACGCGTCGGGATATTTACTGATATAACTCCGATGGTGTTCATTAGAATGAAGACATATACACAGAGGATGGCTTGAGCGGTGAGTAAATCGTGGGGGTAATTTTCATTTGAAAGTGAACTAATCCTTTAAGCAGCATTGCTATTTAGTTACTCTGAATCAGTGGAGCAGTCAAAAGTTAAGTGGCAAGTTCATTTACTGGGTTGTAAAAATTTAACATCATCTCTTGTCATCTTATTTGATGATTTTACTTGAGGTTCATAATTGTTGACTCTTAGGTTACACTAAGATTTCTTTTCATGTCTCTTTAAATGCACCACAGTCCACTGGCTCTTTAACACAGGTGGCTTTAATATATTCATGGCCTTGATGTGTAACCTTTACTATGTAAACACTCTTACACCTACTTGCAATGATCCTGTGAACGAGTGAGAAAACATCTAGATTTCACCATAGGTGTGCGTCGCAGTTGGTGAGAGATGATACCGGCTAATATAAGAACCGTCACGAAAAGGACAAATGGTGACATTTAAAAACTTTCGGCGGGTGGTAAATTTGCATACGTCTTAAAGGCAAAACGCCTTTTTTAAGGTTTAATTTGTCATTTTCACAGTTTGCTTAGGTACCAGGGGGGTCGTTGCTTACATCTTTCCTTGAAGAGACTGATAAAAATTGCAGTTCTCAACCATGGAGGAAAAGTACTGGATATTCAAGTAAGTCAGAGTTTCTGTATATTCGACCTAAAGCTATTTTGCAAGCACAGACTACGTAATACCACATTACGACAGCCCAGGCAACCAGAGTTAATTGTGAATCTGAGAATTGTTGCAACTTTAGGTGCAAATTAACACATCAAAAAGTTGTTGAACAAAAGTTTATTCCTGAATCAGAACGTATTGCACTTTTAGTGTTATGGCTCGTATTGTTAGAAGCTTAACTTACCATTAATTTTCACCTCAACACGCATTGTTCTTAGCTGCATGCAGATATCCTTTTGCTGGACATTTTGCAGTGGGCTTGACATTAGAGTGGAAGTAACTGTAGGGCTATCTGCAAAAAACTCGAATACATTTGTGAAAAAGCCATGCAGGTTTGGAACGACATGGTGTGGAGTAAATCATGGCAGAATTTTCTTTTGTTAGTCTGTAGTCCAGCCATTGTACTAGTCATGAATGATACCTCAAAATGTGCAGTTCTTGAGGAGAGGTGTATTGCAATTTTCTCCAGGCGAACAATGAAACCTGCAATAAATAAATAAATTAATAATAATAATAATAATATTTAAAAAAAAATGCCCATAAACTTGCATTGTAGGATGGATATGTATTCCTGAGACAAGACTATCATAAGACACCTGGGTGGGAATTGCGCCAATAAGGAACCACCTAGCAACTACCGTACATAGCAACACTCTCATTATCACTCAGAATACCCTAGCAACACCCTAGCAACAGAACATCTCAGCAATGTGGCAGTATTTGAGGCACAACTCACATTTTCTATGCAAAAATCTAGTGTCTCATTATTAATCACATCTGTATGAGCAGTATTCCACTGAACATCTCTTTTTTTATTCTAATAAATACATACTGTAAATGCAGCATGACCAAATATTACTCAGAGTAAGGCAGAGTTACACAAGTACTACATGCTGGATCTCATCACATTCAATACAGTTCCCTCCACAGCCTGCTGACAGTCTATACTAAGTGTCAGTGTGGCAAAGCAGTACTAGGAGTGTGTTATAGACACTCGGTGGGGAAACCTTGTTCATCTCCATATAGATATTAGCATACTGCTCTCGTTGCATTCAGACTTTTGAGCCGTCACACTCGAGGTCTCCAGATGTCAATATTGAATTTCGCTTTACAGAAGCACTCGGATTCTCGACAAGTTTGAGATGTGGATAATTGGAGGTCGTTAAAG
This sequence comes from Opsariichthys bidens, assembly GCA_037194245.1. Taxonomy (NCBI): domain Eukaryota; kingdom Metazoa; phylum Chordata; class Actinopteri; order Cypriniformes; family Xenocyprididae; genus Opsariichthys; species Opsariichthys bidens. The sequence continues at coordinate 5,675,320 of CM074280.1, read as the reverse complement.
GGGCTGGGAAAGAGTATGGATGTTATTTTAGTCTTTGCCTGCTTCAGATTATGACTTGCTACATTAACCATAAGTGCAGGTAGAACTGAGGACACACTACATTAGGTAGCAGAAAAGTTAACACCTCGTCTCTTCTCCTTCAGTGGCACAGAAAGACTCTGTCAGCATCTGACATACATGGGTGGAGGAGACCGCAAGATAGCAGAGATGAGCTCAAGTGAAGTTTTTAGAAGTTAAACGCGGTAAGAAACATGGGCAAAACGGGGAATAGTACAACTATATTAACAGGTACATGTTTGGCATTGGACACTAAAGCTCCTCTTTCTCTTCACTTCATTATTATAATGGATCGGGACGTTCCTCAAAGCCACGGTAATAGCCAAAATATCCAGTGAAGCAGAACAAAACCTGATGCAGTTTAAACATATATTTAAACGCACAAAATAATAGGTCTCTGGGACTTCCATTTCTGGCACGTTATGCTTCGGTGCTCCAGCGCATTGACCTTCCGACTGAATCTGCAACGTGTAAATACAATTTATTTTGAGGAAGCTTCGCTATATAAGCTCTCCAGTAAGAACCACTAAAAAAAAACTGCTGTTTTCTTGCCATTCAACCTATTACAAACGAATTAATGCACAGAGACGCATTAAGAAAGAGATATACGTCTTGGGGTAATCTTTGTTTGCCGAAGCGTGTCTGAAAGAAGACCGATTCAAGTACAACACTATCTGAGTGAACAATGCACATGTACTCAAAGCATAATAGAAAGGTTAATATAAAGATGTCAGAGATGTACAGCATCCCTAGAAAAGTGCAATAAATCGTGAGATTTTAGTTAAAGTCAGCATGAAAGAAAAATTGTGATCGTCTTTTCTTCACTATTGAGGTATATCCAAGCGAAACAGGTTCCCAAACGCGAAAAAAATATATAGGGCGGGAGTTAACTTCGTCCATCGGGAATTGATTGCATCGTTTTCTATAATTGTTGAAATTTCATGCGAGTATTTTTGATTAAAATTTAGAAAGGTATATGATTTAAAAAAAAAAAAAAGGATAAATGGATAAATCATTGCTAATGAACACTAATATTCCATAAGCAAATTCAATTTTGATTTCAAGGTGACTTTAAATGCTTTAAAAGGGAGAGTTCAGCCAAAAATGAAAATGCTGTCATTTACTCACACTGTACTTCAAAACATGTATGCATTTCTTTTGTCAGTGATGCTCAAAAAACAAAAAAAATATTTTGAAGAATATCTTGGTGCATTTTTTTGTCCATACAATGATAGTCAATGGGGTTTAAATGTGGTTTCGGACCGCGATGACTTTCATAATATGGACAAAAACATTAATTAAATGATCTTTTGTGTTTTGCAGAACAAAGAAAGTGACATTTGCTAACAAACTCAATGTAGATTAAATCACACCCCGATGACACTAAATAACTCACACAGCCAATATTTACTGTATATACACTTAACATTTATAGAGGTAAAATACAAACACAAACAAATACAAAAACTGTAATACAGGCCACTTGGGTAAAAAAACGAACATCTGATAAATACTTTAATATGACCAGTACAAATATCCCAGTTGAAGATGAGTCAGTATTGGTCCCCATTGCTGATGTAGACAGTATCGTATTGCTTAAAAGTTTAACATTAACGGAACATTTGTTAAAATGTTCCCTCATGCACCGGCCCCTTTCAACGGTTCAATGCAAAAGGGGAAAGCAATAATGCTCGTCTATCTTTAATAAGACTCGTTCACAAACTACGCACGCTCCCCCCTCCCTACTTCCTATATAAAACAAGACTAGTCCTCCACTGCAAAGACAGAAACACATATGGTCACCAAGAAGAACTTTGGGACAATTAAAGCAGGACTACTGCCAAAAAACAAAGCACTTGCCTGCCTCTTCAGTGACAACACAGCAGAAATGAAATGTTCCTCAGACACAGGGAATATAATCATCATGTTCTGAATGGGTTGTTTTGAATATTTATGTGAGAGCTGTTGTTAAGGGATGGGGGTGTGTGGGAGGGCTGACAAAAGATTAAATGAGAACTCAAAATGAATGGGAAACGCAAAAGGGAACAGTGGAAAAGAATGGATGACAAGACAAAATTATAATGCAGGTGATAGGAAAATAAATGAAGAGAGGAGGCAGGGAACACGCATGTAAACAGTACATGAAATGCAGAGGTACTGTATGGATGCATGGGTGCTTTTAGAGGTCATCCCAGGTCAGGCTCGAGCTGTGTGTGTGCCAGTGCAGGAGTCCGCTTATTACTTTACCATGTGCATTCAAGGAGTCACTAGGCATCAAAAGGGCCTTTTAGAGCTCGAGACTCTCAAAAGTCATAGGGTTAAAACAGTTTAGTCTATTAATGATCTATGAACCAGTACAAAGCCATGTGCATCCTTATATTGATCATCTATGTGCCATCTTGGACTGTAACACAAGCAGATTTTTTTTTTTTTAAGATGAGACTTCATAGCACTGCTTTGGCCCTGGCACACACTTTTTAAGCTGTCGAAAACAGGCGACTGAAAAATCGTTGTGTTTATCTGACTGCTGAGGATTGTGAAGTCTGTGTCCTCTTCTGGATTCAGCTGAGAGATGGAATGAAAGGGAAGGTGAAATGCTTGGGTGCGATCTATGAGTCTTTCGTAAATTCCCAGGTGTGGCGTGAACAGTTTAGGGGATCTGAAGCTGTAGCTCTTCTTCCTCATCTTCATCAGGGTCACTAGGGGGGCCGTCTGCGTCTTCAGGCCCAAAACGCGTTGAACTTGAAGTCCTCATCTTACCAAAGAGGCCAGGATTCTGCTGACGCCTTAGCCTTTCCCCAAAAAATGAAAAATAAAATAAATTAATAAATAATAATAATACAATTAAGTAAATAAAGACGAAAGAGAGAAGGAAAGAAAAAAGAATGAGAAATTAATTGTACCATAATCATAGTGGAATCAAAACGTATAATTGGGCACTTTGGCCACACTTGAATATGTAAAATCACTGTGTTACATGGTAATAATAACCCAGAGTCATTTAAAGAGATACAGTACAAGAACAAATTTTGCAACAAATTCACTGAAAGTTTGTAATGCGCACACAAAAAAAGTCTGGCATCATTTATCACTGTTGATTTCATAGCTTGTTTAATATAATACAGTTAATACACTTTTAAATGCAGCTTAAGCCACTGATTCTTGGTACCTCCATTACATCCATTAAAATAAGAATTAGAAATCAGAAAAACACAAACAAATAGGAGCTCTGAGAATCAAAGTAACTGTACATCCCCATTATTGCTGGGATGACAACCACTAGCAAACAATATTAAAGGGGTCGCGAACTGCGTTGTTTAATAATGTTTCCTGGGGTGCAGTGATAATGTTACTATGCTTTTTACATCAAAAACAGTCAATTTAGAAATAAAAGGCCCTGATTTTAGCCCTCTTATTTGAACGACCTGTTTTAAGGAGTGTTTCTGCTGTCAGACTACAGTGTAAACGCCCATTGTTGTGATTGGCTGACATGTTTGCATATGAAATAGAGAAGTATTACGCTCTGAAAAACCTTTTGCACATTTTTATTATTACAGACCTCAAGGTTTACTAATTGTGAAAGGTGTTGATTATAGCATTAGATTTAGATCTATGGCATGAAAGGTTGCAGTGACGAGTATGTAGCTGAAGCAGTGATCTCATTTCATTGCAACTCAATTTCTGCACACTAGCGAATACTAAGAGATTCATTGAATAGAACGGGAGTATTTTATCATTCTGAATTATCAGAACTCGCACTGTTTGATTGACAGCTCTAGCGATTGTAAAGGGAGCGTTCTTTGATCGCTTTCTATGTATACATTAATCACAGTTTAAATAACAGCTTATTTTCATCCTACTAAGAGAAACAACAAGAAGTTGACCGTTTAGTCACTGGTTTGATTTACTGACACAGAAAAAGAACATCTGACTCTACATGAATCATTACAGATCAGATCAGGCATTAGAATTAACAGTTACTTACATGTTGTTGCATTACTGTCAAGTCCACATCGTATAAGTCTGTTCGCAAAGTCTGTGCCGAAATGCGATTGATTTACCAAAGAAACCACAGTGAAATGTACCGAATACAAATAAATTATACGCAACTGAGACATTGTTGAAAATAAATAACCATGTTCCTAGCATAGGCTAATCATTGTTAACATGTATTCATTACTTCCATGAGCTCACGGTTTCTACCTCGAATTAATACATTGTTAGCTAATTGATACGTGATTTGTGTATGTACATTTCTGAAATTGGATAGTTTGGACACAGTCAACTCTGATAACAGATTACTCTAAATTGTAATATTTATATGCATTTTATTATATGCAAACAATACATATGTTGTGAAAAGCGCTATACAAATAAATGTAAATTGAATTGAATTGAATAAGATCCTTTGAAAGGTAATGTTATTTTAATTCCTGTCTCGCTCCTCTCTCCTCGTCATCTCACTAAGACGCCAGTGGGCGGAGCTAACGCTGCAATGATGAGGTGATTTCTTCTGTGGAGGCGGCGTTTCACTTATCTATGTCATAGACGGGCACATGAGGACGAGTCGTTCGCTGGGCATGTTGTCAATAAAAGCTTTTATAGGACTAACAAGGAACTTACAGGAGATTCTTATAGTCTTATACAATGACCTCGAATATATAAAAAACTTAAAAAAAAAAAAAAAAAGTTGATCTCTCAATTCAGGACCCCTTTAATACATACCAATATATCAATAAAATGCATCAGTTCAGCTAGCGAAGGTCACTGAAAATAAACACTGGCTAGTGGGCAAACGAATGGAATAAATCTTTTTTTCTTTTCTTCTTGATGATGATTTATATGCAAACACAAACAGCTGCTCATCAGCACAGACAGTTGTCTCTCTTTTGTGTCTCTATTCTTGTCAGGCACTGCATTTGTATGTTTGTGAAGTAATTGTAAGGAAATAATGTCCCTGTGGCACGTTCGGAAACTTTTCCTAGCCATTAAAGTGCTGGTGGGGTAAACAGCCAAGGTAAAACAATCACAACAAATACTACAGAAAAAGAACAAAAGCTTGATGTTAGAACTGGAGGGAGAGAGAAAAAACCTTCCTCTTGTCTTTGAACAGCTGATGACTCACTATATTGTTAGCATTTGTATAACTGAACAGATGAAATGCTTCTTGCCTCTCAGGGGCAAATAAGTGAGTATAAAGGGCCCAGGATCCTCCACAGAAGAGGGACCTACTGTCAGGACACACTAAACACTACTAAATTACATTTTACACTGTTTTGACCACAGTTGCTCACTCACACAGGCTAAAAGCTTTTCGAGTCCAAAGCTTCACAGGACTACAGTTTACACTAGAGATCATAAATACAGAAACGCACACAAACAGAGAAACAAAATTGATTCTTGTTGAGCCCACACAGTGACTCATGTCTTCAGGCTTTATCTGAGAGACCATGAATATTTTAGCATTTTAACATTTGGGTGGCAGATAAATAACATGAACATAATTATTTAAAATGTAAATACATGTAAAAAGAGTATTTTTCATGTCATTTTCTGTCAGTTCTAGATATATCTTTAAAGCCATTCACCGGAGACTAAAATACTGTGTGAAAATACAATTTAAAATGGGTTTTTTAATTATATATATATATATATATATATAAAATGCAATTTATTCCACTGAATGTAACACTGAAGCCATTTGTCCACACAAACACTTATATTTTATATTAACACAAGAGAAATATTGATACATATTTTTAGGTTTAGTTGTCACACTGTTGTCACTACCCGTTTACAATTCTAGTTTTGATCAGCAACTCTACTAGTCTTTTATTCTTCGATTTGATCATGGAGGCAAAGAATAAACTCAGACCCTCAGGCATATTATCTGTCGTGTTTTGATGCAAAACATTACACCATCATTTAGGATATGGAATTGACTTCTGCACTACCAAACCAATGAAAAATCAGTGTGGCCAATGGGGAAGCAGCTTTGTAATTGTTCTACCCCAACGCTACTGGCACAGAGACATGTACAATAAAGAACATGTCAGTCAGACAAAGCAACCGTGAAATCACGACACCAATGTCACATGCATGATAATCCCATTCTACACCACAGACATTTTCATTATCCTTTGTTTGATATATTTATTAATGTATCCCCCTCTTCTACTCCCCCATACATATCGCAAAAATACCCACTCCCTCTCTCTAGTTCTCTCTGCCGCACAAAGCTGATGAGTTGCCTGTCACTGAGTGGAGGTGTGCTTTAAGTGTCTGCCTTTTAATGTCTGTAAACCCAGATAAGAATGCAACTGGCGGGCTACATTAAAGCTGCACAGATCCATACCATCAGCTCTCTAGATCTGATCTATCTCGCACAAAGCCGCATCACCATGTCTTCGTCTTTGTGTAGCTCATTCCTCCACGCAGAACCGTATCTGGCACATTCCTTAGAGCTTTCAAGCTATCAGGTCTACAAAGTGCTTTACAGGGAATTAACACTATACACACACAATCATATGACACACTTTGAGTGCTGTTTTATATATATATGTGTGTATGTATGTGTGTGTATGTATGTGTGTGTATATATATATGTATATATATATGTATGTATATATATGTATATATATGTATGTATATATATATATATATATATATATATATATATATATATATATATATATATGTATGTATATATATATATATATATATATATATATGTATGTATGTGTGTGTATATATATATATGTATATATATACACACATATATATATATATATATATACATATATAATACATATATATACACACATATATATATATATATATACATATATACACACACATACACACACACACACACAATAATGCATAATAATCATTTGAAAATAAACATTTTACTTTCAATTCTTATAGTCAACATAATATGAAATTTGTTTGACATGTTCTTGTTCTAATTGTAAAATATAACTTTCCATTCTACTCTTCTGTTTAGCACAAATCCTACTTGTTTCCCATGAATTCCATCCCATCTAAAACTAGCTAATAGCGACCACTTTTCACAATACAATTAAGTCCCACCATTTATTTTCTCATTGAATGTACTGAAAGTACAACGCATTATGAAAGCCAAGTGGGCATATGTTATTGAAGCTGTTTTGGGAGCCTGAAACCACTATTGTTTAAAACCAGCTCCCAGAGTGGATAAATCTGAAATGGCACCCTTTTTCGTGTGCACAGCCAATCCAAATATTTTGTGAAATGATGATGTCATCACTACACGTCTCAACCCTAGTACGTGACGTAACAGCAACAGCAACAACAACAACAACAGCAGCAGCAGCAGCAGCCAACATTGCTTGTGTTCGTGCCGCAGAAGCTACCAAGCCTATAATAAAGCTTTATTTCTAAACTTTACTGACTTTATAAACTTTTTAAGTTTGTATACAGCACGCAAGGTTTATGCGCGTGCTCAAAGTCTTATTTTCCATTTTTATTGTATCTCTGTGGCAGAATTACAGTGCCACAGATCTGGCATGTATACAACGTAGTTTTGAACCGGTTTCTATGGAACCCCGTTTCCACCACTGAAAAATAAAATAAAAAGAAGATTATTGCGAGTTTTTATCTCACAACTCTGACTTTTTTTTTTTTCACAGAATTGTAATATATAACTTGCAATTGCTAGTTATAAAGTCAGAATTGCAAGATATAAAGTCTGACTTTTTTTTATATCTCGCATTCTGACTTTATAACGCGCAATTGAGTTTATATCATGCAATTCTGTGAAAAAAATTCAGAATTGTGAGATAAAAACTCGCAATAATGTTTTTTTTTTTCAGTGGCGGAAACAGGCTTCCATAGGTTTCAGTGGTTTCAAGTGTGCGCAGATATTTCTTGAGAAGAGGGGGGGGAATCAGATCAGATTTGGAAAGCTCTGGCTTTCACACATTTGGAAGTTCAGGTAATTGTGACCCAGAAAAGGGACATTCTCTCTTTTAGTAAGTTTGACACAGGAAAAAAAAAAATCTACATAGACTACTGGCACGATCGTACTGCTATAATGTTATATATCCATGTCTTTGCATATGAGATTCATTGCATGCACGTTTTTGTACATTAATTACCAGATCTAATGTAAACATTTTTATGAATGTTTGAATCAAGATTTAATGTATAATCAGTCATAAAATTAAGAAAAGCCATAAGAGATAGCTCACCCAAAAATAAACATTGAACATAGAAGATATGATAAGTCAATGGTCACCAAAACTGTTTGGCTACTAATTTTCTCTTCCTAAATATCTTCTTTTGTGCTCCGCAGAAGAAACAAAGTAATAAAGGTTTGGAACAAGAGTGAATAAATGACAACAGCATTGGCATTTTTGAGTGAAATATCCCTTTAAGTACTATATGTTGTTTGAACTATTTGAAAGGTTTTGTGGCATTTCAAAGCACAAACAGACAGTTACTGTCAACATATATGGACAACAAAGAGTTTTAACGCATGTGGCATACGTGACAATCCTGGCAGGCTACTCTGCCTCCAGCAGGGATGAGAAGCATTGTCTGCTCTCATATATTGATTTACGCACAAAGTTTATTATTATAGACTGAAGCACATACAGTCAATTACCATAGAGGTAGAGAGATAGATAGAGAGAGGAAGAGACAGGGACACATAAATAAAAAGAGATAGAATTAGAACAGGGGCCTTAGCAGAGAGGACAACAACGAGTAGAGAGAACAACAACAAGCCACTAAGGGTGAAACCGAGATGAGAGACAGTGAGTTCACAGCTTTCCAATGAAGAAAGAAGCAAATAGGCACGGTGGGGGTGCCAAATGGTGCTGCCGGTGGGCTGAGCAAAGCTGCCGTCTCATGCTGCGAGACTAACAGACAGACATAGCCGCTGCGAGCAGGACAGCGGGCGAGATCTCCCTGCGAGAGGAGCCAACCTCAGTCATGAGATCTGATCCTCTTCTGTGTGTCCACTGTGCCCACAGCAGATATTATTGTTTATGCTGTTCTTGCTGCAGGGCATAAAATGGGTGGAGTCACAGTCAGCTGGGAAAAGCTGGGAAAGAGACTCTGAACTTCCCATGGCATCAGATATGGGTATGAACTTCAATGACTCAAGTCAACTCAATGACTGAGGAACTATCAGTTCCTTAATACTGTCATTTCCAGCCTTCTCCTGTCACCTTGACAACGCTTACTCCAAATCAGCCTCTAGACCATCCTCTGTCTCCATGACAACTTGGACAAGCGCTCAACTCCATCTGTCACCCTATCCACCCATGGCCTGCTCCTCTCTTCCTCAATCGCTGTGATAGTGCTGAACCCTGGCCCACCTCTCAGAGGGACGGTCTGATTGTTCTCGCATCCTTCTTCTCTTTCATAGGTGATGTATGGCACTTGCTGACTGCCTAGTGAGCAACCTTTTTTAGAGCACTTTAAGTTTTTGAGAACACCAAATATGAGAAGAATTGCTATTGCTCCTACTTTGAGATCAGCTCAGTTCAAATTGCCATTAAGCTTAAGTATAACATTTAAGAACATAACTCTTCCCACAGTGTTTGCGCTGTGTGGACATAAATGTGGTTGGGAACATTTGTGGGACAATATTAAAAAAAAAAAAAAAAAAAATTACAAAAAAACCTCACACATATACATATATCTATCTATATAATGTGTGTATATATATTATATGAAATATTTAGGTTTATATACAATATATATAATTTGTGTGTGATATATATATATATACATACACACACACGTATATTTCGTAAATATATACGTGTGTGTGTATATATCTATTATATACAAACTTATTTTGGATGCGATTAATGGTGATTAATCGTCAGAGGGCACTAATATATATACGTGTGTGCATATGTATATACATATTTACATCTTTGAACAACATTTGAACGATGAAAACATCAAGGAGCAGGATTCGTTGAATTATTTACAATCCAAACTGTAGACATGCATGATAATTTGTGCAACTTTTTGAGAAGTGAGCTATTACTTTTCTAAGCGACAAAATGACAGAAGGAGGCACAAGTATATGACTGAGACATGATCTCTTGTCTGCTCCCTGCTGGTGGAATGATATCCCTACTTTCATCAGGAACGCAGAATCCCTGGCAATATTCAAGAGACAGCTGAAAACTCGATCCCCTCATAAAAAAAAAAACCCTTTCCTTCCCTTTTCCCTTCCTACTCTAGCTTATGTTACTGAGCAATGTATGAAACTTGTATTGTGAGCACTTCCTGTGCTATTTGCCAATTCATGAAGAATCGCTTGTTTGTTTTCCTCACTTGTAAGTCGCTTTGGATAAAAGCGTCTGCTAAATGACTCAATGTAAATGTATCTCTTCTGAAATAGATCAGTGTGCGAAATAAAACAGTCAACAGAGAAAGTTGAATTAAGTCGTTATTTTTGCATGCAAAAAGTATTCTCGTCGCTTCATAACATTAAGGTTGAACCTGCAGTCACGTCGACTGCTTTAATGATGTCTTTAATACCCTTTTAGACCTTGAAAGTGTAATTGCCGTTTGTGGACGAGTCACACACCTCTTGGATTTCACCAAAAAAATGTTTAAATTTGTATTCCAAAGATGAATGACGGTCCTACAGGTATTAATTAATAAAGTAATTAATAACAGAATTTTCATTTTTGGGTGAACTACCCCTTTAACTTGTTTTAAAGAAAAGAAAAAAAAAACATTTCAACATTACAATGCCATTTTACCTCAAATGAGAGTGTGCTATTGGACTGAATCCAACTGGCATCTCTTCCTATACCCATAAAGGTTAGATAACCGCACACAAATCCAATGTGAAGAACCCAATTTGCAAAGCTGCATTTTTTTAGATAAATGACTTATGTCTTCATGACAAACTCATAATTTAATCATATATATATCTACACAGGTGTGAAGTGGAGGAATTATGCCGTTGTGAATGTCTTAATCATTATAAGCTTTTCATCAAAGTCTCAACAAACACCACCACACCGACATGCCTGTCACTTTTCTCTCCAGCTGCGGGGGGCCCGAGCCCACAACACTGCTTTAAGTCTCTCTGTTACTACGGTAACCCACAGCCAGGCAGCCTGGGATTGGCTGCGGGAAGGTGCGAGCCTGAATGCAGGCAGAATAATGAGTGAGAGAGAGAGAGAGAGAGAGAGAGCATAAGCTGAGGGAATCGTTGACAGTTTACGCTATAAACTTGCCATCTTATTCATGATGTTGTGTAACAAAGAAGCTTATCCTGTATTCATTACTGATCAAAACAGATCTGAACTGAACACAATTTTCTCAAACGTATCCCACTTTACCTGGTACAGAGATACTACCGAGTCAGTGTGTGTGCATTTTTATCTGGTTACCTGGATTGTAGGTGCTCCAGCTGAACTTGTAGGTTCTCCGACTGCTCCACCTGCTCATCCAGGGACCTCTGTAGCTTTCTGGTCTGATTATGAGCTTCATCCAACTGAAACAAATTCATAATACATAGCTTAGGGATTGACATTAAGGATGACAGACAGACCTTGGCTAGTGTGAAAGAGTTCGAGGTCATTTGATGCTGCTGTGCTGTCAATATAGCGTACATAGCATTTATGCCTTCCAAACTTAAAAAAATAGGGTTTCTGTGATTTAGTTAAAATTGTAGTTTAGAATTCTGCTGATTTAAATGTGTCACTAATGCAATGTTATCTAGCTGGTGATGAATGACTTGAGACCGTAATGAGAGATATGAAGAATGGGTGGAAGATTAAAAATCAAATAACTAGAGAGTTAAGAGTTATAAGAGTTATTCTACCAAAAATCAATTTGAATCTATAATTTCATGCAATTCTAAAAAAAAGTAAAAACCTAAATCAATTTGTTATAAAAATGTAAACCAAACATAACATAATAGTGGAGTCCATGCAAATGTTTCCGGTGTAAAATTCTAACCTATGGCTAAAACAAAACACTTATTGTTGAGCCCTGTTTTATATATATATTTTGGAGCCGTGTATTAGTTTTAAATAAAAGGACAACAACAATACACTCCAAGCAATTTTGTTTTTAATTTTGAGCAAGTGCTTTGGTTCACCTCATCTTCAGCCTGGCCCAGCTCTTTCTTCAGTTCCTCCACCCTCAGTCTGAGCTTCTTAACTTCGGCCTCATGCTGCTCCACACGCCGGTTAGCATGTGCTAGCTCAGCCATCTTCTCCTGGTACTGTTTTTTAACCTTGGAGTGGACGTGCCGCAAATCTGCCAGCTCCTGCAAGAGAGCAGATGTATTGACAACATGTTCCAGATACAAGACATCACCATCACTAACCTGTATACTGCTCAGTGTCAGTAACCTTTCTGTACACTTTGACACTGAATCTATATAAAAAGCGTGTTTGTGTGCATGGTTTTATACACCTTCTCAGCCTGGCTCATGAATATTAATTAGGGCTCTAGCTATATTGGGATTATACTCTACTGATGCAACATTCAATGGTTTGCAGAAGCTCTTGGCTCATAAATATAATGCTTATTGCCTGATTATCATGATTATTATAGTGTGAGGTATGATCCTAATCATGTTTACAGTACCCCTGCTAGAGACAAAACGTGCATTCTGGGTTCATTTTCACTAAGCCTAGTTTAAAGCTGCAGTCTGTAACTTTTTTTTAGTTAAAAACTACCCAAAGTCTATTTTTGAGCAAGTACATAACCAGTCAGTGTTCAAAACTATCTCCTTACCTTTTCCCGATTCACAACGGTAAGCTTGTAATAATGTTTTCTAATAAAAGCGTTACTGGTGGGTTACCGCAGGAAATTCAAGCATGCAGCCGTTCACCTTTGCGTCATTACGTCACGTCTGTTTACATAAAGGAGTCAGAGCTAGTAGGCTATATGACATGTCATTTATAGCCTTTTCTCACAGCAGCAGCAATAATTAAATTGATCATTTCGATGGCGGATTGTAAACCAGAAAGGTCCAAAAGACAATCATTAGTAACAACTGGAAATTCATCCACAGTCAAAAGCAAAATGCTTCAAACTGCGTAGTGACCACAGAATTTGAAATCTACAGGTAATGCTAATATACACTAAACACAGCCACGCAGATGGCTGATGTTGTTAACATTAACAATAAGAAAAGTATAATATTAATAATAATAATAATAATAATAATAATAATGTGACGAGCAGGGCGGGCGAGAGCCGTGAGGGAACGGCGCGAGGCTAGTGACGCGAGTGATAATGAGCGTCAGCTGTACACTGCACCGGTCTCGTATCTCTCGTGGAGGAGCTCCGGAAGCATAAAAGAGGAGCGACGACAGTGAAGGACGAGAGAGGACCAGGCCTGGACTTTATGTTGTGTTCTATTTTGTTTGTGTGGGCGGCAGTCGCCGTGAGGAACTGCCGCCCTTTTTACTTTCGTTTTATTTGTTTGGTTATTTGGAAATTAAAAGTTGTTGAATGTTCATCGGTTCCTGCCTCCTTCTTCCCGTTCCTAAGAAGTGTGTTACAAATAATACTACTAATAATTCGCAGTTTGATACTTTAGTAACAGACGTTACTTGTTCAGATGACATTTTCTGGTGAAAATTCTTATTTTGGTCATACTTTATGAATACAGTCAGTGATTTTGAAGTACAGTATCCACATGGATGTGGTGACTGACAGCAAACATTAGACTCATCCATGCTGAGGAGCCGTGCAGATGCACAACCCACGTAAAGATGATAATCCTGCAAATAACTGCAATTGCAGGTTTCAGAGATGGCAACAATGAGACAAAATTTACAGACTGCAGCTTTAGAGTAAACATTTTCACAGGCTATCCGGTGGATATCTTTTTGAGCTGTTTAGAGAGAGAACACAGGTCGCATAACACTAATGAAAATAAAGAGTACCTTCTTAGAAATTAATAAAAGGGGACACCATGCTTCAGTTCTCACAAGGGACTGTGATAGGGAGTCCAAGTCATATCTAAACACCAAATAAACCACCTCACAACCAACAAAGAACATAATGTTGCCAACAGAAGGTGCATTGCCTGAAGCTGTGCACTGATTAGGATCCTGAAACCAACGCCTTGAGTATTTAAATCAGACAAGACAAACTAAGACTGACAATGTATTCTGTTTCCAGGTATTTGTCCATCTTGATCTTGTGGTTAGACAAGGCAAGATGAGGCATCTGAAGAGAGACAGTTTCTGGTATGCGCTGTGCGACGGCCCACATGGCAAAAAACAAAGGAAAAGACAGACAAAACAAACTAACGTGAATAAATGGTGCCTGTGGAACAGTCGAAAAAACACTCGGCATGCCACAATAAATACAACAGAACGTGATAAACTGTAGTAAAAGTGGTCATGAGTAGTTTAAAAGGCTTTCTTATTTATGTCGGTGCAGGATGATGTTTTCCCTTCTTTTCACCAGTCTTTTTAGCTTATGTGGTTGTTTTGGTTCATGTTTGATGCTTAAACGGTCAAATAAAAAAATTGTCAAAATATTCTGAAATTTAAACATCATCTTATGTATGTGTGTCGATCAGTAAATAAAAGTCTAAACTAGATCATTTGAATTACGCTCACATCCGTCGATCTCTTAATGCCTTGTACAAGTCAGGATTTTACCGCTTTTAATTATTGGGGTGGGAGGAGGACTTCTGTCTCAATGTCTGTGGTGGTTAAAGCCCTGCCTGATACATAGGTACATAGTAGGAAAGAAATATGCTATGCTATACTATGCTACATATGACATGATCTATGTTTGTATGTTCTCTTTGTTTGTTTTATTATTTATATATAATATGTTAATGCTTTGGCAGCATTGTGATACACAGTCATGATAATAGAGAGAGAGAGAGAGAGAGAGAGAGAGAGAAGAACAAAGAGAGGGAAAGTCTAGGGAGATCGAGGGGGGTGGTGGAAGCCAAAGTGAAGCACTAGAATCCATTATTAATTAAAGAGGATAATCAAGTAGCCAGACAAATCTCATTCATAATGTACCTCCCCCATCACATGAGCAGTGAAACTGTCTATTTGTTTTAGAGTGGGAGCATGTATGCACACATATGAAGATTCATACCTGTAGTTGTTTAGTTTCAGTGGTTCACCCTTTTCACATGGGTATGAATGTGTAGTACTAAAAGAAAAGACCTCAAAAGATAGTAGCAGCATAAAAAAGATAGAACAATGAAAAGCACACACACACATATACACACACTTATACTCTCTAAGCCACCTGGCAGAATGCGAATCCCATGCTCCTGTGTTCTATTGATTTCTGGGTCACTGGAAAGGAGGACAAGATCTACTTGTGTTTTTACAGAGAAAGCCACAGCATAGTTAACCCCAGAGCAAATCACACCGCTCTGTATGTGGAGCACAGCGCTCAATATGGCCTGCCGAGATGGAGGTGCTTTGCGTGTGTGTGGGGGGTGATACATGTTCACAAGTGCAAATCAAATGTTTTAAAAGAGTCAATATAATCGGGAATGTATGCATGTATGTGTGCGTGTATTATATATACACATTTATACACAAACCAATTACGCGTAACATTATGACCACCTACCTAATATTGTGTTGGTCCGCCTTTTGCTGCCAAAAATCAAGTGTTAGCATCAGTTCTGGCAGGTCACATCAGTCAAGCCCACATCAGTTGACTCACGTCTACCTATAGGAATATGACGCCTATCACAGCATTAATATATAGCGCTTCAGTATTATCAGCAGCTATCGCACTTCTCAGGAGCTAATTTGCCTCCTCCCTCCCCAGCTCCTCTTCTCTTCAGTCAGGATTGGCCGTATGATTCCCCTCGAATCAGACTAATTCTTGAAATATGTGTACATGTTCAATTATTGACATTAATGATATCTGTATATGTTGGTTCTGTTCACCCTTAGGGGATTATTGCTGCTCTCTCTGATTATATCCATGGTAGGCTGCCTGGATGCACAGGGAGTTCTTGCCCAGAACAGAACCATACCACCAATACAAACTCGAAGCAATTATCAATCATATTTGACGATGGCGGTCCTGACAGAAACAGACCTGACCCATCAAGGCATGTACTCCACTAGACCACTGAAGGTGTGCTCTGGGATCTGGCACCAAGATGCTAACAGCAGATCCTTTAAGTCCTGCAAGTTGCGAGGTGGAGCCTCCATGGATTGGACTTGTTTGTACAGCACATCCCACAGAGGGATGATTGGATTGAGATCTGGTGGAATTTGGAGGTCAATTCAACACCTCAAACTCGTTGTTGTGTTCCTCAAATCATTTTTGCTTTGTGGAAGGCCCATGTGGATGGTAGGGCCATAGGTTTCCCAGCAGAACATCTTATGGCATCCTGGTGCCATGTGCTCACCAGGTAAGTGTAGTAAGACGCATCAGGTCATCAACCTGATGTAAAAGAAGACTTGATTCATCAAACCAGGCCACCTTCTTCCATTTCTCCATGGTCCAGTTCTGATGCTCACGTACCCACTGTTGGCACTTTCGGCAGTGTACAGGGGTCAGCATGAGCACCCTGACAGGTCTGAGGCTATGCAGTCCCATACGCAGCAAACTGCGATGCACTGCGTGTTCTGACACCTTTCTATCAGAACCAGCATTAACTTCTTAAGCAATTTGAGCAACAGTAGCTCGTCCGTTGGACCGGACCACACGGGTCAGCCTTTGCTTCCCACGTGCATCAATAAGCGCTGGTCACCAATGACCCTGTTGCCGTTTCACCACTGTTTCTTCCTTGGACCACTTTTGATAGATTCTGACCACTGCAGACCGGGAACACCCCACAACAGCTGCAGTTTTGGAGATGCTCTGAGCCAGTTGTCTAGCAATCACAATTTGGCCCTTGCCGAAACTCGCTCAAACCCTTACGCTTGCCCATTTCTTCCACTAACAGGTGCAGTGATGAAGAAAAAATCAGTGTTATTCATTTCAGCTGTCAGTGGTCATAATGATATGCCTGATCGGTCGCCACAAACACACACACTTTCAGATTATTTTATTTTAGATCAATTATTATTATATTTTTTTTATTTAAAACTTTTTTATTCATTTATTAATTTCTTCTAAGCCAGACTGTTCTGAGTGATGTTAATAAAAAAGGAAAGCTCAGTATTTGTTGTGATGAACCCAACGTTGTCTGTGGGGTAGCACAAGCAGCGCAGCATATTGTTAGTGAAGAGTGACTGATCCCTGATCATGTCAGTCAGATCTTAACAGTTTGTGTGCAGATTGTTTTGTGAACCTGTCACAATGTATTAGAGGTTCTGCAAGTGTCTGTTATGAAAGATGGTGCTGCGTAAAGTAGATTTGACCCGAAAGAAAACCTGCCACCCTGAGTAAGCATTGTTATTCATTTCACTAGCAAAAAATGTATTTACATGTCTTACATAAGCAAAAAAGGTTTGAACAATGGTGGGAAATGGCTTTATATTCACTGTTATCGTTAACTACAACTACAAAACATTTTAGAGTCGAAATTAAACACAAGTATTGGTTGAAAAACTTCTAAAGCCACCCTGCTTTTAGACGATAATTTAAGAAACATCAAAGTCCCACACCTGGAAGATACCCGAAACAATACCAATGCCAATCATCTAACTCACAACATGTTTTTGCGAAATGATAGAGCTCCTGAGGTCATGCGAAACAGTGAAATATTGTACGTGAAAGAACAGAAACTTCAGAGAAAATATAGAGATTAGCATGAGAGACAGAAACCATCTGAAAAGATGAAAAATACATGTTAAGTGGGGGGGGGGGGGGGGGGGGGTAAAATTACAAATGACATCACATTTAAAAAAAGGGAGCCTGTGATTTAACAGCCTTCTCCACTTAAAAGTTCAATTTTTCATCTGGGGTAATTTGGGCCTAGCCATCTTTGGTGAGTGTTTTGATAGTGGAAGAAAGTGGAAGGAAAGAGAGGGCTGGATGAATAAAACATGCCACGTCTTGATGAATGATCTATGATGCTACAGACATTTACTGCAGCAGAAAGAAATGGAAAGTGAGAAATGGAAGCCTGGGATACGGGAACAGACACCTGATCAACACACAGATTTAGACACACGGTTCTGCGCACATGGGAATAAAACGAGGAACTGAAGACAAAAAAATACTCAATATAATCATATAAAGATGAATCCAAACAGACACATAAGCACAGAGTAAATGAAGGTTGTGTGAGGTTGTACAGCCGCATGGGAGAAAGCTGTTAAATATTTCCCCCTCAGTGGCTTTCAGATCCTCAAATCTGCTTAAACATCTGGCCCACTGCGCTCAGCACACAACTTGCGACGCTACACATAATCACCTCTTTCTGTCTCTCACTTCCACTCTAAAAAGATCAGAAATACACAAATGCACAGTCTTAGAATATTCTATTTCCTTTTCAATTTGCCTTTCATGCTGCAGCATCGAGAGCAGAGAGACGAGAGCTTTTTGACGTGCTCACCAAATGGTGTGCATCGAGTGGTTTCAATGGCTGCCGCCCATCAGTCAGTTAAAAGGCTTTTGTTTGGAATGTATAATATTAGCGAATTTATTTGCTTTAGCTAAATAAATATGCCAAACTATTTCGGTCCACTTTGCACTAATTTCTTCTTTGCAGCTATAAAATAAAAAAAACAACATACTGTATAAGCTATATACAGAAAGTTTTATATAATTTCTGGAGCTTACAACTAACCCGGGCTCTCTCACTCGCACCCAACATAAATAAAAAAAGAAATAAAAAAAGCAAACTTACACCCACATATCTAGTTATAGGAGCAAGTCATGATGGCAGAGAATATGTAATAAAAAAAAAGAAAGAAATTATGATACTCTGTATGTAGGTTGTAGTCTTGCTTTGCAGTTAAAAGGGTAAATTGCCAGTTAATTTGCTTTCGAACATTCATTAAAGGCCTGAAAAACAATGACAAAAGCCTGGTTATTTATAAAAAAAAAAAAAAAAAAAAAAAAAATCATAAAACATTTTAATGGTCTCAGAATGGCCTTGGAGGGATGGTAAATTAATGTTAACAGAAAATATAATAAATAATCATATTAAATATATTATTAATGAAACTGGTAAAAATAAAAAAGACAAATGGTAATATAAAATCTATTTAATATAAACTAGAACAGTTACATAATTTTTTTCTTTTTAAAAAATAAAACAATTGCCATTTTTATTATAAAAGCAAGGGAAATGGTGGAAAATGGTCATACGTCATAAAATATAATAATAATACAAAAATAATTTTCTTTTATTTTTAGTATTCCAACAGTTACATAGTTGGTTTCATTTGTTTACATTAGTTAACATGAACAATGAAAAATTATTCTAATGCATTCAAGTCAAGTCAAGTCAAGTCATCTTTATTTATATAGCGCTTTTTACAATGCAAATTGTGGCAAAGCAGCTTTACATTAATAAGAAAATGGTGTCATTGTGCAGCTTATTCTATATATTATTGATTCATTCCGTTGCAAATATCAATAGTTATTAGTCTAGTTAATTTATGTATATCAGCACTGTAGAGAACAGTGACATGATCGTCCGGCTCAGCTCAGTTTGTATACAACGGCGCCAGTGCAGGCATATCAAAAACACTGCTGAATATCAAGCAAGTGTCCCCAACTTAAGCAAGCCAAAGGCAACAGCGGCAAGGAACCAAAACTCCAACAAATGGAGAAAAAAACCTTGGGAGAAACCAGGCTTAGTCGGGGGGCCAGTTCTCCTCTGGCCAACAGTGAACACTTGTCCGATACCCAGGCAGAGTTACAGGTCATTAAACCGTTTTGGAATCGCAACAGTCAAAATATTTAATCTAGTTTAAGATCTTTTTGATCACGCCGGTATGGGACGGTTTGTTGGGATATGTGCCACTGGCTGATGAGTCGGTAAGGTCTTAACAGAGGATGAGCTAGTTAACACAGTCTCCGCCGACACCACAGGGCCACATTGCTGCCGCACACAGGCACAGGTTCCCCGTCCGACCCGGACACGGCCCAGATCCAGCCAATCACGTTAATTGGTAAACCTCGGGATAAGCAGAGAGACAAAAAATTAGCGTAGACGCCATTCTTCTTCTGATGTACCGAGTACATCTGGTGTTATAGGAAGTGATCCCGGTTCCGGCTGACCTGATCTATGCAGCCTAACAATCCTTTAACGGATATGAAGACAAAAGTTTATAGTGCGTCATGTGTATGCCAAGTTAAATAGATGCGTTTTTAGTCTAGATTTAAACTGACAGAGTGTGTCTGCTTCCCGAACAATGCTAGGAAGATTGTTCCAGAGTTTAGGTGCCAAATAGGAAAAGGATCTACCGCCTGCGGTTGATTTTGATATTCTAGGTATTAACAACTGGCCAGAATTCTGAGATCGTAATAGACGCGAAGGACTATAATGCATTAAGAGCTCACTCAGGTACTGGGGAGCTAAGCCATTTAGTGCTTTGTAAGTAATTAGCAAGATTTTAAAATCTATACGATGTTTAATAGGGAGCCAGTGCAGTTTTGACAGAACAGGGCTAATATGTTCATATTTCCTGGTTCTAGTAAGGACTCTAGCAGCTGCGTTTTGGACCAGCTGTAATTTGTTTATCACGCGAGCAGGGCAACCACCCAATAGAGCGTTACAGTAATCTAGTCTCGAGGTCATAAACGCATGAACTAGCTGTTCCGCATTTGTCATTGAGAGCATATGTCGCAATTTAGATATATTTTTAAGATGGAAGAATGCGGTTTTACATATGCTAGAAATGTGGCTTTCAAATGAAAGATTGGTATCAAAGAGCATTCATTAATCTTTGTAAATTACGCATACTTTATTAAAATAAAATGTTGCATGACTTAAAATTACTGAAAGGAGCTTCGCTAAGAAACTATGAATAGTTGTGTTTTCATTCATTAAAACAAGTATTAATAAATAACACAACAAATTACATAACATCATCAACTGGAACCTGAAATGTGTTAGCCATTGATTTAAGTCTTTCTCTATTTAAGTAGACAGGAGCTGAATTTGCATGGCTGGAAATAGCTGGCCCGGGGCGTTGCAAATATGGCTGCCAAAGGACTTTGTGGTATCTTAGTGGCTAAAGATCTGGACAAATAAAGCAAGGCTGTAGGTTGAAATCTATGATCTGAAAATTCCCTATTACTACGATGTCCTCGAGCGCTGCTCCAGGGAAATGCCTGTATTAGCTTGCTTTACAAAAGAAAGCATCTTCTAATGAACATAAACACTACATCTCTGCTACATTTTTATTTAACTTCAAGTGCAGCTGAAATCCAGCACAAACCCCTGACCTTGCCTTACAGCTATCATTACTGCTGAGGATTGGATCAAGTCTAATAAGACAGCTGAGAGAGAGCACAGTCTGGGGGAACGCCTCAGTCGATGGGAAAATGGGGGCGATGCAGGAGCCGCTAGAGCCATAATGGTTTCTCAGCCAGTTTGTGCCTTCCTAACACTATTTCTCTTGACAGACTGAAAGGATGATTCACTCACACTAGCTTTGCAGTGGGCAAAAACAGTGAGCCAGTAGCTATGATCAAACAGTGTCTGTGGCTCTTGGTGGACCTGACCTGAGACCAGGGAACATGCAGTCCAACTGGCCAGGAAAATGGATGTGCCGTCTACAAATAGAATTTGCTGTGTCTTTCCAATGAATGGTGCTTTGTGGGCAAATCTACACAGCCTGAATCTAAATCGGAGTTCACCTTGGTGGTCTTAACATGCATCCCTCCCAAACAGGCTCCAAAATTAACACTTGCCAAGTAAAGTAAAAAAAAAAACAAAAAAAAAACAGGAACATAATCCTACCACAATGACCTGTGATGTTTGTCACAAGTATGCATAAATGCACAATTATTAATAAATAATACAAATTTAAATAATGATAAAGAAAAATATTCCTCTAGCATTGCTGAACCTCAAACAGTAGAACATTTAACTCTTTTTTTAAATGTGTAAAAATGTAAATGTATATTTTCAATATAAATAAATAGATTTGTGCCACTTTATTAAAATATTTTAATTATAATGAAATTAATTTAAAATCTATTAAAGTATCCGAATAATTATGTTGCCAAAAACATAAATGCATATTTTTAAAGGGTTAGTTCACCAAAAAATGAAAATCCTGTCATTACTCACTCACCCTAATGTTGTTCCACACCCATAAGACCTTTGTTCATCTTCAGAACACAAATGAAGATATTTTTGATGAAATCTGAAAGCTTTCTGTCCCTCCACAGACAGCTACACAACTACCGCTTTGACGCTTCAAAAAGATAATAAAGAGATTGTAAAACGAACTAATCCAAAATAATACAAATCGTGGCCAGTGATACGCATTTATGGCCAGTAAATGTTCTCAGTTAAATGGAAGGTGTTTAAAGTATAGAAGTGGCATTTCGCCCTATTGCGTATCAGATTGAGAAGAAGTCATGAATTTAAGCAAAGTATCTAATGCAGGTTAAACAAAGCTTTATAGAAATGCCACTAGACAGATATGCACACACGCTGAAAAACAACCGTGACCCCGGGCTTGTGCTGGAGAGCCGAGCTGGTAGTGTTTGTGCACTGCCGTAGAGGCAATAAATTGCAGCGCGCAAGAAAGGCCTTAATCGGACTACATAGCACCCCTCGAAACATCACATGACCTTTGACCCTGAGATCAGATTTACAGCCAGACTATTTCACCTGCTCTAGCCCCTCATTCAATCCTGAAGTTCCAATTACTTTTTCCTTTACTTCCCTTCTGTCTTTCTCACTCTCCTGTCACCTCTTCCATTCAACCTCTATGTCTCACCTTCATTACCTCAATGCAATTTCACAGTGCGGATCCATTGTCCTCTGTGATTGTATTGTCCACCCGTCCATTTCTTCCCCTCTTTCACAATCTCTCTATTGTAAGTGAGATGAACACTGCACTCTTTTTCAACACATTATCTTCATATCGTCATCCTCATCGTTCTCTCGCTCCTTTTTGCAGAGTGACTTCTGTTTAACCTTCATTTCACTTCCCCCACTTTTCCTCGCTATCGGTCCTGAGAGAAGGCTTTTTTGCTGACCGAGAGCTCTCGCTCTGGCTCTCTCTCTCCCTCTCAAAAAAAACCCCAAAAAAACCTTGGACCCAGACATCGGTATCAGAGCCGCTCAACCCTTTCATATCAATGTCTAGGCTTATAAATCTTAATTTACAATGTTATATGCAAATCTGGAAGAAGACTTCCCTTGAGTTCAGATCCTAAACTGATTTATCTATTTGAAATATAGGGGGACCTTGGATCATTTATTTTATGCATTTCACACATATTCTACAGTACATTCCACACACAGATACGTACACCTTGTCGTTTGTCCCTTTGGGTTAGACAGTGGGCTGTAGATCAGCAGTAATGGCATGTTGTCAGTGCTGCCTAACTGGGACATTAGCCTCAGTGGCTCATAAATAAGCCATAGCAGTAGGTGCTAATGGGTTCTTTTAAACTCAGAGTTGGCCTAATAGTGCTCTGCTGACTGGTGTGGGATCATGGGAGAAGTGACTAATGTGTGGACACAGCATCATGCTCCCAACTCATAAGAACTCCACTAACACAGAACATTGACATCAGCATTAAAGGGATGGTTCAACCAAAACTTTAAAATCTGTCATCATTTACTCGCTCTTATATATTGTTCAAAGCTGTATGACTCATGATCTATTCTAGAAAAGATATTTGAAGGATGTTTTAAATGGTTTTGTAGCACTGGCTTCATCCATTATGACCCCCCCCCCCCCACCCCCCCCCCCCAAAAAAAAATAATAAAAGAAAAACCTGAAAAAATCTTTTGTGATCCACAGAAGAAAGAAAGACATGCAGATTTGGAATGGTATGAGTGTGAGTAAATGACAATTTTCATTTTTGGGTTAACCTATCTTTAACCAGTACTGTTCACTGTTAAACAAAAATGTAAAAAAAAAAAAAAGTTAATTCTAATAAAGAAATAAAATTTGAAATGTTGCTTTGACAACAAACAAAAAAAAATGTAATAAAATTGTTGATGAACTAAAATAAAAATAAAGCTAAATAGAAGCATTTTTTTAAAAAAAAGCATATAACATACAAATTAAAATTAAAACTGAGCAAATTAAAAAAACAAAATAGTATAATAAACTATAATAATATATAAACAATAGTGAATTGCCAAATTTTGGTTTATTAATCTAAACAACACCCGGTAAGACACCAAGCTGTGTGTAGATTTTCATAGTCAATATCTAAAGTGCTCCTGTTAAATACAGTTTAGTATTTTGCTTTCCTCTGCCATCAAAACACATGTAAATTTTAGACTCAACTAAGGGTGTGAGTTTGGGGTGGGAAGTTATTTTTCCAAATCCATTTCGTTGTTGCTAGTGGTGCTAAAATGACACACTTCACCTTTGAGCTCTTGCATTGCATAAAATGTAACAATCATAAACAATTCCGAGGACAAAGTTAGAAGAATGAGAGCTGGCATATGATGATAGATGAAAAATAAAAAAGGAGAGAAAAATGTGCATGAGACACCTCAATCAGTTAAGGGTGACCCCTGTGAGAAAAACACAGCAGGCCCAAGTGGAAAACCTCGGGAGAAGCAGCCCAGAACCTGAAAGGCAAGACAATTCATTTCACACTGGCTTACTCCAGATGTAGCACACTACAGAAAGCTGATTTATACACACACACACACAGATTCATATGCTGCTTCCAAAAGCAGAGAAGCAAATCAGAGCACATGGGTTCCCACATTGGCTGTCGATACTGTTTACAGCATTTCCATCAGAAAGTGGGAGCAACAGCAGCAGATGAGCAACCAATATAGGCTCATTAATCATTGTGATTGGTGAATGAACTCTGTCTCTACGCCATCAGAGCAGGAGGCATAAACACCTGTGTAGAAGAGCAAGTGGCTGGCCAGATGTTGAAGGAGTTTAAGGAGAGGCAGGCTGTTGAACAGAACGTGAAGAACACATCTGTATACGGAGAAAAATAGAGACTTGTTTTTCATGACCCTTAATCTTTACAATTAAACGATCATGTTTAAATGCTTGAAATAAATTTAGTGGACAAAATATAAATTGAGCTTATATATTTTTGCAATACATGTGTATATATATATATATACACAAACATATATACACATATTTATATATATATATATATACAGTAGGGAGAATAAGTATTTGATAAACTGCCGATTTTGCAGGTTTGCCCACTTACAAAGCATGTTGAAGTGTGTAATTTTTATCATAGGTACTCTTCAACTGTGAGTGACGGAATCTAAAACAAAAATCCAGAAAATCTATTTTATGATTTTTAAATAATTCATTTGCATTTTATTGCATGATATAAGTATTTGTTCACCTACCAACCAGTAAGAATTCCGGCTCTCACAGACCTGTTAGTTTTTCTTTAAGAAGCCCTCCTGTTCTCCTCTCATTACCTGTATTAACTGCACCTGTTTGAACTCGTTACCTGTATAAAAGACACCTGTCCACACACTCAATCAAACAGACTCCAACCTCTCCACAATGGCCAGGACCAGAGAGCTGTGTAATGACATCAGGGATAAAATTGTAGACCTGCACAAGGCTGGGATGGGCTACAGGACAATAGGCAAGAGCTTGGTGAGAAGGCAACACCTGATGATGTCAGTCTCCCTCGGTCTGGGGCACCGTGCAAGATCTCACCTCGTGGGGCATCAGTGACCATGAGGAAGGTGAGGGATCAGCCCAGAACTACACGGCAGGACCTGGTCAATGACCTGAAGAGAGCTGGGACCACAGTCTCAAAGAAAACCATTAGTGACACACTACGCCGTCATGGATCCTGCAGCGCACGCAAGGTCCCCCTGCTCAAGTCAGAACATGTCCAGGACCGTCTGAAGTTTGCCAGTGAGTGGAGAAGGTCATGTGGTCTGATGAGACAAAAATAGAGCTTTTTGGTCTAAACTCCTCTCACCATGTTCGGAAGAAGAAGAAGAAGGATGAGTACAACCCCAAGAACACCATCCCAACCGTGAAGCATGGAGGTGGACACATCATTCTTTGGGGATGCTTTTCTGCAAAGAGGACAAGACGACTGTACCGTATTGAGGGGAGGATGGATGGGGCGTTGTATCGTGGCATCTTGGCCAGCAACCTCCTTCCCTCAGTAAGAGCACTGAAGATGGGTCGTGGCTGGGTCTTCCAGCATGACAACGACCCGAAACACACAGCCAGGGCAACTAAGGAGTGGCTCCGTAAGAATCATCTCAAGGTCCTGGAGTGGCCTAGCCAGTCTCCAGACCTGAACCCAATAGAAAATCTTTGGAGGGAGCTGAAAGTCTGTATCGTCCAGCGACAGCCCTGAAACCTGAAGGATCTGGAGAAGGTCTGTATGGAGGAGTGGGCCAAAATCCCTGCCGCAGTGTGTGCAAACCTGGTCAAGAACTACAGGAAACGTATGATCTCTGTAATTGCAAACAAAGGTTTCTGAACCAAATATTAACTTCTGCTTTTATGATGTATCAAATACTTATGTCATGCAATAAAATGCAAATTAATTATTTAAAAATCATACAATTACAATATTTATTTTTAATACAATATTTTAGATTCCGTCACTCACAGTTGAAGTACCAGTGCAGGTCATAAATATAAAAAAATTATTAAAAGAAATTTGTAAAATGTAATTTGTGCCTGAACATTTTATATAATAATCACAAAAATATATAACTGTCTTTATAGAACATTTAAATAATGATTTAACATTTTTCCCATACTATGAAATGTTGCACTCACTCTCTAGCTATATGGAATGTGACTATTATTTTATATCATTCTAGATTTTATAACATATTGTAATAAGATTGGTCAAACATTTGACTAGCAGTGTAAAAGAGCTGTAGAGAGAGCAAAGAAAAAGTATGCGTTAAACTGACCTCCAGAAAGACAAATTTCTCTTTGATCCAAGAGCAAGAGACAGACTTTAACTCCAGTTCAAAGCTTGTCTACTCTAGACTCAACAAACCCTTTAGGAATTAAAGAAAAAAAAAAATGTACAGCCTGTTTTGCTAATGTTCCTCCATCTGGATGGAGGCCTACTCATTTGTGTGTTTGCTAAAACACACACGCGTCATCATGTATTAGCCCACAAAAACATGCTTTGAAGTTTGTAAGAGGTCATGCGCCCAAACAGTCCCTGATCAAAACACTAAAAAAAAACAAGAGAGACAACAGCAGAACCAACAGCAGAACCTCCACCTGCACAATTCACCTGGAGCCTTTTTGATGTGTGCGTGTGTGATGTGCCGACCTGCAGCTGTGTGTTCGTACATGCACCGCTGTCTCAGTCGGACTGAGAGCTCTGACTGAGCCTCAGCCAACCTGATGAATCCCTTTCGAATCAGCATATAGCCTTCCAGATGGGCACCAAACGCCATGTTAGAAAGGGCAGTGATCCAGGCCTTAAAGCATAGATATTCAATTAAACTTCAAATCTTTACATTTCCTTCTTAAGTCCAAAAAATCATTTACTTGCTAATAGGAAATCTGTGATTTTTAGACCGGCTGAGGTGAATGACAGGGCTAAAGTGTAAATATATATAAGAAGTCTCTTGTTTTCACATTTATTTGATTAAAGATTCAACAGCAAAATTATTTCGAAATATTATTACAATTTAAAAATATATATATATATTTGAATACATTTTAAAATGTAATTTATTCCTGTGATGGCAAAAGTGAATTTTCAGCATCATTACTCCAGTCTTCAGTGTCACATGATCCTTCAGAAATCATTCTAATATGCTGATTTGGTGCTTAAGAAACATTTCATATTATTATCCAAAGTTAAAAACAGTGAGGCTTAAAAAGGGACCAATAATGCCCCTTTTACAAGATGCAATTATCAGTATATCCTAATTATTGTTAAAATGTATTCATTACTTCCACAAGCTCCTTGATTTTACCTTAAATTAACACATTGTTAGGTAACTGTGTGATGATATATATATATTTCTGAAATTACATAATTTGGACACAGTCAACTCTAAATTGTAATGTTGACTTGCATTCTCTGTAAAGCTGCTTTGAAACGACATGCATTGTGAAAAGCACTATACAAATAGATGTGAATTGAATTAATACAAGTCTCTGGTGTCCCCAGAATATGTCTTTGAAGTTTTAGCTCAATATACACCACAGATCATTTATTATAGCTTGTCAAATTTGCCCCTATTTGGGTGTGAGCAAGAGCATGCCATTTTTTTGTCCTTTTAAATGCAATTGAGCTGCTGATCCCTGCCCCCTCTCCAGAAGAGGGCTGGGCTTTAACAGCTCCCACTTCAGTTGCTCAACAACAACAACAACAAAGCTGGAGAATCTCACGCACCCAAAATGACGGCTGTCAGTAACAGTTCAGCCTTGCACTGTTCAAACCGACACTGATGGAGAGACTCAGGAAGAAGTTACAACGTTTAGAATGCAACTGGACATTTCTGAATGGTTAGCGGATGAATTTATGTAGTTTCTGTGGAGTTGATTCAACTCATCAACTAGCATGTGTCGTCATGTTAATATTCTGTGCAATCCAGCATCCTCTTTTGTGAAGCAGTCCAATGTAAAATGTCAGCATGGCAACAACAACAACACTTCATCTGCTCTAAAGCAGCTCAACATGGCCTCATCCCCTTTGTTGTATGTTCTCGGGGGTAGGGTTTATGAGAATTGGGATTTGTGATGACACCAACCCGCGAAGAAGCTCGTAGTCCCTACCAGAAGTTTGTTGTAGTCCTTAAAAAGCGATTTCTGTAAAAGCAAGCATCTCCCTTTGCATTGAACTTTGAGCATCATAACTTTGCAGATGTTTTTTATGCTCAAACAGCAACATTACACACTAACTAAAGTTAAAAGAGTGAAATCATAATTAAGGACCCATTGTTGAAAAGAACAGCATTTATATGTTTTAAAAAAAAATTCACATCACGCACACACACACACACACAAATGTATATAAATATATTCACTATAGGTATTTTTGAAGATTTATTTGCACAACTTTCCCACACCTACAAATATAAATTATATTGTCTGACATTTCTTAGTTTTCCATGACTAATGGAACCGTGCATAGAGTACCAGAATGCTACTAATGAGGTTATCCACACGATCAAATCAATGTTTAATTTCACATAGGGATGGTAAACACCAGAAAAAAAGGAAAAAACAAAACAAAAAAAAACACAGGAAGTAGCCACCGAGTCCCTTTCCCAATCTTCTGCACATGCTGGGTTTAACAGCAAATACGACAGTATACATCAATCTACGGATGGGAGCCGAAGGAAACGTGGGAGAAAGTGAGAAAGCGACTGGAGCGGGATATGAATTCAGTATCAATCACACTTTGTTCTTTTTGTCAGTGATGGTGCATCGTCCTCAGAGCGCCGTGGCCTGTTTCTCCGCTCCTGTCCTCATTGATCCATTTGCTTCAACAGCTCCTGAGCAAGCTCATCAATCTCTCTGTGTTTCTCTCCCAGACTGCAGGCCGCCGGCCACTATCAGGACATCACTCGTGTGGGAATGTGCAACAGCATGTGGACACACACACACACACACGCACACACGCACGCAACACCATTCTCAGATGGCCATATGTTGTGAATTTAAAATATAAGCCAACACACTGAGCCTCGCATGCAGGGATTACATGTCCATTTCCTGGCACAATATCCTTTTTCCTGTGTTACTGGTTTAATTGACATGCTACGCTCACTCTTAACCTCTTTCTCTCGGTTCCTTTCCCTTCAGCATACCTCTTACCTCTAAAACAACTCGCATTCATCTCTCCCTCTTCACCGCTCTCTTTAAATCTTTCCCACTTTCTAGGCAGAAGTGAGAGAGCAGGTGAGCGAGTGATTTACAGCATCTATATGAGGGGAGCTTTGGATCACTTCATAAATCTCTGGCTGCGCTAATGGTCGCTCATAAGGGCTCTGGCCATAAGTGTCTGGATTTCCTGACACCCTACTTTAATAGAGCCTCACCAGCATCTTACAAACAGACACAAACACAGAAAAACTTTCTCAGCACAGCCAATATACCAGATAATATGTGCATAAAAACTGCGTGGCAGCTATTGCACACATCCACTGTCTAGCAGAACAGGGCGCATGCCTCTCAGCACAGGATCTGATGGATATGGCCTCTTCACGTCAGTGACACTGCCTGGATTTATTGCAGGAAAAGGCTCAGACACTTTGCAAACTGCCGCCACACCTCATCCATCTCTCATGTGCTGTACAGTTGAATCAGAGCTGATGCGGAGATGTTGAGAAATGCTTCCTTATATAGGTTTGTGATCATTTGTGTGAGTTTAGTGTGCGGACACCGCTCTCCTTCACTCACCTTGTTCCTCTCAAACAGCTCACACTGGATGGTCTTGAGGTCGGTGTCCAGGGCGCTGGCGGCCTGCCTGCGCTTGCGTGCCAGCTGCTCCTCCAGGTCTTCCATCTGGGTGCGCAGCTTTTTGTTTTCCCTCTCCAGAGCCAGCTTTTCAGTCTCCAGCCGCTCCCGACGACCCCACTCTGCTGCATTCTCCACCTGCAGACGCTCCATCTGCGCACACACACACACATACACTCAGTAAGTCACTTGAGATTGAACAAATTGTTCTCTCTTTAATATTTTCACCTACTTGTCCATACAGAATGCTTATACTTAAGTAATATTCTTATGTCGACTTGCATACTCTGCATGTTTGAGATCTACCCAAATTTGGAGACTGTAAAGGCCTTTTTTTTTGAAAACTTGGCAGGGTGTATTTGCATTTCCTACTTTTACGGTTTTAGAAAGTTTAATTTGTTTGTAGTTAACTTCTTTTCACTTAGAAAATCCACACACACACAAAAAAAAAGTTATGTAGGTTTGGATTCCCAAACCTTTGCAAGCAACGGTTTTCCCGTTAAGCTGCTTCGGAACAATTTGTATCGTACTGTAAATCATTTTGACTGATTTTATCTGAACAGTGTTTTTTTTTTTTGTTACATACTAAAATTCTTGAAAGCTACTAATGCAAATACTGTGTGCAGAACTCTAAATGCATAAAATATGAAAACACAAAAAGCATTTCCCATGTGCATACCCATAATCAGGAAGGACTAATGCTGCATTAGCACGCAGGACTACTATTACCCCAGAATGATGTTGAACTAAGTGAAGGGCTCTCCATGATTTTCCAGTTCTGACCTGCTGCTAAAAGCAGTTTAATGGGAAACCATCTCTCCTAGATTCACCTTAAGTGCTGGCTGACTTTCATACCCCAAACTCTCTCCAGACCAACTAGTCATTAATGTTTCTATAATGTCATTTGACTGCTGAGATGAGGCAGTGACAGTGAAAAGCCTTGATTCCTGAGGGCAGAGATGAAGGGAGGTGACCATGGGATTTTGGAGATGAGGGGACGCAGCGGATCTGAGTCGACACACAGTAGTGGCAGCGCTCTTTAAGAAGCGCATCAAAGTGCATAATGTCACTCTCTCCTGCCAGGTTCATCTCAGCAACACCCCGCTGATAACCCCGCATGCTGGGAATGTGTTAGAGCAGCGTTCTGTCATTACGCCAGCCTGACTAACAGAGGGATGTGGTGGTTGGCGCCATGCTAGTCGAAACGCAGGAGACAGTGGATGGATGTTTAAAGCCCTGAGGGTGTTTAACTTTGATGTAGATCACAGTGAGTCCTGGGGTGACACCGAAGCGGCTGGCTCATGCAAAACAGCGCGGCATGGGTAGGACACAGCAAATGTACATGCGACTCACCTCTGTACGGAGCTCTGCCAGTTTCTTATCCATGCTGGTGCGAGCTCCCAGCTCGTCCTCCAGATCTTCAGACATGCGGCCCAGCTCATCCTGATGCACCTCCTTCAACAAATTCAGCTGCCAAAGAAACAGAAGATCAGAAGTTCAGAGATAAAAGAATGACTCCCGAGTAAAACTTTCTTCATCTATGGTATTCTAATAAAGTACACGCCCTAACTACGCCAAGCTATGTAATACTCTGAAGATGTCATTGGTATTCAAACAGATTTTACTTTCTGATTGTGAATGAGTCTGGTTTTTAAACTCATTTCACAGTTGATGAAACTCTGTGAAACTGCGCTCGTTTAATACGACTTGTACTGACATTCTGTGGCAACACGGTCTAGCACATTTGCCATTAAGCGAGAGGGGCGCTACGGTCAAAGTCTGATCTCCCTACAGCGTCTCACACTCGGCATACTGTGACTCAAACGCAGTGATTAACATTCGCTGCAGGTCGTGAGCTCACACAGCTGGGCTGAGGACAGGCAGCTCATCTATTAAACTACCGAGTGTGGCGCGCACACTCTTCCTACTCATCATCTCATGGTATTCATGCACATCCTTACAGGTTGAGGATATTAAAAAGAGAAGCACATCTCTTCCTAATCATCATCTCTCCACTATATGCCTATGACGAGGTCTAGGTGTGTGATGATGAATCAGTGCCTTATTCTCTCTATGGAAGTCTTGTACTGCGAGTGAAAGTTTCCCTGGGCCCAATCAGTGTGGCTGTCTTTCATAAAATTGCCTGACTGAAAGAAATCCTAAGCAGCACGGCCTGTCATTTGTGAACAAAGCCAAACGGTCTCGTTCATAGGTAACAACTGCCCCCTGGTGGTAGTCTTATGTACACTATCAGCCAAAGTTTGGCTACATTTATACATTTTACATATATTGTATCATTTAATAGTTAATCGTTAAGTATACAGAGTAGGAAAGGCAAAGAAAATTTTCTGCATTTTAGAATAACCGTAAATAAAGAGTGGGTGTATCCAACTTTTTGACTGTGTTAACTTTATTATTATGCATGTGAAGCAGGTATGACTGTATGGAGGATCTGTGACTCTTATAGGGAAGAATATGACATCTGGAAGTA
This sequence comes from Opsariichthys bidens, assembly GCA_037194245.1. Classification (NCBI taxonomy): domain Eukaryota; kingdom Metazoa; phylum Chordata; class Actinopteri; order Cypriniformes; family Xenocyprididae; genus Opsariichthys; species Opsariichthys bidens. The sequence continues at coordinate 5,642,269 of CM074280.1, read as the reverse complement.
GAGGTGAAGTGCTGGGTGGAGATGGACAGGCCAGCGAACCCAGTGCGCTCACCATGCCTTCTTCCTACTGATTTGAACTTTCTCACTATGAAATTGCCCAGAGGAAAATCGGAGAAAAGGCCAAGGATTTCATGCTCTTTTAACATAAAAGTACTGAAGATCAGTTCCTCATGAGAATCGTGAGTATGTGTTCTGGCATCGGTAATTTATTTGTTATTTGTAAATTAAAAATGATCCACAAATAAGAAATCCAGTACTGAAGCCAGAACACTAATGTTGACAATTAAGGCTCAACAACTGGTCTTGACCTGACCAGTTAAATGGAGCCAATAAATTAAATGTTCCACAGCTCCTTCAAAACGATTTGGCTTTTGAGTGTGATTTATTGCAAGTTTCTAAAGCATAAATGACATATTAGGCCGCATGCAGTAGAGTTGTATGATTCAGCCACCAACAACAACAACAACAACAAATGTCACTAAATGACTACAAGGAAAGTTTATGCTTAATTTCATAACACCAGCACAATAATTGCATATAATATACATATCAAGAATATCTCTATATAACTTCCATCCCTAATACGTGCAGCAGTTTAAGACTGGGGAAAAAACGTTAGTTGTGTTGCTTATGTTCCTTACCTGTTTTAAGGCCTCTTGTTTGCTCTTGTTCAGTTCCTCATATTTGAGTTTCCATTGGCTCAGCTCTGCTTCCAGCTTCTCAATGTTCTTAATGAGTGCATGTTTATCCCTGAGACCGAGAGAGAGAGAGAGAGAGAGCGAATGAATGAGAGTGAGCGAGAGCGAGTGAGAGATAGAGTAAGAGCGAGAGAGTGCAAGTGAGAGAGCGAGAGAGCGAGTGAGTGAGTGAGAGTGAGAGAGCAGCACAGCACAGTTCATCATCATCATCATCATCATGACAGGGTGAAGATTAATCCAAATAGATTGCTCTCAAAACACCTCGTCTTCTGAGATGCCTCCACTAGGTGATTTTTAAACATACGATATATCCTTCACAATCTATGATGAGTGCAATTCAGCAGTTGATTGAAATCATTTTTATTATCAGTTAACAATGTTAAAGGGTTAACTCACTCAAAAATGAAAATTGTCATTAATTTCTCACCCTGTTGTCATTCCAAACCCGCAAGACTTTCGTTCATCTTTGGAACAAAAATGAAGATCTTTCTGACCCTTCACAAAGACCCGCCCCATTTAGTTACCGTTGCTATGCCTGACAAGTTATGCGCTCTCACGCCACACATCATGTTCTCACACAGTGAAAAATACATCACGGAGCAAAGACGACACTGACAACGTATGAAACAGTTTCGTATTTAAAATATTGTAATTTTTTTTTTAAAGAAGTTTAAACTATAAATATTGTACAGTGGCTCTTTAATGTGTCGTGACAGATCGCTGTAGCTCCTCGTGAACCGATCATCTCTTCATACTAGTTCATTTATAGCATCAAATAAACATGAATGGACATCAGAAGGAATGTTGTTTCAACCGCAGAAAGACGTGAGTACACACTATTGTTCAAGTTCAATAACATTAATCTACTAACTCCCCAGACAGCTTTGTCGGACAAAATGGAGGATTCGGGGTTATGATTGGTCAGATTGCCTGTCAATCAAATTTTTTTTGCAAAGGATTAATTGCAACTTTGACGCTTCAAAATGTTCATGAAGAAATTGGAAAATGAATCCATAAGAATTAGGTGGTTGAGACCAAATCTTCAGAAGTGACTCGATAACTTTTTATGGTTAACAGATTTAATTTAAGCTTACTCGCATTTCAAATTTGATCAGTGAACATAAACAGAAGCTCAACTGTGCAACCAACCTGAATATGTGCGAGATGAAACCTCTGCCGGAAACTCAAACGTGCTGCGTAACATACAAGAATAAACCTCGTTGGTTACGCAGCACATTTGAGCTTCTGGAAGAGATCAAATTCAAATGTCAAAATTCTTTCGTGTTCAGCAGAAGAAATAAATTCATACAAGTTTTGGAACAACTTGAGAGTGAGTAAATCATGATAGAATTTTCATTTTTGGCTATCCCTTTAACCTTGTAATTGTTATGACAAGCTTTGACCCTTGCTTGATATTCAGCTGTGTTTTTGGTACGCCTGCATTGGCGCCATTGTATGTGAACAGAGCTGAGCCGGACATAAATGATATACATAAATTAACTAGACTAATAACTATTGATCTTTGCAACGGAAGGAATCAATACAAATATATAGAATAAGCTGGACAATGACACCATTTTCCTTGGGAGCTGCTGTGCAGCCAAAAATGATTTGCCAATTACTAATGTAAAGCTGCTTTGACACAATTTGCATTGTAAAAAGCGCTACATAAATAAAGGTGACTTGACTTGACAAGCTCCTTTGATTTCATTTGTTGAGTTCTGGTCAGTTTGACGTATGTATTGTTGCCACCTGGACAATAATCTCTTACTCTCTTTCTTTCAGCAGGACTTTCTGGGACTCATCCAGGCGTAGCTGGAGAGCATTGAGCTTGCTGGAGTCCTCCTCTAGGGCAGCCAGATCCTCCCACAGCAGTCTGCTCCGGTCCTGCCGACTGAGAACTGAGCGCAAGCTACTGGCACTGCGAACGTCCCATGAGTCTGGAGCCTCTGACTTCGCCCTGAGAAGAGCCTCCAATAACTCCAACTCCTGACACAAAAGAGAAAGACAGAAAGAAAAGAGAAAAGATAAGAAAGATGCCAACATGGAGAGCTTGCGTGACATGCCCTTTTCCTCAAAGAAGCATGCAAATAACTACATAAAGAAAATAGTACCCAGAAATCGAGTTCTCAAACAAAACGGGGATACTATCATTTTAACTTAAAATTCTTTTGAGATCTTATAGAATGTTTTTGTTTACCAATAAACAATTCTGATACTGTGTAGCTTGTCATTCGATGTCCAAAGTAAAATCTGGGTTGGGAAGCAAAACCAGCTGAGAACCACTACCATAGTCAACGTTCAGAGACAATGAAAACAAAGGCTCTCGTGCCATATTTTTCTCTTTATTAAACCAAACCAAAGAAGAAGCATTTTCTCCATCTTCCACATAACAAATATCACATTGCACCTTTCCCTTATTTCCTGTGTGCATGAATGAAATTCGCAAGCTCTTTGGAGGAGTAATAAAAAACAGCTTAACAGTTCAGTGCACCATCCTTTCTCTGTCCTTCCTACACACAGTAAGGATTATCTATCAAAAGACATGGGCCCCAGGGTACAGACATGAGACACTAAACACGCTGCCAACTTCCTACAATCCCAGAACAGCCACAGTCGAGTAATTGCGCTAGAAGTGCAGCGACATCTCCCTACCACCAAGGGGAACCAAACGCACACAAATAGAGATGGAGTTCCACATGTGGAAGCACTCAGCATGCCTGTGTGGAAACAGATCAGGAAATGGGATGTATCAAACAATCCAGTGAGAATCAGACTAAGCTAACTATTATTTGTTTACTTGGCTAAGATTGAATGAGGGTGCCTCATCCTACTTCAGTTTCCTACAAATGTGCATGTCTCTGTGCTGAATAACCAAAAAAGACACTCGAGCTATCTAGGCTACCCCCTGTTGACATCTGTGCAGAAATAAACGTCCATCATGCTCGAAACTCTGAAGGTCAAGTTTGACACTGACAATAATTTTTTCTTCCCTCTCCCTGCTGGTGTGTTGATCTATTTGGCAACCAAAAAAAGAGGGGCACATTTGTGTGAGGGGTAATTCTTTTGAAAGATTAGTTCAAAACACATTAAGGAAATAACAGACACGCTCAAACGAGTCTAGGAATGAAAAAGGGGTTTCAGGGTAGTGGGAAGTGGTGCAGTACCCCTGGCTGTGGCCCCATGGGTAAAACACATGGGGGGTTGTGCTGGTTCTAATAATAGGACAAAAAAGAAACCAGCACACAAGCAAAAAGCACAGAGTCAGGTAAGAAATCACAGGGAGGGGCACTGAACCAGGTCTGTGGCTGACCTATTTACAATTGTCTGGCTGTATTAACAGCCTTGCTTATTCTTTAGGTTTGTCATGTGATTTGGTTATGCTCATTCAGTTTTACTCTGGTTTACAAGTGATTTGACATATACGGGTGCTTTCTCACAAGTGCTTTTGGTGTGCACTGGGTTCATTTGGATGATGTTTGTGCTAAACTCGGGTGCGCACCCCCAAACCGTAACAGAGTCCCCTGAAAAAAGTGATCTGGCATACTGTTCTTGTGAACTCCAGTACGATTCTCAACGGTTTTGGTTCTTCTTTTAGTTTTTTCCTACCAAGTCTCTTGCTCCTCTAAGAAAAAAACCCTAGCTGATGCCTGGTATTCTCTTTCGGTCTATGTAGTTGATTTTGAGTGTCCAGCGGGGGTCTGGTAAATTCAGGCAACCCACCGACTAGTCCTTTTTGAAAATATGTGACTCAATATATATATATATATATATATGTATATGTGTGTGTGTGTGTGTGTGTTTGTGTGCATGTATGTATTTAAATATGTGCTGGCAAAATGAGTCGCAATGAGCAAATATTCAAAAATTAGTTATTGTTATTCTCATATCCTCTAAATAAACCTTCAAAATAATGTGTGACTTGTTGGACTCCAGCAAAAAATGACTGAGCTGCACCTGTTTGAAGTCGATAAAGTCAGCAGAGGCAATTTTGAGAATCCCTGGTAATCCCTGGTAATACCACCAAATTTAGCACAAACCACGGGAAAACCCATTTCTATAGACAGCCTACATATCAAGACCTGCAGGTTACCACACGCATCTAATATAATGTTACACATAGTTTTTCCCCCAACACTATAGACAAACATTCACTTAAAACATAACAGACGATGTTTGCAAGAACACTCACCAAGACAGATATTTTGAATAGGGCTGCAAACTAACGATTATTTTTTCGATTAATCGGATAAAAATCCTAATTTTCTTTTTTTATTATTTTATTGACAAAAAACATTATTGCACATCCTGCCCAATGTTCTTCAAACAATGTTGTTCTTTCCTCCACTGTTTTTAAATGAAATGCGTTATTCAGTGCTGTAATTTGACAAGACTGGCGAACGTTTTGCGTGCACGTGGGCAGACCCGACTAATCGATTATGACAATCGTTGTCGATGATTTTCATTATCGATTAATTGTTGCAGCCCTAATTTTGAAATACTGTAATTCTGTGTATGTGTGCATATTGGGATTGCGCGAGCTTTGGATGCGTCTGTCAATGCGAGCAAGATAGTTTGTTTACTTCAGCTTGAGTTTGATTGGTTTAGACTCATGGCAGAGAGAATTCACAATGAATATTCACAAAGGTGGAATGCTGTGCTTTTCAACAATACGCAACTTGTGCAGAGAGAAGTGCCAGTAGTCGAGAAGCAAGCAGAGAAAAACAGTATTTTTCATGTTCAAAGGAAAGGTACTCCTCTCAGAACACGTACAAGTAAAGATAATTTTAGCATTGGGATCGTTGAACGAGGGTTTAATGAAAACTAATTTGAGTGAAAACCTCATTCTCGACCAAAGTTTGAAATTAGCCCATGCTATTACATGCAGTACGACTCATTTTGCCAGTATGGGTCTCACATGTAGATTTAAATCTTTCCAAATGAGGAACACTCACCTTTTGCCTGTCTAGTTTGTCAGTGCCTACATCTCTCACAGGTTCCTGCTCTGGAGAGCCTGGCCCATCTCTCACACTCTCCTCGTCCTGATTGTTATGCTTGATGTCTGGTTCCCTTGGCTGGTTGGAGTGTGTGGAGGCAGTAGAGGAGTTGGATGCTGGGGCAGTGGAAGCATTCTCTGGAGAGTTCTGTTCAGCTCGGACCCTTTGGGCTTCCAGACGCAGTTGTTCGTTTTCCGCCGCCAGTTCCTGGCGCTCCCGTCGTGCCCCCGTCAGCTCTTTGGTAAGGGCGTCCAGACGTTGTCTCAACTGTCTGACCTCATCCCGTGCCCTGTTGCGTTCGGCCCGCACCTTACTCCACTTCTCCCTCCAGTTGGCCGTACAGTCCGACCACCAGCGCATCGTCTTCTCCATCTGAGCTGCCCGTGCCCGAGCCTCCTCCAGCTCGCGCAGACGCAGCTCCTCACGGCTCTCCCAGTCCCCGACACCATCACAGCCCAGCCCAGGAGACAGCAGTAGAGGAGGGCTTGAACTGGGCGTTCCCCCTGATGGGCTGGGCGTGTGGGTCAGGCTGTCCGGGGAGCGCACCCGATCTGGACCAAGGCCCAGGCCGCACAACAAGCCCGCCCCAGACTTGGCGGCCTCTGTCATGTGGGGGCTGGGTGTGTGGTTCATCACTGAGCCAATGATGAGTCCAGGGATAGAGAAGATGGCGGTCAGGAAAAACTGATCAGGAAGCCATGATCCACATCAACATGATGGTTTTCTGTGAAGCAAGAGCAAGAAGTTTAGAAGAGTAAACAGAGAAGACATCTGTTCAAATCATTGTATATATGAATCGCAATGTAGGACAAAAAAAAAGAGCACAATAATTGGCTCTGAAAGGCAGTATAGATATAAATTCAGTGGGTGACAAAGACATACAGGAGCAGAGAGAGGAAAACGAGAGAAAAAGAACTCTCTCTGTCAACATGTCATTACAACAGGGCCAGTAACATTAATATTGTTGAACAATCCAAATCACACCATGACAACCAAGTGCAGCTCTAATTTACAAGTGCTCTCGCTTTCTCACACTCCCACACACAGGGCTGTATTTACTTAAAAGTGTGCAGGGTTACAAAGGAGGAGGTTCCAGGTCAAAAGCCTTCTGCCAGAGCAGCCAGCATCTCTCATCGTCCGTGAGGAAAGAGTTACAGCCCTACAGCTTAGGGGAGTAAGAACTTGTGTTTGTGTATGTAAAAAGTGCAAGGCTTTGGTGAACAAGGATTAGATTTATTATATTTTTAAAAACAGACCTCTATCTGACCTCTGAGACAACTGAGCATGTCATCTGTCTAAGCTAAAAAATCTTTCTAGGAAAAGATCATAATGTGCTTTACTATTTAGGCACAGACGTGAACTCGCTTATCTTGTTATTTTTATAACAAACATTCTGGGTATATTAAATGTAGGGCTGCCACTAACGACTATTTTGTTATTGATTAATCTATCGACTAATTTTACACTAAAAATCAACCATTTTTCTCAACTTCATTTAACTTTCAACTTTGACATTCAGGACACCATCAATAAGAGCTACAGCCAATTGTGGTGAGCAGTCCTTCATTTGGAGGAATTCAGTCACATGGCTTTGCCTGCAACTGAGAGAATAATAAATACAACTAAATTATATAGGCCTAAATGTAAACATTCAGAGTGGAAAAAACATACCTAATGTTCTTTTAACTAGGCAAACTCTTTTGATATTGTATATGAATAGTATCTATTAACTGTGTACATATTATATATATAAATTAGTATTTTTAAATGTTATTCATTGTCATTTATGCCGTTATGTTGGTATACCGTCACGCAATGAAATGTCCTTCCAATGGGCAGAAGTGAATTAATTACGGTAGGATACTTTCAGCTGAGCTTTCAATGTTGTAACGGAGAGGCCGAAGCTGATGGGTTGGTTCTTGAGGCATTCTGAAAAGTTGAGATGTTTTCAGCCCGCCACGGCATATGCGCACCTGGAAAAAAAAAACGAGCGTGCCCACCCCGCATAGGCTTCTATTATGAGCGCCCTTGCTGCGCGCCTACATTCGAAAATGACGAACTTGCGCTCACAAAAGACGAGATGTGTGAACCGCGCTTGAAGGACAGTGGATTTTAAACGTTCTGCCTACAAAGGTTGAGTTAATTTAATGGACGAAAACACTTTCAGTGGCTGTGGCTTTGCTTTTTCCTGGAGGCCCATCATCCAGAATAGCCCTTACCGTTATATTCCTCTTCAGATGTTCATGCATCGAGCTTGAGCTGCTGTGGTATGCCAACAAAACACCTTTTTATTTCAGCCAAACTTTTGCTTACTAACTCGTTAGACATCTCACTCGACTCCGCTTCAGCACACTAGTGGAGTGGAGGAAACGGTTTTATTTTAATCACGATCGTTTTAAAACGATCAATATTGACGTCGACTAATTATATGCGATTATATCGACCGATCGCAACAGCCCTAATACCTAAAAGAGAAGTCTGTGAAGTTGCAGAAGCAAAATTGTAAAGTGAAATATGATTATTAAAAAAAAAATCTGAAAACTCAGTTAGTCTGAAGATTTTTGTCATTTATGTGATTCCATATATTTGGTACTGACAATTTCTGTGGGTTAATTTTCCTCTTCCTGGTATTTTTAATATCCTTGTGCAAAAGCGAAAAAGTTTACTGACTTTAAATGTTAAATGACAGGATTTATCAACCGAGCATGCATAATAGTCTTGTGCCTATACTTATTTTACATTTATTTACATTTACATTCTATTCTGGATCCCCCAAAGATTTCCATTGTAAGAGCACTACTGTAAATTTTATTTTCACTTTACATTGGCACAAAAAAAACAACAACAATATGCATACGCCACTATTCAAACCCGGAGAAATTTTACAGGTGGGGCCTGTGGCTTTGGGAACTGCCTACTTATATATACTAATTCACACTGGGGCAAGAAACAGAGGCATAGGCTCCTCATAAAATACTACTCATACAAAAGCCCCCTTTTTATTAGCTCAGCTGGGAAAAAATGTTGAGGCTATTAGGTTTTCTGCAAGCTAGGAGGGTGCACAAGGGTTTTGGTGGCAAAGAACAGCATCTACTGGCACTGTGGGTCAAGGGGACAATAAATCAGTATCCTGGATCGGCACAGGCTACATGGCTTAGTCTGTATGTCACTGGGTGTCTCTTTTGTAAGCTACATCTGATATGTTTGGAGGCAAAGCAGTTGTCATGCCAATGAGCTCCTGCAACGATGTCAAAGAGCAACAAAAAGAAAAAAAGAGTGTGAAAACGAGAAAGGAGGCAGAAAATTTTAATTAGCTCCAGAGGATTTCACAGGAGATCCTGATTAACCCTGATGCAATCTGAGCAGCATCTCCAGCAGAAATATGAGCAGCACAGAGAGATGAGTGGATGACAAGAAGGAGGTAAGGAAAGAGCGAGAGAAGGGGAAAATGTGTAACTGGACCCGCTGCTACACTGCTGACAGCTAGAAGAAAGAGCAGTTGATTTCAAAGGAAGAGCAAAGACAAGCTGAAAAGTGACAGATTTCATTGAAGTTTCAGGCTTGTCTTTTGTCTAAAGTTAAAAAAAAATCCATCCATCCTTGGGGGAATTCATTAATACATTTTTGACAATGGGGAAAACCTTCTCACAGAGCAGATTAAAGGCCAGCATGGGTTTCCAGACTGGTTTGGTGCTGGTCTAAAAAAAAAAAAAAAAAAAAAGAGTCAGATTTAACCAGGGACAAACATAATCTGATTGTCCCAGGTTTATCTTACTAGGCATCACATGCTAGTAACTTCAAACGTCAACATATGCTTTCAAGGAAGAATTGAGAAACACTTGCCTAATACAAAAAACAGATCATATTTAATGAAAAACTACAAAGCCAGGTTAATTATGAACTGCATTAGAGGATTAAATGGTTTACCTCTTGCCACAACCATTTTCTCCAAACACTGCTCCTATAGAGTATACCCTCAACAGGAAATCTTAAAGCCTCAAATTTGCTGCCATCAGTTTAATTCACTATTGAACCAAGCTGACTCACCCATTTTAGGTCATATTTCACTGCCAAGGAAACATCTGGAAGCTCACAGTACCCTTTACCAAAACAGAATGAGGCTGACAGGCACAATGGAGTGCATACAAAGGCTAGTTAAGCTCAAGCACGAAGAAATCGATCAGAATCGTTTGCCAAGACAAAGTTAAATGGGCAAAAAAGACAGAAACACTAAGGCAAATGATGATCTTTGGAGATAGAGAGAAGAGCAAACAATACCTTAAAGTATGAAAAATGACGGATAAGCCAAAGATATTTGCCTCATTTTGCTTGGCATTTCAAGGAAAAATCGTTAAAACAATATTCAGTTGTTATTCAGCAAAAAGAAGCAAGGTCTTTAGTAGATCAAATCAACCATCTCATACAGTTTTACTTTACAGGTAAACTGATTTTGTTTGAAAGGTTTTTAGATATTTTATCTGTACAAGACAAAGATACTGATTCCATAATCATGAAATTTTATAGTTTTAATAGTCAAGACATCATTGTACTATAAAAACATCCTGTAAGTTTTCCTCATTAGTCCAAAAACAGCTTGAAACCAAGCTTCGAAAATGACTAGTTTCGGATTTTGTCACATTATGATGCAATGGTGCAACGAGTGACCGCTTCTGCAGAATCGGATCAACGACACATCTTTGGCTCCGCCCACTGGTGCGTTAGTGAGATGAGAAGGAGAGAAGAGAGATGCAGGATCACACGACTAAAAATAACATTACCTTCCAAAGGATACTAATGCTAGGAAAGTGGTTATTTATTTTCAACTATGTAAATGTCTTTGATCGTTTATTAACTTTGTTAATTCTAATGCCTGATCTGTGATCAGTGATTTCTGATATGTAATTATTCATGTAGTCAGATGTTCAAAATGATTTAATTGCTGTTTAGTGTTCATGTGTCAGTAAATCAAGCCAGTGACTAAACAATCAACTTCACAATGTTACTCTTAGAAGCATGAAAGTTATTTCAATTGTGCAATCAAAGATATGCTATAAATCAACACTATTCATTCAGTCTACCAGCTGCAATATTAAAAATGTAGAAAAAGATTTTGAGAGCGTTCCACATGTGATACTTTTTTCATTCATTCATTCATTCATTCATCTTCCACCGCTTATCCGGGGCCGGGTCGCGGGGGCAGCAGTCTGAGCAGAGACTCCCAGACTTCCCTCTCCCCAGACACTTCCTCCAGCTCTTCCGGGGGGGACACCGAGGCGTTCCCAGGCCAGCCGAGAGACATAGTCTCTCCAGCGTGTCCTAGGTCTTCCCCGGGGCCTTCTCCCGGTGGGACATGCCCGGAACACCTCCCTAGGGAGGCGTCCAGGAGGCCTCCGAAACAGATGCCCGGGCCACCTCAGCTGACTCCTCTCGATGTGAAGGAGCAACGGATCTACTTTGAGCTCCTCCCGAGTGACCGAGCTCCTCACCCTATCTCTAAGGGAGCGCCCTGCCACCCTGCGGAGAAAGCTCATTTCGGCCGCCTGTATCCGGGATCTCATTCTTTCGGTCATGACCCAAAGCTCATGACCATAGGTGAGAGTAGGAACGTAGATTGACCGGTAAATCGAGAGCTTCGCCTTGCAGTTACTCTGCATTACTGCAGAAGCTACACCGATACGTCTGTTAACCTCACCCTCCTTCCTTCCCTCACTCGTGAACAAAACCCCAAGATACTTGAACTCCTCCACTTGAGGCAGGAGCTCTCCACCAACCTGAAGAGGACAAGCCACCCTTTTCCGACTGAGAACCACTTTTTTCATATGGAAAGATATTAGCCAATCACAGCAGTGGGCAAGTCTCACAGCAGACACGCTTCTTAAAGCAGAGCGTTCAAATCATAGTGCTAAAAGCAGCGTAGAAGTTGTTTATTTCTAAATTATGACAATTTCTGATATATAAATCACACTAGCATTATAAGTGCACTTCATTATAAAATAACATTATAAAAAAAAGAAAGAAATGCAGTTCATGACCCCTTTAAGAAAAAATAGTTTTTGCAGTGTTACATCTGTTATAAACAACTATTCATGACATTCACAGTCTGCGTCATCAGTTTTCATACATTCTAGGAAATTACCTCAAGGGCAATATGCCCAGAATATGTAAATTATATGCAGATGAGGATATCCATAATAAAACCAGTGTTGTTAAGCTTCATTTCTGGTCATTTTGGAGAAGCTGGTGCATATCTGGGATTTATAACATAAAGTAGACTCTGGATGTTAAAAATAATTCCCTGTTTGTGTACACATACTTGTAGGATTAAATCTACGCAAAGTTTCATACATGAGGCCCCATTGCTATTACATCACAGGAAAGTCACAAGAACAATTTAAACAACTGAGACCACACACCACAGAGCAACATCTCAGAAAGCAATGAATTACAAATGTGAAGAGTTCTTCAATGCAGGATGTAAATAAACCAACCCCATGTGTAAAACACTATTCATTTGTGTTCTTTCCAGTGGCTCTACAGGTGTCGGAGGAACTAAGACACAGCGCCAGAGAAAGTGAAAAACCGATCTGATGGCTGCAGTCCATTTTACTTCAGATGCCCCATTGTCACCTCTGGACACAAAACCAAGAATACAATCTTTTGTTCCCGGGTTCATCAGTGATGCTTGCCAAGAATATCCTCATGAAAAATCTTCCATCAGGACAAAGTAAAGTGTTAAGAGGGCAGGGAGTGAGACAGAAAAATGTAAGCCTGAACCCAAAATGTTCTGAAATAGCCAAGAGAAGGGAGTATTATGAGAACAGCATCCGTTAACATAAATTTCAGCGATGCTACAGTGAAAGCACACCTTGGCTGTAACCTGTGATTCTTGTGGTTTTCAGAAGAATTTGTCCCTAAAGGAAGCGGAAGTTCGTCTTCTTGTAGCGCATGTGGTCTCCGACCGCAGACTGTGAAAGTGACAACAATCATTTTGCGTTCCACATTAGAGCAGATGATCTTGATAAAAGATCCTCCGCTGTCTCGGATGAAAGTGCTCTTGCCAAGTGAAAATAAGCAAGTCTTAAAATCTTATCTTTACAGCTAAGTAAACTTGACGAAAAGTTACAGACAGCCAAACTGTCTTGATATTGTTAACATATGACAAACACATAACAAGTAAAAATAAAGCTGAGAAGGGAGGATGGAAAGAAACATTCTCTGTTTTGCTTTCATTCACAAACAATCTCCTAAGAGGAACTGTCAATCTGATTCTTCAAGGCATATGAATCATATAGTATTATACAATATTAAGTCTTAGTACAATTTCAATATTCTAGTTTAATAAAAGAACCTAACTTGAGACCGAACAGTCAGCCAGCCGGTGCTGCCATTTACTTTAAATCCCCAAACCACTGGACGTAACCCATACCGCAACCAGAAATACTCACAATACTGGGGGAAAAAAAAGAGGCATCCACTGCAACATCATTTTCTCTGTTCTGCATTAAGTTGAACTCAAACAGTTAGTGATTCGGTGAGGCGGAACAATAAATGTCCTGTAAATTCAAAAGACACCCGTTATTTTCTCTGCAGAAGTTTACAGAGAAATGAGAGAAAGTGTAAACAGGTTCAGCTTTTAGCTCAAGCTTGTCATTACCTCACACTGTGACACGGCTGGTTAAACGTGAACGATACACACACCAGAAACTGGAAGACAAGCCAAAAATGTCACGTAGTAAAAACAACAACAACAACAACAACTATAGCCCCTCCAGGCACGTCTGCTGTTGAGACTGATTTCAGCATTGCAGAGCTGGGGGACGGGCATCTATTTCATCTACATAACCCATGCACTGAAACACCAGTACAACAACAAGTGACTGACTGGGCCTGCAAGCCCTGCATGTCACATCAATACCAGTAAAATGTCATTAAATTGGGGCTGTCCCCAGACAGTCGATTAGAAGTTTAACTTTAAGTTGACCAAGACTTTATTACTCTTGGTTTTTATTAGACCTCAAATATGGCTTATCATTTGAAACATGTAAATAGTAGCAACTTTACAACATTAACCTAGATAAATGTGCACAATATTATATATATCTAAATGTTTGTGCAGAGTGTGGATGGCAGCTAAATTATAACATGACACTGAGGCACTGGCACAATCACTTACATTTTTTTCAACCGTCATTTTTGTCATACAGATAAGAGTAATACATCATTCAAGAACTTTAAAAGGGTCTACTTTAATTTGTGTTCACTCACAACAACAACCATGTTGTGCTTTTAAAAAATAAAGAAAACAAACAGGACGTGCGTCACAAAAATGAACTGAACCTCAGCATATAGGCTACTTGCCTCACAGACGTGAGAAATATATCTATAGAAAGCTTGAAATGTCTATTTTAAAATCAAATAATTCGAATCGAAAGAAATACTTGCAGCCGACACTGACTCAGAAAATACTAGCTTATTAATAAACAATTAAACTGTTATTTTATAATAATAAACTTAATTAGTCAACTAATGGCTTAAATGAACGACTACCAATCAACTAGAAAAACCTTTAGTGGGCGACAGTTCTACATAAAATGTGTCTATATTGCTGATCAAACAGTGCATTAGTTGTGTATAATTTCAATTCGTTTTTAAGCATTTCTACTCCTGAGCTTGAAATGAACATTCAAATGTTCATATGGTGTGGCGTTTCATTGGGATATATGTTTCTGTTTATAAGGCGCAAAAACAACAACAAAAAAACTAAAAGAAATCATGTTCGAAGTTTAAAATGTGAACACATTTTCAATACATACACACACTACTGTATGCATGAAATCTGCAGGTCAAGCATAATTCTGAGGTCATCTGTGGTTAATACATTTTGTCTGAGAAATGGGTAACACATGGTGTCTCCTTAATTTATGTCTGGAACGGAAAATTACTTGGACACCTTTATAGTGAAACGAATTTCTCAGAGAACAGATCTCTGAGGGCATCAACAGGTGAACATTAAGTTTTTCCTTGTATTTCTGTTTGTTATTATTATTCTTATGTTATGGCCAAATAAAAAAAAGAATTTAAATGCTACAAGTGAATTTAGGCATCACATTATAATCTACAGTATGAAAAAAATGGATATTCATTTTGAGTATCTAGATTTACAATTAAATATCAAATTTAATGAATAAATGATAATAGCAACAACAACAACAAAAAAACTTATGCACAATACCAGTGAAAACAGCCTTGACATTCATAGGAAAAACCAAAAAGAGGGACAGATGTCAATGAGACACAGGAAAAGGTTCATTTGGGGGTCAGCCGAATACGTCATACACTTATAGGGGCCTCTTGTCAAAATAATCTCTAGTAACTAGATCAAAGCTAGTATCCCAAGAGGAATTTAATGGATCCGGGAGTTAGAAGGTCTTACATATAGAGAAGCATGTAATAGAGAGAATGATGAAGTTAAAGCAGCTAAAGAGTGAGAGATAAAGCGAGAAGTGGTCATATGTCAGGGGGTAGAGCTCATTTAAGGAGTGTTAAGCATTAAGATGTTAATCTCCTCATAATCTCATTCAACGAGGCATGAAACGACAATACTAAACACTCAAAATCCTGCATGAGTAGATTATGAGTTCGAGGTCAGGGCTGAGACCATGCATCAACCAGAACAAGATTTCAGTCATGCAAAACACTGCCAGTTGAATAGAGCTTTTGGCAAGAAGGTTACAGTGATAGTCCATCAGAGTAAAAAGGTGATTGCAAAATATAAATATATATATATATATATATATATATATATATATATATATATACATATGTATATATATATATATATATATATATATATATATATATATATATATATATACATATATATATATATATATATATATATACATATATACATATATATATATATATATATATATATATATATATATATATATATATATATATATATACATATATATATATATATATATATATATATATATATATATACACAGGGAGTGCAGAATTATTAGTCAAATGAGTATTTTGACCACATCATCCTCGTTATGCATGTTGTCTTACTCCAAGCTGTATAGGCTGGAAAGCCTACTTGCCACCAGTTTGGCCATATTTCAGAGCTGCAACATCACTGGAGTGCCCAAAAGCACAAGGTGTGCAATACTCAGAGACATGGCCAAGGTAAGAAAGGCAGAAAGTCGACCACCACTGAACAAGACACACAAGCTGAAACGTCAAGACTGGGCCAAGAAATATCTCAAGACTGATTTTTCTAAGGTTTTATGGACTGATGAAATGAGAGTGAGTCTTGATGGGCCCGTGGCTGGATTGGTAAAGGGCAGAGAGCTCCAGTCCGACTCAGACGCCAGCAAGGTGGAGGTGGAGTACTGGTTTGGGCTGGTATCATCAAAGATGAGCTTGTGGGGCCTTTTCGGGTTGAGGATGGAGTCAAGCTCAAATCCCAGTCCTACTGCCAGTTTCTGGAAGACACCTTCTTCAAGCAGTGGTACAGGAAGAAGTCTACATCCTTCAAGATGCAGGACAATGCTCCATCACACGCGTCCAGTACTCCACAGCGTGGCTGGCAAGAAAGGGTATAAAAGAAGAAAATCTAATGATATGGCCTCCTTGTTCACCTGATCTGAACCCCATTGAGAACCTGTGGTCCATCATCAAATGTGCGATTTACAAGGAGGGAAAACGGTACACCTCTCTGAACAGTGTCTGGGAGGCTGTGGTTGGTTGATGGTGAACAGATCAAAACACTGACAGAATCCATGGATGGCAGGCTTTTGAGTGTCCTTGCAAAGAAAGGTGGCTATATTGGTCACTGATTTGTTTTTGTTTGGTTTTTGAATGTCAGAAATGTATATTTGTGAATGTTGAGATGTTATATTGGTTTCACTGGTAAAAATAAATAATTGAAATGGGTATAAATTTGTTTTTTGTTAAGGTGCCTAATAATTATGCACAGTAATAGTCACCTGGACACACAGATATCCCCCTAAAATAGCTAAAACTAAAAAACAAACTTCCAAAAATATTCAGCTTTGATATTAATGAGTTTTTTGTGTTCATTGAGAACATGGTTGTTGTTCAATAATAAAATTAATCCTCAAAAATACAACTTGCCTAATAATTCTGCACTCCCTGTACAGATTTAAACAATCAACAATTGTCTTACCGACAATAAAAGCCATATATATATATATATATATACAGGGAGTGCAGAATTATTAGGCAGAAAACTTATTTAGAACTGTCCTGAATAAGTGATTTCATATAACAAATGTTTACATAGACCAAAATTAGCTGAAGTTAAAAAAAAAACCCATTCAAAAGTTTACATACCCTTGATTCTCAATACTGTGTCATGATCAGTGTATGATTCACAGCTATTTTTTTGTTTTGTGACTCATTGTCATGAGTCCCTTGTTTGTCATGAGCAATTAAACTGACCAAGTTCTTCAAAAAAAATCCTCCAGATCTTGCAGATTCTTTGGTTTTCCAGCATCTTCTACATTTTTGAACCCTTTCCAGCAGTGACTGATTATTTTTTTTGAGGTCCATCTTTTCACACTGAGGACAACTGAGGGTCTCAAACACAACTATTACAAAAGGTTCAAACATTCACTGATGCTCCAGGAGGAAACACGATGCATTAAGAGCCGGGGATGTAAACTTTTTGAATTGGATGAACAGGATAAATAGCATTGCTTTTGTCTTCTGAGAAACATGTAAGCATCTTCTGTAGCTTCCAAAGGGCAGTACTAAATGAAGAAATATGATCTTTAAACAAAATAAAAACTTACACATCATCATGTTCAAAAGTTTTCACCCCCAACTCTGGAGCTTCAGTGAACGTTTGCATCTTTTGTAATAGTTTTGTATAAGACACTCCGTTATCCTCAGTGTGAAAAGATGGAACAAAAAAAAGTTACAGTCATTGTTGGAAAGGGGAAGAAAAGAAAAAAAGAAATAGCAGAAGCTGGAGGATTTTTCTGAAGAACATGGTCAGACAAACGAGGGACTCATGAACATCCATCACAAAAGCAAACAGTCGTGGATCATCCCAGTGACACAGTATGCAGAATCAACGGTATTTAAACTTAAACCAGGTAATTTTTATATGTGGACTCTGTGTAAACATCTGTTATGTGAAATAGCTTTTTCAGGACAGTACTAAATAAAACATTTTTTTTGTTAAAACAATCAACATTTTTGCAGATTCTGCAAGGGGTAAACTTTCAAGTCCAGCTGTTTTTTGCATCATCACTTTATATATTGAAAGAGTGACGGCAAATCTCATAATGCGACTTCACTTGTTAGTGTAAATTCTCTCTCAATTCCCTTTATTTTTATTTTTTTTAAACAAACTTTTTTTGGAAAAATTGGAAGCAAAGACAGAAGGTGATGAAAAGTTGAAATTGAAGCAGCAACAGGACACATACCATGCAGAAAGGGAAGAAATACTGATGAGACAAGACAGGATTATGCCTCAACTTGTGATTTCACAGCATGATGTCAATCCTCCCAGGATGTGGAGGGGGCATATAAAGCACAGAAATGACAGTCATGATAGCTACATCTCCAAGCTTGTCAATTTGTCAGTCAAAGCATAAACAAGCTATGAAATGCAGACAGCCCTTTTCCTGTACACAAGTCTCTCAGTTTCCTAATTTATCAGACTTCTGCCTTTCATTTAGGGATGACACAGTGAGGAAATTTTAACAGTTATATAAACTTGATGAAAAGATGAAAAGTACTCTGTGTAGAGCAAAACGACAGTGGGGGGCAGTGCCACAGAGGCCAAGTAATGTAATCGTTGTATGGCCGACCAACGTGTAATAGAGGTAACACGAATACTGCAGTAAGCCTACTTTCATTAAATAGGAAAAGGAAACAAACACCACAGATTATAGACATGGACTTTGACAATCATGGTGCAAACTAGCCTGGGGGAGTCCAGGAAAACTGACACTATATGGCATTGGATCATTCACTCGAGTGGGTTTAATGAAGGGAGATACAGTATTTGCCTACAGCACAAAAATGACTGAAATCCCCCAACTAGCACAGGATTTTGTACTTGCAGTTATAGGACCAAGCTGGAGAGTGGTGCATAAAAATGAAAGAATATTTAATGTGACTAAATCTCTTTTATCTTATGCCACTTGTACCCTAAGGAAGCATTTGCCTGGAGAGGAATCACTGATAAATCTAATAAAGTGGGAGAGTAACATTGGGATTTAATATGCTCAGAACTATGACGACTATGATATCGCTTTAAAAACTGTTGTCATTTAAGGAAATATGAGGCTTAACGGTGTCGTCCACACACTTTGTCTTGGTTTGCACATAATACAAGGTTCACAAAAGAATGTGAAAACATACACACACAATAGGGTCAAATGATAATATGCTCATTTTTTGACTGCTGATTTATTTCAAACACAAAGTTACATTCAATAAGCCCTTTCTCTGCGGAGTATGTTTATCATTTCTAAATTTTGAAAAATATATTTAAAACGATTGAGATGAAATGTTTAAGATGTGGAGGCCTATTACATTACTTTTTGCTTAATGGTTACACCACATGACATTTGAGAGTCATTAAAGAAAACCAAATTAAACCAAGTACCACATTTCTAAGAACATGAAACATGGCATGTGTGTTTTAAAGGGTTAGTTCGCCCAAAAATTAAAATTCTGTCATTAATTGCTCACTTTCATGTTGTTCCAAAAAAACGTAAGACTTTCATTCATCTTCCAATGAAGACATATTTATTCAACTATTGATTGAACTATCCCTTTAAAATGATATTTTCCCTGTTCTTGATCAAGTGCGTTATAACTTGTCATGACCCACACAGTATGTTAGGGCTGCACGATTTATCGTGTTTAAATCGCACTCGATTTGGCAAAGGCTGCGATTATTGAATGTGCAGCTTGTCAGAGCTGTACGGCTCTGTGATCAGTAGTAAATACTTCTCCATCTGAAAGCCACAGGGTGCTCCTGCGCAGAAACTTAAAATATGCCCTGCGGCAGAAGAGGGTAACGTGTCGTATCGCTATAGCGGAATAAACAGAAGACTGAAACGCTTTGACTGATTAAACTCGCTAATAAACACACGACTGGCTTATTCTGTGTAAGAAATCACATCATGAAGTGAGATTGGAGTAAAAACATGTCATTAAATATTGTCTTTTGTTGGACAAAATGTTAATAAATACTTACGTCTGGAAAGATGTTTGACGCGCGTTGCTTTTACAAATGTACATTATGAGCGACTCAAACTCGCAGTGCTTTCAGAAGGATTAGCATTTGGAGCCATATTTCGCTGACAAGCTGCGCTTTAAAAAAATAATTAAATAATCGAAGCCTTTGTGATTTGATAGTCGCACTAAGAATCGCGTTTAAGTGATAATCACGTTCAATGTTATTTTTCATATGGTGGGATGTAATCGTGCAGCCCTACAGTATGCAGACCTGGGCTAAAATAAAACTATTCTGCCTCTGAAAGCAAGCGATCTGGCTGAACCTCACACAGTTCAGTTTGTCCTCGGGGTCCAATGTCCACCCTTAAACCTAATCCATCATTCTGAACATCCACCAACATGACAGAACAGACAAGCGCAGCGCTCCCTGTATCCTCAGCTTGGCCAACATATGGTCTTGTTCTTTAAAAAAAATAAAATGAAGTTCAGGAGACGCCAGTGTATGGGTGCATGTGTGTAATGTAGCCTTTATCCTTTGACAAACTAATGCATGTTAATGATCCCCAACAGTCCACAAACACTTACTCACGGCTTAAAGATGAAAACAGGGTATATGACTCAAGGAACAGTGCATTCTTCTTACCACAGCTAATGGTGCCCAGTCTTATAGCGGCGGTTATATGGAGTATGTGTACGTTGATGCGGTTTAATAAGTATCAGATGTTAAAGTCCGACAGATTCATGTGTGCGATAAGGATCCTGGAAAATATAAAATGGAAATGGACTGGAATAATCCAAGCCAGACTGAATAATGCAGACAGTCAAAGTAAGGGAGGAAAGGTATGAAAAGAAGCTGTGGCAAAGGGCAAAGAGTTGAGGAAGACGGAGAGGAAATGGGACAGAAACGCAGGAGGAAAGGGAGGAAAAGACAGTTGGAGGAGGGGAAAGAGGGAAAGTCTTTGTGGAAGGGGCAGACGGCAGAGGACATTTCTCTACTGAATGGGATTCCTCCTGCCACTGATAAAATATACTACACTTATTTACAGCTGAGCGAGTTGGTCTGTGTCCATGTCTTTATAGGTTTCTTGCTTATCCACAGCGCACAGGGTTAAAAGACAGGATGTGTGATTTATAAACATCCTGTGAAAGCAAGAATAAAAGGGCAAAACACTGTGTGAGAGTCAGACATGCTGAGAAATGTTATGTACATGTGCGCTGGGACAGGAAAATGCAAAGTAAAACAAATAATAAAAAAAATGGACATTAATTTCTTCCATATTATGCGGCGTGTAAAACAAATTTTTTTTTTTTTTTTTTTTTTTTTTTTAAATACCTATACATGTCTTTAGAAGGAATACTAAATTGTTCTTGAAGTTGTGAAAATGACTTTAATTCTTTACCAGTGAATAACTGATTTATTATTCTAAGACCTTTATCAGCCCATCTTCTAACATTTTTTTAATTTTAGTATAAATTTTTAAAGTATGTTTTGTCCATTCATTATCAATTTTGATTTTAGGAACCTGTTTTATGTTTATAAAAGGTAGAATGGACAAGGGTGTCCTGATGGTACTCTGTTCTATTTCGACCCATCCTGATTCTTTGTCATTTTTTAGATAAAAGCAGTGTTTTAAATTTTATTCTAGGTCTCTTCTTCTGCCATATGAATTTACTAATTAATTTATCTAACATATTGAAATCTGAAATGGGTACATTTACTGGGAGAGATTGGAACAAAAAACCTCTGCAATTTCTTCGTGTAAAACAAATTAATCCCATTTAATCTGCCGTCTCTCAAGGGGAGCTAACCGATCGATTAAAAATTTCAGTGTTGATTAGAACCAGGCCGTAAACAGGCAAAGTAAAACAAATGTCTGTAGTTTAACGCCTGTTGTGTGTTCAAGTTTCGCCGTGGCAATCTCAGACCCGTGACGAAACGCTTCCTCCAGCTTGACCATGTGACTTTGGCTGCCTCCACTGAGGCAGTTTTCCATTAACATGGGCAGATCAGTCTTTCTTCACGCTGAGGAAGGCAATGCTACATTTCTGCAACCATATGATCCATGAAATAGCTACAGACTAAAAACTGAAAGTGCAGGGGGAAAGAGCAATCGGAAATATCAAGGCCAAAGCCCACCAGAAATGAAGATTTAGGAAAGCATGACGCCATGCAGAAATACTTAGTTTAGAAGCATTAATGCAATTAGAAAGAATACAAAAAAGTGGACAAACTTTCAAATAAACGCAATTTTACAACTGGATGGATCTATAACTTAATTAAAATGCTCTAGAACTATTGATCACGTCTCATTGCAAAACTGCTGTTCTCTGGCAGGAAGTTCAAATGCTGTGCTCCTGCTATGCAGTGTTGTTTCAGAGCAAGAAGAAACATGTTTGGCAGGTTTGACATTAGGCATGAAAAGTTAAAACCTTAGCAAACAAGGCATGAAATCATGTAGTCGCTAAGTTATTCTATATAAAACCACACAACCTAATTATAGAACCCTGCAATTGTCATTTGATGTCATGTAAATGATCATTATGTTCTAACAAAATTTCTGCAATTATGATTCAAAAGTTTCATGGGGCCTGTTTACACCTGGTCATTTTCATCACCTTGGTTTTTACTGAGCTATGATTTGTTAAAACGATTCCATTTACACTTTTTTAACTGCATAAATGTGACCATGCAAAATGAATATATATATATATATATATATGTCCGATCTTCAATTCCCACATTATATTCATGGACTATCCATGTCAAAAGACAGCAATTGGAGAGAGCGCAGCATCTCCAATAAGTAGTCGTGGCCTAGTGGTGAGGGAGTCGGGCTTGTAATCAGAAGGTTGCCGGTTCGATTCCCACGCTGGCAGGTATTGAAGGTGGGGATTGTGAATGAACAGCACTCTCTCCACCTTCGATACCACGACTAAAGTGCCCTTGAGCAAGACACCTGACCCCTAATTGCTCCCCTTGTAAGCGTCTGCTAAATGATGAAAAAAATGAACAATGAAATCAGCACTGGTAAGAACTGGTAATCATCTCACTACTTTTAATGAAGTTTTATTAGTTTGCGTGAAGAGTTACTCAGCTACTCATCTGTGGTATATCTGTCATATATCCTATAACATGCTCTCACCTATTTATATAACATTTTGGGAGGAGTGAAATTTACTACGGATGCCACAATTCTCAATATAATACCATTCGGCAAGACATCCACTTCAATAAGTGCTTGTGAACTTGTGGTTTTTTTTTTCCTTCTTGGTTTTGTTTAAATTTCTGTGCATTTTATTTCTCTCTGAATGGACTCTATACACGATCACTTCCACATTTTTACTCAGGCCGCATATTTACATCCAGTGCTGCGTCGTAAGCCTGTGTGTGTATTGGATATAGAAAAGAGTTAGGCCTAATAATTCCCAATCCTCCTTACAAATAAGTGTGTATGTAGGGAGGCCTACCAGTTGGAGTGGAAAAGGGAAATGATGTTGTGTTTTAGTGGAAGGCGGCAAAAATATTTACAGTGCAGGAGAAGAAAAAAATAAATAAAAACTGCACGAAAGGAAATAAAACAGCAACAATGTGCTAATTTTGGCTACACCAATCAGAGTCCACAATCAGAACTGAACACATTCAGCAAGCCAGCCCATTTATAGGCTGAAAGCATATACCATGATAACAGAAACTAATAAGTTTGTAATAATGAAATTAAACAATATAAACACCTAGCACAACAAGACTTAAACCTCCAAAAAGCTAATACAACAGAAAAAGAGCTGAACAACAAATTAAATGGCAAAAACAACGGTTCCTAAATTCTCCCCCTCTGACATCACACCAAAATGGTATGATGCCGAAGGAAGTGATGTGGCTGTTTTCTTTAAAAAACAGAATTTAGCCCAGACCCAGAGTGCTCCCCCGTATCCTGAGAACAGGAACCAGCCAAGAGTGAGGAGTTGGGCTGGCGGAGGGATGCAGAAAACTGTCGAGTCGGCTGTGTATTTATATGCCACCTCTCAAACCTGGGTGTGTTTCCCAAAGCTATGGTCGCAAGTTCCGTTCTTACCAATAGAGTTGAATGGAACTTGTGACCATAGTTGGCTAACGATGCTTTTGGGAAACTCAGCCCTGAATGGTTAGACCATTTGGATGTGCTCCTCCCAAACTTTGTTTATAAAACATCATTTGTCGTTTGAATTCTGCAGTCTCTTTAGATGCAGATATGAAAGATGCTGACAATTTACTGAAAATATACTTGTTTAATTAGTGACAGCCAACATTTTAAGATCTTTATATAATATGACAACATTTTTTTATTTAAAATCTTTATTTGAATATGGCAACATGATACCGCGTTCAACAATATTTCTATGATTCAATCACTGACAGAGACTCCTCCCCATCAGCCAATCACGGTGGTCACAGTTAGTAAGCGCATTGACATCATTCATGGAAACGAGGTCAACCAGAGGATTTAAGAGCAGCTTTGTGAAAAGATTTTTGTGAAAAGAACTTTTACTGCAATTTAGGAGAACTTTTAGTGGTAAGGTAAATTGGCATAGCTATTCGATCAGATAAAACACACTGAAGTGACCAAGGTATAAAAGGCTCATGGAAACAAAACTACTTGAGCAGGTTTTCTAGTCTTGTATTAGTAATGCAAAAAGATGCACAGCATGCTAAACTAATTTTCTAATGCCTTTTGTAAAATTATTTAAATTATTAACTGAAATTTCCATTTACCCTATGATGGCTGATTTGATTGAACAAAATAAGCAGGTTATTTAAGAAAATGTACAACCTTCCGTTTCCTGCCAGAAAGCATTTTTTCAGTGTCACTGAAGGTGACAAAACCACAATTTATCGGTTTCATACAGGTTATTCATATCTGTATGCAAAGATAACATCAGACTCATATTTAACTGAGTTCAAGATTTTATGCAACTCATCAGCACGACGAAACAACAATCACTTGCTGATTCAACCAAATGAGCCCTCTCATTTGCGAACACTTTGACAGAGGCAATTCTGTCTTCAGCAGATATCTATACTCTTCAATCCATTTCTAATAAAAATTTCCCACTCTAAATCTTCCCATCCTCATAATCTCATTGCCAAAAATTTCTCTTTGACCTCGCCTCTACTTCTTTTTCATGTTATCTGTATCACTTCCCCCAATACGCCAATTTCATGGTTTAATGAACTGATGAGGCATTTGTTTTCAGACCTCACCAAGGATTCATTTAGAGGTGACATTTTAATTTTAATTCATGGCATCATGAAAATGGCTGTGAGCTACTGTGTTAATCATATAGTCTAATTTCTTATATGCTCTGCCTAAACCGTAATCACAGCATCTGAAGGTGTGTGTGTATACTTGCTAGCTTCTCTTTCCTACCTTTAGTGGTTACCCCCATATTTCATATTAAGTACTAGAAATCAATTACCATTATTTGCTGACATACCGCTCGAGACATTGATATAAATAAAATGTAATTGTATTTGAAGCACTTTTATTGCACAACGCACATTTCTTACTAAATCTAAAATGTGATTTAATATTACTATTAGAGAGGATAGTAAGATCACTGAATATTATCAGTCTTTAAATGCACGATATTTAAGGTGCACCTCGCAATAGTTCCACTTTAGCACAATGAAATATATTTAAGTATATCTTTGGTTGGACCTCAGCACTATTTCCGGACAACTAAAGTGCATTAAGTACAAAATTAGTTGTCATTTTAGCAGACTTTAAGTGTATCCATTTAGTATACCAAAAGTACAATTGCAGACTATTAATATTAAGTACATAAATATGTAAATGTATTTATAATCTTAATATTTAACAAATAAACAAATTGAAGTCAAAAAGGTTTTAAAGCCCTTTGCGTCAACACTGAGAATTGCACTATAAGTGCACTGTGACACTCCAGAAGCTTCATCCTTCAGTGGCATCACTCATCCAAAACAGCAAAATCCAAGCAAAAGCTGAAAGTCAATTTACCCTCAATCTAGCCCTTTCCTATTATAAAAGTGCCTCCAAAACATGGCCTGTCAGTTTTATGTGTCCTAAATATATCAGGGGTGGACACACGGTAAATACAAATTCCTATAAACTAGCTGCCAGTTCATCAATTCGCTCTGAACAAAAGACTATTGAGTGTCACAGTGTGTGACTGGCACAGATGCAGTCACGCTCTTAATAGCAAAGTTCCTCATAATTCATGTGATTGTGAAACAAGGCAGAGATCTGGACTGCTCTCAAGGGGTCTGGATGTGAATTGCTCCCATTATAAGACTTGTGTTTTCCACCAAAGGAGAGAACGTAGACTGGAGCTGTAAGATTACACATTTAGAATCATTTCCTCACCAATTATTGTTGTTACAACATCTGTGATGAAGCTGGGTTTACCTAAAAATGCATTTAAGTTGTTGAAGCTTGAAAAAGGGTTGAAAAAGCGAGAAGGGGTCGTGACACTATAAGAAAGCGCTTTTTTAGTTTAATTTCACAGCACATAGCGTGTTTTTCAATTTCTGTTTCTCTCTCACTCATCTACAAATGACATATGACTCCATTTAACATTCAGCTTTAAAGTGAAAGTGAAAGTGAAAGTCGTGACGTATTGTCAAGTATGGTGACCCATACTCGAAATTGGTGCTCTGCATTTAACCCATCACAAGTGCACACACACAGCGGTGAGTAGTGAATTGCTCAAGGGCACTTTAGTCGTGGTATCGAAGGTGGAGAGAGTGTTGTTTATTCACAATTCCCACCTTCAATTCCTGCCGGCGTGGGAATCGAACCTGCAACCTTCTGATTACAAGCCCAACTCCCTCACCATTAGGCCACGACTACCACGACTACTTAAGACTGGTCCAGAAAAAAAAAATTCTAACATCAAACAGAATAACTCGATCATACTTTAGCATGCACTTTCAGGGGGGGAAAGCATGCTGTAAACAAAGCTTTGCATGGAACCCATGGATTACAAATACTAGATGCAAACTCTTCTTGGAGAATCAAACAAAATGCCCCTGATGTTCTGCAGTGTTTACCGAACTTGATAACAATTCAAACATACAAACAAGTCCAAACCACTACAGCGGTAGTGTTTGGACCAGAATCAGCATAAGCAAATTTAAGCAGATAAATCTCTGTGGTGATTTGCACTTACAAGGGCTTTGACCTTGAAGCCAATATTACCATTTCATAGTCAACCATGCAAAAACCGCCATAGAAAACAGTCCCTGACAAAAGTCTTGTCGCTTGTGTACAAATTGACCTGAAGTGCCGCTCATTTTAATCCCAACAGCTTTTGCAATAATGTTTCAGTGCAAAATGAAACTGTCAAAAAGTATTCTAACAGCTTGGTAAAGCCCATTGAGTCAATTTGTTCAAGTGCTGTCGCCTTGTCATATGAGCTTCACCTGTGACTAATAATGGATCAATTAGGTCTCAGGTGTGTATAAAAAGAACCCCAGTACACTAGAGCTTCACATCAACTGTAACTAGACCTCTGCAAACATGCCTAAGATTCACCCTGAGACTAAAGTTTTGATTATCAAGAGGCTGAAGACCAGATCCACTGCTGATGTGGCAGACACCTTCAATGTGTCTCAGCGTCAAGTACAGAGGATAAAAAAAAAAAGATTTGAAGAGACTGGAGACGTTT
The DNA here is from genome assembly GCA_037194245.1 of Opsariichthys bidens. NCBI lineage: Eukaryota > Metazoa > Chordata > Actinopteri > Cypriniformes > Xenocyprididae > Opsariichthys > Opsariichthys bidens. The sequence goes on along the minus strand of CM074280.1, from coordinate 5,614,656 downwards.
TAGACAAGCCCAGGTCAGGCAGACCCCGCAAGACAACTGCTTGAGAGGACAGTTTGTTGGCTTGAAAATCCAAGGCCAGCCCATTTTCCACTGCTGCAGAGCTCCACGAGACCTGGTCACCTGAAGTCCATGTGTCAACCAGAATAGTTTGTTGGATTCAGTCTCGAAATGGCCTCCATGGTCGAATCAGTGCCCAGAAGCCAGCACTAAAGAAAAGACAATTGAAAAACGTGTGGTATTTGCCAAGGCCCACAGCCTGCTATAAGAATGGATGCTGGAAAAGTGACAGAAGGTGGATTTTTCAATCTTCTGTTGTATTACACCACATTCGCCGCATATATTGCAGGAGACCTACTGGAGCCCGCATGGATCTGAGATTCACCCAGAAAACAGTGAAGTTTGGTGGCGGAAAAATCATGGTCTGGGGTTATATCCAGTATGGGGGTGTGCGAGAGATCTGCAGGGTGGAAGCTACCTCTTACTTAGCTACCTCTTATATTCCCAACCATAAAAGAGGCCAAATTCTGCAGCAGGATGCATCGCAAACTTCCATCTCCACATCAAAGTTCCTCAAGGCGAAGGAGATCAAGATGCTCCAGGATTGGCCAGCCCAGTCACCAGACATGAACATCATTGAGCATATGTGGAGTAGGGACGAATGAGGAAGCATGGAAGATGAAACCAAAGAATATTGATGAACTCTGGGAGGCATGCAAGACTGCTTTCTTTGCTATTCCTGATGACTTCATCAATAAATTGTTTGAATCCTTGCCAAACCGCATGGATGCAGTCCTTCAAGCTCATGGAAGTCATACAAGATATTAAATTTGGATCTCACAGCACCACTACTCAATTTGCTGTCATTTTCTTTTTATCTGCAGTAAATTTGTTCAATTTCTGTATAAAAGTTTTGGCTTGCCAAAATTTGACCTTTCTGTCTTGATTAAATCATAAATATTTTTTCAGTGAAATTAATTTATTTAAGTGCATTAAACATCATTTGGGAGGGTTTTAGCTTTTCATATGAGCTATTTCTAACACCAATTAATTAATTAAAAGTCAGGTTAATAACAGGACGGTGTTTCTACAAAATAGGTAAGTGACAAGACTTTTGTCAGGGTCTGTAGAAAAGAATAGAATAGAAAATCTACAAACTGATTACATTTCAATAATGTTTTTATTCAAACAAAATCTGACAAGAACCTAGCCTAAAATACCTTAAGACAGGGCCAAAAACTAACTTTTTACCACATCTATCAATGGGCGGTGCCAGTGACTTAAGAAAATTGAATTCAGTTCAATCCAGAATTCGTATGCTGTCTGAGACGCAAATTTTTGGAGTGCATCTTGGATGTTTGTGCACAGAAAACCTCCCACACAGCGAAAAAGTGTCTTCTTGCACTTGAATATTTCAATTAGCAAGGCTTAAACTTTTGTGATGACACATCATCACTGGCCCATCAACTGTCCAAAGCGTCGTTCATGGTTTTTTTTCATGTTCTCACAACATTCCATTGCTAGAATTCATAAAAATATAACTGAAACACTGTTTCATATACTCACCAACACCGATTTTTACTCACATTTGGTGCTTGGAGAGTGTTAATTTTAGGCCCTCCCTTTAAACAAACCTATACTTTTCATACTGATTTATCAATTTCAGATAAATAAAATAAAAACCAGCAAGGAAATTGATCAGACTGGTGATTTCCATAGTGAGCTCCCAGAAATAATTAAGTTGTCACAACAAAGACCAGTTTTTCTCCAGCGCTTGTCTTTTTCTAATAAATGTAAAGGAAAACTGCAGACAAAGTGTAAAACAACTCCATGCGGCCCCACCCAACAAATATATTTTTACTGTGGCTCTGCTTGACTAGTGTGCCTGTGACCAATGAGACCATATCAAAAGGCCTGTAGGAAACCACTTCCTCTTCATCTGTGCAGGCTTGGTGTGTGCCGTGGTTGGAACAAATTCCCAATTCCACTATGATATTTCTTTCCAAAGACATCTCATAAAGGCCATCATTATGGGACCATTAGTTCCCAATCATCAACATTGTCAACCATGATTAATCCCATCATATATCGACTCCTCAATGTCAACTGGAATCTCCAGGTCTCCAGGTTTCAGGTATCAGTATAGTCTAGGACACCCTGTGCATTCCTGAATAATGACTCAATGACAAATGCATATACACACAGCACACACACATATACATACACAGGAGTACCTACAACACACCAAAGAAAACATCCCGCTCCTACATGACCACACCGATGATGATGATCAGTGTTTCTAATAGCAAACCAGATCCTCTTGTTCTCTTCACTTTTAGTTTAGTGTTTTAAAAACTGAAGTATGAAGAAATATGCATTTCCCAAAATACCACAGGCTCATCTTCTATAAAGCTGCTTCAGGCAAAGTATTATGGAGATTGAGAGTGATCTCCTGAAGGCAAATACTAAGAGTAGATCTAACTACTCTACTCGAGTCAGAAGGAATTCCTCACTCCAGACAGAAAAATTGGCTACCTTAATGAAACCATCAAACACAATCTAAAGTAATGAGTCAAGTAATGGTTATGAAACGCTAAGGAGCCTGCGAGGCAAAAACTGCAGGGAAATTTCAACTGAGCTCAATCTGAGGGTTGAAAGGGCCCAATTATAAAAGTCAAAACACAGTCAAAGGAATGTGTCTGGTGAGCAGGAGACTGTCGCAACACACATACGCACACGCTCTTCAATCTTGAGGGAATTGAAATGTAAATCACGGGAACATCAGAAAGATCATTTTTTGCAGATTGCATGAAAATGATATCTTGTAATCTAACCTAAAACTAAATTGCAACAGAAGTCAAAAACAGTTGTTTCTGCTAGTGTAATCATGCAATATCTCACTCAGATATTTTGATGATCTCTCAATAAGTGAGATGTTATTTTGGTTAATATAAATATTATATATTATATTATTTTGGTGGTCTACAAAAATACTAACTAAATCAAGCAACATAGATAACAACAAGGTCTGGGCAATACACAGAGAATATTAGAGATAATATATAATATTGAAATATCGTTACTGATGAAAATTAGGAAATACTGTGAATTTCACCATAAAATTTTGCTTATAAAGACAGTAAGCCAATTTCACTCCCATTTTGCCTCAGGACTAAGACAGCTAATAGGTGGCTGCTTTCAAACACTCCCATGCATATTTGTGTGAGCTCTCTGTGAATTATTGTCGTACTGGCAGTGGACTGAACGAACAAATGCACAATCGGTAAACAATAATCCTAATTTGGCTAGCACACAGAATGCCACCTAATTAATATTCATGAGCCAGGTTTATAAATGTGCCCCCTGCTGCATGCCACAGTTCTAAACGCAGACTGATGAGGACACTGTGCATCTAGACTAATTAACACATGAGACTTAGATCCTGTCCTTGGGCTAAATGTGTCAAATTCCTGCAGTGCACGTGCCGGGGCTGATGTGATGGACACAGAAAACACCGTAATTAGACTCAGCTGACAGTTAACTGGATTAGATGTACATTGGAGAGTGATTTACATTCAACACAGTAAGACGGATATTGATTTTGAGCCATAAGTCACTTCGTACTACAGATCTGAGTGACTATACGCCTCACTGCTCGTGCTTGGAAATAGCCTCCATATTATATGGTACACAGACTATGCATAGACCAAATTCTTCACTACAACTGCTACTCCTACAGAAGAAATTCAGTAATGTTTAGAATCACATGAGGGCAAGTAAATGGTGACAGGATGAAGCAGGTGGCTTTCTGGTGATCTGCACCAGTGTCAGATTTCCATTACTTATTCAAAAGGATAGATCTGCTTCAGAACGAGGGCCCGAGAGAGGTGATATCATTTATCTGCTTACTCCAGCAGCAAAAGTGCTGAGGTTTCTGTCTAAAATCCATATTCATAGCAGACAAGGTGCTTCTTAGGGTGTGTTGGGAGCTTTGGCTCGATTAAAACAAACTCTAGTGCGGACAGAATGCTCAAGAATACCTGGTTCTTCTTGTCATGATGTGGCCTATTACAGTTCGGTACAGGCGTCAGAAATACAGTCTCCAGCAGATTTCATTTATCACATGACGAGAGTAAAGAGACCAAGTGTTATCGGTAATACCGGTGTTGTGACATTTTCTCACCGTGACATCCCTAGACTAAATGTATCATTTTCTTTTTTGGTCTGGACCAAAATAAGCAAAATAACACACCCTTAAAGGGATGGTTCACCCAAAAGTGAAAGCTTTGTCTTCATTTACTCTCCCTCATGTCGTTCCGAACCTTCAATGGAACATGAAAGAAGATATTTTATCCATACAATAGAAGTCAGAAGTCACCAAAATGGTTTGGCTACCTCAAAATGGTTTGTGTTCCTCAGAGGAACGTCAGTCATACAGGTTTGGAATGAAGGTAAGTAAATGAAGAATAAACAAAATCATTTTTGGTTTAAACGGTCTGTTTAACCTCTGAACTGTTCGTTAACATTTTAATACAGCAATCAATATTTAGGAACAATGGTGGAATGCGCTCATGTCGTACTGATTCAGAAGTGTGGATTTGTGCTTTGAGCTTTTTAAGGTATCGTTTCAAAGAGAATAGAAAAAGGGCTAAATTATGTGCCAAATTTTGAAACATCACAACAGATGTTTTATTCTACAACATCCTGGTCTGAGGCAGCTCTGCCAATCCTCCTGACCCCTCAAACACTCGGAATTCAAAAACGAGGAGTTCAGACACAAAAGAGGCTTTTTGACCTCTCATACGGTTTCAAACTCGTAAATCAAACCAACAAACAACTGACACTAACAGGGATTATAAAAAGTAATCTGTTTGGATCCAGGTCATTTGGTAGTACAGAGCAACACAAGGCTAAGACGCATACAGAGAGGATGAGACCGTCTACAGTCCCGAAGACAGACTCCTCGTGTTCTCCACCTCTAATGAGGATCAGATGAGGAATACGATACACTACAACAGAGCAACCACACACGCACAACATAAAAAAGACTCCACTTGGTAAAAATGTAAATAATAACTTCAAAATTGTTACCAAATATCTAAAAATATTGTAATGCTATACTGATTTTTTTTACTGCAGACATCTTGAGACAATTAAGCCATTTAAGGTCATTTAAATAAGGATAATATGGAGGTATATTAACTTACACGGTTCTTAATAATCATCCAACCACTGAAGAGAGCCCCGGTTATGAATGGAGAAACAAAAGAGACTAAATCATCTAAATCATTCTGTGGTTCAGCCAGAGAACACAAAAGCCATCAGGAGAGCCCATCCGCCAGAAAGAAAACAAACACCCCCATTTCTCTCACATACTTTCCTTTGATTAAAGGACAGAGCGCTATAAACATCATCATAATGCATGTTAATTTTAGACAGAAGGAACACATTGTTTCTAGACGCTTTGGTGTTTAAATACACAAAGTGGAAAATGATAAAACGTGAGGCAGACTGTTTGACCGACCAATCAGATTAATTGTTCAGCCGGAGCAGCAGGTTGGAGGTCACATCACAATATGCAATGGAAAGTTTATGGGGGTAAAACCATCAAAACAGACACAACATCTGTGCACATAAGCAAAGTCCATCAACTTCTGACAACACATCCTGGGAAAAACCCCTAACTTAGGGGACTGTTCTCAGACTGACAATGTTTTTTCTTTACTTAAAGGGATAGTTCACCAAAAAATTTTTTTTACATTTTGTCATCGCTAATTTACCCTAATGTCATTCCAAACCCTTAAGACTTTCACATAAACATCGATCGACACACACATTCCCATATGAAATATTGTAAACAGACAACGTGGTTTCATGAGAATACGTGTGTATTTTTAGGTTCTACCACACGTACATTTACATTTGCAAGACACCGAACCCCTAATTGCTCCCTTTGTAAGTCGCTTTGGATAAAAGCGTCTGCCAAATGAATAAATGTAAATGTAAAATAGTGGCATTAATGTATTGAATCTGTTGTATTCAATTAATATCAATGCATGTTTTTAGTCAAATTTATTGAATGCAGTTCATTCATCTACTTGAAAATTACATTGAAATAACATTTCTGTTCGTGACTTGTGCTGCAAAGTCATTTCAGAGGATTACTAAACAGGACTACATTTTGACACCTTAAAAATGAATGAAACTGCTGTAAATGTTTGACCATTTTGTAATATTTAGTTTGTGTGCTGTGAGACACAGACTATGCAGCAACTGACAATACAACCATAAGATACAACAAAACATAACATAAATTCACAAATCAATTTTATGCTGTACTCCAAATCTTTAGAATCCATATGTTTGCAAGGAACAGATCCAAATTCAGCCCTTTATCCGGCGATCTTCATCCAGTGACCGTCTCATTATGATTCAAATTTGAAAGTAGCGCCCTCGAGAAGTGTTACGACGTGGTTTACAGCACTGATATCGAACGCTCATTGATTCTCACCTGCTTCGTCACAGATTCCGACATGCTGTGTTTCAGTGAATTGACATTTGAAATGAGTGCCCAACTTCACGGAGAGTAACTGGATTCATATTTTCATGGATTAATAACTTAAATTCTGCTCTGTACTCCATAAAAAAACCAAAAATATTACCACCCGAGAGGACTGCGGCTGTAACTCATCATCACTTGAACTACTTTTGGTACCACTTTTGACATTTTTGCAATAAATAAATTATTGTGATTATGCTTTTTTTGTCTGTTATTCTTTTATTTGGAACAGTAAGGTTAAGAAATTGTTAAGGGTAGGTTTAGTGGCTCAAAATATTGTTTTAATGTTATTTATTTTACTGAAATTTTAATTTTCCAACACATTCCTGTTCATTTTGGTTTTATTCTTTTAACATTATTCATAAAATGGGTATGTTTAGGGAAATTATACATATATACGAAAGGGAAATTATACATATTTCTTTATGACATGAAAGATTTGTAATATTTAGGTATTTGTACGTTTTAGTGCTATATTGTTTCAGCACCTTTCTAAATGTACAAAAATGTACGTTTTGTGTCTTTGAAAGTAATGCATTTATACCTACTTATTAACAATGAGACCAGGCTGAAACAGAAGCTTAAATGTGTTTGCTTGATGCGTGACAACCAATGAGGTTTGTTCTCGAACATCAAGCAAGTATGGTTGAGCTTCCATAAATGAAATCGGTTCATCTAAACAAGTGATTGTGTCTCTTCAGAAGACTTAGATTAAAGGATTAGTTCACTTTAAAATGAAAATTACCCCATGACTTACTCACCCTCAAGCCATCCAAGGTGTATATGACTTTGTTCTTTCATACGAATACAATTGGAGTTATACTAATAATCACCCTGATACTCCAAAGCTTTATAACGGCAGTGCACGGAAACCATCTATTTGAAGCTCAAAACAAAGTGCATTCATCCATCATAAATGTATTCCACACAGCTCCCGGGGTTAATAAAGGCCTTCTGTGTTCAACTTTCGGAAAAAAGCAACTTTCGTAACTTGAATACGGCAGACGTAGGAAGTAGCGAAAGCGTTTTGAACTTGAAGTTGAATACAGATGGTGCTCTGGCAGAAGCTAGTTATTTTATAACATTAAATATTTTTACATGTTAGTTATTTTTATAACATGTTAAAAAAAATTCTCACACAAACACATCGCTTTGCTTCAAGAACGTTTATGATGGATGGATGCACTTTCTCGAGTTTCAAACAGGTGGTTTCCAAGCACTGCCATTATAAAGCTTGGGCTTATCTTCAGTTGTGTTTAGAAGATGGCCAATAATGGAACAACATGAGAGCATATGAGAGAATTTTCATTCCATAACCATCTCTTCAAAATAATCTGTCCTCGTTTAGAAAAAATGTTCGCAATGAAGGACAGGAACTTTAAACATAATGTACAATAAATATTAGGCATGTTTATGCGATTTGCCGGTCAACTTAAAAAGTATGCAGACTCATGTCTGTGAGCCAACATGACGAATCAACAGCGACTGCACTGCATCTCTGACTAACCGTGAAAGCACTGTGAATATCTTAGCTAATGTCCTAACAGAGAAACTACAAGACCAGAGAGTGTGATGTGTCCTCCCAACAGGAAAGTTTTATCACCAAGTTGCCAAGCTTTTGAAAAAGACTCATTTCATTGAGCTATGGAGAGAAAGAGCGACTTTGTCTTTTTGAATCTCACATGGTAGTTAACATTAATCATCTTCCGTGAGGTCCGGTTCAGTGGGAGTCACAATCGAAGTGCCTTACTCCCAAGCTAACGCAGCAGTGATCTCAATGGACAGCTGGCTTTAAACCAGGCAACCGCAAAGCAACTGAAAAGAAATCTGAAGATACCTCTGGGACTCTAAGATGATTGTATCTAAAGGAACGGCACTCCTAATACAACTATTAAAGTTAGAGCTGATGGCAGCACAAAATAAAGTCTTGTCATGGTTTTCTCATCTATGCTCAGCGGTACAAGGGAACAATACAAAAGTGTTCTAACATTTACGAGTGTGCGCAATATCTGCCAGTCCTAATCCAGATATCATCCGGTCAAGGCCGAAGCTTTCAAAACCCTCTTAAAGTACGATAATCATACTCAGTATCTGGCAAAATATTAAAGAATGCCTGAAAATGTATGGTTTGAGTTCTGACTTGAACTTAAAGGGAAAGTTCACTCAAAAAGAGAAAATTGTAGTGCTACTCATGTTGCTTTTCGAACACAAGATGATATTTTGAAGAAAATTTCAAATGTTTTGCCAAAGAAAAATTCGGACTTTCTCTCTTCTGTGGAACACAAAGGAAGATATTTTGAAAAATGTCCATGTAAGGAAAGTCAGTGGGGCCGAGCTTAAAATGATTTTGTTCCATAGTTAGGCTTGTTGTTGTCGTCATCTGTTGATGTTGTACAAGCAGAATGTGGCAGTTGGTCGGTGTTGTATTTGTCCCGCCCCTCTTCCACTGTGATTGGACGGCTGGGTACAAAGTGGCAGTGATGAGGGCTGCATTTTAGCCAAACTTGAACATTATACAAATGTTCTTGGCAACCGGTAAAAAACACAAAGCGCTCAGCGTGAAATGGATGCTCAGCGCCTCGTTACGCTCCTGCCGTTTCAAAAACGCAGCACTCCCGTTGAAAACAATAGGGAAAACAATGCAAAACAATAGCAAAAATTACTCTGGCGGACACATGGCATTAAAGTGGGACCTGAAAAGTTTGGACAATATTTTATCAAGACATACAAATACTTTAGCTTTAGAGTCTTTGAGGGGCCCAATTCCAGTTGTAGTCTAAATGAGGGACAAGCAGCAAATCTCTAGGCTTGTGTGGACTCAGAGAGGGGCCTCTCTAATAACCACTCACAGAGTGTATGCCACAGCCCTTCCCTCTCAAAGCCACAGACCACTGCTATGGTGCATCTGGCAGACTGCTTATGGGCCTGGGGTGCGAGCTAATTGGCCACAGGAAGGCACAGAATATCCAATGATGTAGTGCATTTATTCCCAGCTCGACTGGCCCCTGCTGCAGGGCCAAAAGGTGACTTATAAGCACTCTGAAGGCGGCCTGAACAGTTGTTTCTACAGTAAGGAGAGTAAGGGGGGTCGTCATGGGCCCCTGAGACAACATCCTTTTGACTCTAACCCCCATTCTATCAGACTTCCTTCCTGGAGCTCCAACTTAAAAATGCCAAAGATCTTTATCAAGAATGCCTGCGATACAACACACAGATCCAGGTAAACAACAGCAATCAAAAAAAAAAAAAAAAAAAAAATACAAATCAGTTTTATTTATTTATTTTTTTGTCCCATTAACATGATTTTAAAGGTCTCATTGAAAACTGATGAAAGTGTAAGGAGCTGCGTGTCAAACAACTGCTTCTCCCACATGTCTTTCTGAACAGCTAGTGTGGTCTTGACCAGACTTAACTTTAGCACTGAGGTCACCACCATGATATACAGTCCAGAGACACAGCTGGAGAAGTGACAAAAGAACAGGAACTTTAGGAGGGAAAAAAGGCTGAAAAAATATTAGCTGTGTGCAAACACAGCATTGCCCAGGGCTTATCTGAACAGTTTGCAGACTGATGCAGAATCAGTGGATATTGCAATATGTCAAGACGTCACCAGTGACACAGAGCATAAAGTTGTAATGAGGAAAGAATATTGGTGCAATTTCTTAAAACTTATTAACCCGAGTGCTGGTTCATAATAGGACACAATTCTCTTCATGCATGAATGAGGCCATTCTTGATAGAACATTTATTATCGAAGAACCTCCACACACATAAATTAGGGTGAAAGAAAAAGAAAGAAAGAAAAATAGAGAGAAAATGTATCTGGCGACAATATGTGAGAATGCAGTGTTTCTTATCGCAGATCCTAATCCAAATCCCATGCATCAAATTCCCACTGACAGAACTTATCCTCCCATTCCATGGCTATCCAATACTAAAGCCAGTCACTTCCCAGCGAAAAGCCAGTTTGACTTAAGAATTCTAAGGTTCTTTCCTTTAATTAATCCACTTTATTTGGAGTTATTCATATAATAATAATAAAAAAAAAAACATCAATCACAGTGGAACAGATTTGAAATATACAATACTGCAATTGTAGGAGACAAATCATTCATAGATGTTTTTGGCTAAATGTTCATTTTAACAAAATGAAGCTACAGACAATGAGTATGGAAAAACCCATACAAAAAAAGTGCAATTTTACCTCATCCAGAAAAAAAAAGTCTTTTTATATAAAAAAAGTATTGGAATAATATTTTAATCTATTATCATTTCATATAGAAAAAAATTATTTCACAAAACTGCCTATAAATATAATGTTATGACTCCCCCAAAAATATAAATCCATGAATTAATTAGAAGTATACTTATTTCACAGATATGTAATGTACATTTAAAAACTTTCTAGAAATAATACTAACTAGCTACCATTCATTTATTTCATCGGGCCTTCATGGCAAAGGCAAGCACAACATGCTGCCCTTTAAAACTGACTTGGCAGATGTTTTCTAACCAATAAACTTTCAAAAGTGCTAATCATGCATTGTTTTGTCTGCTGCCTCTGCAGGTAGAATGAGCTTCAATTTAAGTCAAATACGGAGAAAAAAAAAGTGCAGCAGAAGTGTAAGAAAAATCATCTCGACTTTCACAAACTTGAGGCTTCAACAGAACAAATGTACAAATCACATCAAACCCACAGCGCATCACAGAAATACTAATCATGTGCTTGGCTGCCACTTCCAATTAGGAGCTTACACAGATCAATCCAGACCCTCCACTTGACTTTATAAAACAGCCAGAGAATGTGAAATTTTATCTGACGCTACGGATCGTCAAGAGGCCGCATAAAAGTTCCGCGGTCACACAGACCTCAGAGTTGGCCGTAATTATCACAGTGGGGATGTGAGGTACCTCAAGAGGGCTGTCAGATCGTAGGACAATAAGCTCTACTTCGAAGACCGCATTTCAGTTTCCTGCGGATCTGCTATCAGAGAGTTTGTATTTCATATTCAGAGATTAAGCAATCGTTCAGGAGGACCAGATTTTCCGCAGCCATTTGGTTCTGTCTACACATGCCTGAACTGTGTGAAACAGAAACATTTCAGTCAGAGCCTGCGTTCCAAAACTATCACAACCGACTACAGCCCATGAAAGAGGGAAGAGGAGACCGAGAAGCAGGAGAAAAAAATAAAAAATAAAAAAATTTAAAAAAAAAAAAAGAGCGAGGAGATTTTAAAGGTGAGGTTAGGGGACGGGTGTGGACCACCAGAATGCTTGTAACAGGCAATGACTGTACACCGTCAATTCAGCATGCAGGCTAGAGAAGCTCTCTGCGAAAGCATAAAATAAAAACAAATTATCATACAAAACAACAGCGGTTTGATGTAGCTACACTAGGTGTAAAAGTACTGCTCTTGAAATGAAAACAAGGATGTGGTTGCCATACGCGAGACAAAGAGCAGCTTCTCACAATCAAAAAGCAAACATGAGCACGTTCACAAAACCCTAAATGAAGATCACTACCGCTCTCGTTCTCCCGCTTTCACAGTCTACGTGCAGCAGATGGGTCAGAGTCGTCTAAAAATGTGAGGTCGCCATAGCAACCACTCACATGCGTTGGTCTCTTTTCAGTGAAAAGAAATGCAGAAGGGGCAATAGTGCTTTTTCACCTTCCATCTGTCTGGCTAGCTGCCTCCATGCTTGGTGCACTACCATCAGTGAAGCGAATTCCTAGAGAAGGAGGGAGGCTCGGTGGCTTAGAGAGGTATTTCACAAAGCAATCCACCATCTGCTGACCGCTGCCAGGTTGACAGTTGAAAGGGAGGGGGAATCTGGCAGGTCTGACCTCCAGACCAAAGCAAGAGGTGTAATTAAATCAAGCTGATGAAGGCCATCGACACACCTGAATACAGAAAGATCTCCATTACACAAGCACTGCTGGTTTTCTGTGCTGTTTTGATCTTAAAGGAATAGCTCACCCCAATTGATAATTCTGTCATTATTTATTCATGCTCATGTTGTTTCGAACGTCCCTGCTGTTATTTTTCAGTGAAACATAAAACAGGGAAGCACAATACTGTGTAATGGTACCGTAATTGTTTTTGGCCAATGGTGGATATTTAATTGGTGCTCATTTCCCCCATTTTTACATTCAGATTACCTTTGCTGTCATCTAACGCTCAAACAAAGCAATTCTTCAGCAAGTCTTTAGTAAATCTTTAGCAAGTGTAAATTCTTTTCATCGTGTACATTATAATATTGTGACGCATATGTTTACTTTTAGCATTTAAAATGACTGATTTAAATGTTTAGTTTAATTTTATTTTATTTATTAAAGCAAAATAGCATGAATAATATTAATTCACAAATCCTCGGTTAAAATCCAAGAATACAGAAGAAAAAAACCCCCACATAAAATAGTCCACTTGTGTGTTGAATTCTAAACACAAGTCTTCTAAAGCCTTACATTACATTTGTCAGACTAAAAGATTGGAATTTAAGTCATAATTTAGACTCAATGACTTGTTTTGATGAATTAATGATCCTGTCCACGGCAGTTGTGGCCTTATCTCGCTGAAGAGGAACACGGTCATTGAATAATGTTCCTCAAACTAAGATAGCTTGATCAAAGACCTGTTATTTAAAAATATTTTCCTTTGACTATTTTTGTGGTGCTTTTAGTGTACATTCCTGAGGCTTAACTATCTGTGTGTAGATTCTTAAAATATTGATATATATTTTTTTTCAAAGAAGAAAGCAATGCAGGTTTGGAATGACAAAAACAATGATAAAATGTGAATTTTGGGTGAACTATTCTGAAGGAAATCCAAAGACACAGGAAGCCAGAGGGACATTTTATGCGCCAAGCCCAATGTCCTTGGAACTGACAAACTACATTCAAACTCAATCTGGTCCTGACAACATAACTGGTCATTGCAGTTGCAGTTGGGATGGCCGTGGTTAGGGCGGCTACCGGGCCAGGCTCAGTGTGGCCTTGACTGTTCCTCTTTTCATGCAGTGATGCAGAGGAGGAAGAAGAAATCACTACATCTGTGGGCGACCAAAGTGCTCCAGATGTGGGATTCTAGAACATTCCTTTAAAAAAGTTGAAGAAGAAAAACATGAAGACAGACACAAGAGGAAAAAAAATAATCTATGTAAAACTCATACAATTAATGCCATCTTTCTCCAACTCTCATACGTCATGTAATTCACAGAAAAATCATTTCGGGCACATGTGTGTGTTTTTAGGAAGCAAATCGATATCTTGGAGAACGATAAATTAGTCAGATAAACTCCTCTGACAGCTATCATGGGATTTATCACCCAAATGTCTTTCTCTGTGGTCACGGATTTGCTATTTTGAGTGTGGAAAAAGTGAGCCCGGCAGTAGCTTTATTGAACTTGTGTGACCTCCATTTCACACTGTTTCTGTGTAGAGGAAGCCCCTTTTTTTCCTTTACCTGTTTTACAGCTGGGCGTTGAAGAGGACAACCCAGCCCAGAGGAAAACAGATGTCATGGTCTTAAAAGCCCTGTTTCTCAACTGTCATTAGCCAATGTATGTAGGCCTACTGTAAGTTTGACAGAGGGAGAGAATTGCACTATAGGTCCTCACAAACTACATTAATTATGTATTCGTGCAAAAAAGCATATTAAAAACATCCGCAACCCCCCGAAAGTCTACATTTGAATGGCTTTGGGTTGCATTTGAGTCTACAACAAGCCATACAACATGAATGAATGACTATGGCTTCCAAAGGAAGTGGACTTTGTTCCAAATAGAGCAAACAGTGTAACTGTAACTTATATTCAGAGTCGACTTTAAGCTTATGCATCACTCGCTTGCTTTTTTAAGACCAACATCAAGTCTGAAACAAGAACGGTAATAAGAAAACTTTTCTATTTCACCTTTTCCATAACAGTTCTTTATCACTCTGGCTACAGTAACTACATTTCCAACGACGTGACTCGTCGTAACGACACACTGTTTATGACAGAAACACATCGGCTTCAGGGTAAACAGAGCAGCAATTCACGGGTAAACTGTATATTTGGGAAGTTCAGCGTGTCCACAACGACGTCTGCGTGCACATTTCTGTCGTGTTGAATGTCACTCGACACCGCTGCTGTTCGCATAATTCACAACAATACATCTCTGACCATGCCATGGTCCGCTAGAACGCGCACATACCTGAACAACACGAGAAAATCCTCCGGCGTGTTTTGGAGATTCCTGCTTTTCCGCTACAATTCCCGAGTTCAAACCCACCGTGGATGTTCCAGCAGGAATTTTCCCACCGAAGGAAAGAGCAATGTGAAGAGGAGGATGGAAGGGGAGGGATAACAGAACAGAACGGGGGCGGCGCCTTCACCGTCACCAAACTTCCAGCCTGGAAGCGTTTTGTCAACACCAAACAACCTAAATGTTGCCAAAGTATTGGAGAAAACTGACGGTGCCGTACAGAAATGTAACAATGTTACATAGTTACTGCAGTTAATTGTACAAAAACTGCAATGAATCAAGAAGATTTCACCAGTAAGCCCTGAAATGAAATAATAGTCCGAAAAATCTAACTTATTGAAATGGAGCAGTTTATTGAACATTTAGACAGAATATTAACACAATATAAAAGTTATATATATAAAATCATTAAAGATTTTACACCAAAAATATATTTACTAACTTGCTGTTTACTTGCTAAAGTACATGAACTCTCAAATGAGAGAGTCAAAGATACATAGAAGGGGGTTTTTTTAGCAAAGTTTTGATGTTTGGAGGCATTTATGTATCAGCTTTATAGTTTTATAGTGTTAACATGACTTAAAACAGTGTAAGAAGAAGGCCTCAGAATGTTTGTCCATTTGAACTTTTTTTAACTATAGTTTCAATGCCATGTGTATGCAATAAACACTCTAAGAAGTATATATACTTTTTAGTTATATATATGTTCTATATATAAAATCCCATTGAACCATGGATTATACCAATGGATTGTGTATACAGAAGGAGGGTTATATGTATTGTGATGGAGATTTTGTTGTTTGTGTTATACTGTTGAGGCAACTTACATCAAGGTATACATTTTGTCTGTTCATTCAAGGCAAACAAAAAATGTAACAGAATCCTGACACATGTTCTGACCTCAGCCTGTAACAAAACAGCCAGTTTTTGAATCTATGTAGCTTTAGCAGCACAAACATGAGCACCAATTCCAAAGCTAAAGGTTTTGCCTGATTAAAAGCGGCAGCGTAGATTACCCATGAACAAACTGTGCAGGTAGCAAATACGGCCTCCTGCCAAAGCAGCTGCATCTTTCTCTTTCCTATCATCATCAGGAGGGTCTGTCTCTGTTCTGAAAATCACCCCCTACTGGATATGGTGTGAGACAGAAGGGGTGTAAAGAGCAATGTAATTGGTAGCAGAGGGAGAAAGTCTGTCAGTGAGACTGGATTCATTTAGTGCAAGTCACCAGAGAGTGGGTGGAACATAAATTTTGTAGAAAGAACAAAACGAATCTGAAAGTAAAACAAATTAAATTTTAAAAGCAAAGCAACATTCAGTCACATCGTCAGAAAACATACAGAGATAGCGGTTATCATGCTATATAGGCACCTGTTGGGTATCAATTTGTAAACTGACAAAAGTAGCTATATGCATCTCTATATCTAGGCCTATAGATGAAGGGGGGCAAATGTCCTCTAGGGGGAGCCATATCCTCAGTAATAAATGAGCTGACCACAATCATAACCCCATTTAAATTTAACAATTCTGAACGTACTCCAGAAGAGACAAAACCAAATCTTAAACAATTTCAGGCTGCTAGACACCATTTGCAAATATCATGGAATCTGTTTGCAAAACACATTCTCACTCCCTAAAACACGTGTTGCACTGTGATGCACTTGTGTTGCAAAATGGTAAACACAAGTGGCAAAAGTTAAACACAACTAAAACACAGTTGTCACTGTTTACACACAACGACTCAAAATTGTTCACACTTGCACCAAATGATGTGATAAAACCAACTGTACAAGATATAAGCCAGCTCAGAATGCACATGTGACACAGGTGCACTGAATGTTCATATGAACAATGGATGGAAACGATCTGCTAGGCAGAGGAGGATGAGGATTTGAAAGAGGTGGTGGACAAGGAAGAGGAGGACGAGAAAGAGCGAGGTGTGGAGTGTTGTCGAGGCAGGATCCGGCACACCAGAGGGTTTTTTCCTTTGCCTGGCAAGAGACAAATTTCTGTGATGTGGATAAAGATGAAGCCGTGATGCTGATGCGAAATGAATATCTCATTGACTTTGCAGTTGCACAACTTTTTTGAGTGTATTGATCCTTTTCATTTAGAGTTTTCTTTGTCCTTTTGGGCTTTTGCATTTGGACTAATACAAAGTTCTGGCATGAAACTCTAGATGGCACTGTCTGATAGGTCCTTAACTCATTTGGTAGCGATCACATCATGGCGCAGCTGATTGGTTGCTGTGGTATCAGCGGACAATGAGCTTGCTGCTCAATCATTCAAATACTTGGCATTGTTTGCTGTTAGCAGCCTGCAGCACGCTTTCAGAAACCCTCCACCTTCCCCAGCTCCACCTGCATAGATCTCCTGCATAGGTTTATTTCATGTATGTCATATGTGCTGTATACTTTGGGCTCATAACACACTGACATAAAAAACATTAACAACAGGGAGCATTACATAAATGATGAACTTTTATCTTTTAAGTTTGAATGATTTTCCACATAAATCAGTATTGGGATAAGAATAAGATCAAATAATGCAAATAATGAGCCAGCATTCTGACGTAGAACCTGGAAGCACTGCACTGTGTTTACTACGTGAACAGCATGGGAGACTGACGGATAAGAGAAGAAATTGTTGAATAAAATCGTTATTTTCATTTTGTTTTTCCACACTAAAGGTATTCTCGTCGCTTCACATCATTAAGGTTGAACGACTGTAGTCACATGGACTTTTTTAACAATGTCTTTACTACCTTTCTCGACCGTGAAATTGGTTATAACATTGCTGTGTATAGGGAGGTCAGAAAGCTCTCGGATTTGATCAAAAATATCTTGATTTGTGTTCTGAAGATGAGCAAAGGTCTTATGGTTTTGGGACGACATAAGGGTTAATGACATAAATTTCATTTTGGGGTAAACTAATCCTTTAAGTTCTGTTTATTTTCAAGTTGTTGCTTCGTTTGTGCACTTTTTAAATCATGGAATAAACTGCATTTGGGATCAGAAAATTGACTACGCTTCAGAGGAACCATTACAGAGAGTGTGTGTCATCCCTGTGATGGACTGGCCATCTGGAGGGTGTTTTCCTGCTTTTGAACAGAGACACTGGGAAAGATTCCAGCCTCCGTGATCCTACATACATAGGACAAGTGGTTAGGAAAATGTATGGAATAGATGGATGAATGAATGGATGGATGTATAGTACTGTGAGGTTTCTAGTCCTCCCTCTCTCTGTCTCTTCTTTCCCCACCAATATGTCTTTCTTGATCCATGTTTCCAAAGAAAAGCCATCCTGATTTACTAAAATATGTCTTAGCATTTGTACATTTGTAAAAAAAAAAAAAAAGAAAGAAAGAAAAAAAAGAAAGAAAGAAAAAGAAAAAAAAAGCCGTAATTAATTTTTATTAATAAATGTTTAGTCTTGTCACATATATTTTCTGTTTTGGCTTAGTTTCATTGTGTTTTAGTTCTGTTCTCCATTTCCTATTTGCCCATGTGACCTATAGTTTCATAGTGTACCAGTGTGTTCCCTTCATGAATGATTCTGTTCACCTGTTGTTCAATTAACTATTTCAGTTTGTGTATACTCCCTGTTTTGTTCAGTTCTTTGTTTGGTCTCGTCTTAGTGTAGTGGATGTGTTTCCTTCCATTATTCTACCCTATTCTGTGGATTATTGAATTAAAGACTTAATTCATGGAGTTTTTCATCTTCGTGTGTTACTTATACAGCCACCCGTGACTTTAGGCTATAACATTTTGGAATAATATTGGGATTAGTTGTTTAGAAGTAAGATTTTACGGAATTAGAGAAACAAATGCCTTTTTATTTCACCCCTGCAGGATTTGCCAGAACTTCCTCATGTAATTACGTAATGTTTTCTTCCTGTAAATGGTTCATCAGCATACACCCATCCTTTACACCACATGGACCACCTCTCATTGCTGGAAATAAATGACCTTATTTTTCCTTATGTGCTCTTCAGGCTGAAATTATTATAAAGCAGGGACACATAAGAAGTATATCACACTGTTCTCCACCCAGCAACTCTGTCCCAAAATGCACACATTTCACACACTCCACTTTCCTTCCAAAGAAGGTTAATGTTATATTTCATATATATCATTTTTTTTTCAGTTGCTAACATACTTCTGTCCAATCTGTAGTGACATTTTCAAAACTCTAAACACAATTAGCACAACATCTGTCTGTTGTAGATACAATTCATGTTGTTTTCGAACAAAATGTAGTCAGATAACATGTTGCATCATCTGAAAGATCTCACATCACTGGGGAAGGAAGAGTGTCAGAGAGAGGGAGGACTAGAACCCTCACAGTACTGTACATCCATCCATCCATCTATTCCATACATCTTCCAAAGCGCTTGTACAATGTAGGGTCATGGGACCTGGATGTTGATGTTTTTTCTTCTTTTTGGGGGGTGAGATGAACTGTTTGGCAAAAAACCATGTTGGTAATGCAGACTTTATGAAGACTGTGGCTTCAGTACTGAACAATGTTTGTTGGCAGTGGAAACTGTGGTCTGAGGGTTGAGTTGAAGTGTGAAAAGACCATCTGATTCTCACGATTGACGAAGAGGGAAGTGTTATGTCTGCTGTATACAGGGGTAAAGAACATGTCTTTCATTCATTAGTTGTCTGCTTTATTTGACCAATAACACGTTTATTTGAAAGCAGCTGTTCTGGGCTGTTATCTTTGTCGGTGTCCCACCTTAGGATTTAACCAATGAAATGAATGAAGAGTGAAACGAGTCACCAGCAAGATAAAATTCAGGAGATGTTCATCAGGTTACACAATGTGAGTAGACTTCCTACTATATGCAGACCGGATAAAACGCTCATGATACTAGTGCTCATGAAATTAATTGGTTATAATAATTGAATTTTAACAAAGTGGGTAATACAAAACTCTATGGAATTCTTGAATTTATACATTTACATTTACATTTAGTCATTTAGCAGACGCTTTTATCCAAAGCGACTTACAAGTGAGGAAAACAAACAAGCGATTCTTCATGAATTGGCAAATAGACACAGGAAGTGCTCACAATACAAGTTTCATACATTGCTCATGTACCATAAGTAGGAAGGGAAAAGGGAAGGATGGGGTTTTTTTTTGGTTTTTTTTGTTTTGTTTTGTTTTTTTTTTATGAGGGAATCAAGTGATCACGGAAGAGATGAGTTTTCAGCTGTCTCTTGAATATTGCCAGGGATTCTGCGTTCCTGATGAAAGTAAGGAGATCATTCCACCAGCAGGGAGCAGTGAAGGAGAATATTCTGGAGAGTGATTTTGTGCCTCTCTGTGACGGTACCACAAGCCTTCGTTCCTTTAGTGATCGCAGGCTTCTGGTGGAGACGTAGCGTTGTAGCAGTGTGTGGAGGTAGGAGGGTGCAGAGCCTGTGGTGGATCTGTAAGCAAGCATCAGCGCTTTGAACTTGATGCGAGCAGCGAGGGGTAGCCAGTGCAAAGAGATGAAGAGGGGCGTGACGTGGGTTCTCTTAGGCTCGTTGAAGACAAGACGTGCAGCAGCGTTCTGGATCATTTGAAGAGGTTTGATTGCATTTGACGGCAGACCAGCCAGAAGAGCATTGCAGTAATCAAGCCTTGAAATGACCAGAGCCTGGACAAGAAGTTGTGTTGCGTGCTCAGTCAGGAAGGGCCGGACTTTCCTGATGTTGTGAAGTGCAAATCTGCATGACCACGCCGTCTTTGAGATGTGGTCTCTGAAGGTCAGTTAGTCATCAAAGATAACTCCGAGATTTCTTGCCGACTTTGATGGGGTAATGGTGGTTGTACCAAGCTGTATGTTGATGTCGTGTTGTAGAGTAGGAGTGGCAGGGAAGACTAAAAGCTCAGTCTTTGCCAGGTTGAGCTGAAGGTGGTGTTCTTCCATCCACGTGGAGATGTCCGCCAGACAGCTTTAGATCCGTGCAGCTACTGTGGAATCATCTGGTTGGAAGGACAGGTAGAGTTGTGTGTCATCAGCATAGCAGTGGTAGGAGAAACCATGTGCCTGTATGATGGGACCCAGTGATGTAGTATAAATGGAGAATAGGAGGGGACCAAGAACTGAACCCTGTGGAACCCCAGTGATCAGTTCATGCGGTTTGGATACCTCCCCTCCCCAGGCAACTCCACCTGTGAGAGAGGACTCAAACCACTGAAGTGCAGTACTTGAGATGCCAAGTGACGAGAGGGTGGACAGAAGAATTTGATGGTTTACGGTGTCGAAGGCAACAGATAGATCCTGTAGAATGAGAACAGATAATTTGGAACCAGCCTTTGCAATTCGCAGGGATTCCGTGACAGACAGTAGCGCAGTCTCGGTGGAATGGCCGCTCTTGAATCCAGATTGGTTGACGTCCAGATGGTTGTTCTGTGTAAGGAAGGATGACACCTGGTTGAACACAACTCGTTCAAGTGTTTTTGATATGAATGGTAGGAGAGAGACAGGTCTGTAGATGTCTACGAGTGATGTGTTTAACGTGGGGGTTTTTTAGCAGTGGGGTTACTCAAGCCTGCTTGATTGTGGTAGGGAAAGTGCCTGTGTGGAGAGACAAGTTGATAATGTGTGTAAGTGCTGGTAAAAGAGTGGGAGAGATGGCTTGTAGAAGGTGTGAGGGGATGGGGTCTAGAGGGCAGGTGGTGGGATGAGTGGAGAGGAGAAGTTTTGATACTTCCGCCTCCATGAGAAGAGAGAAGGAAGAGAGAAGATTAGTGGATGAGGAGGGGCTGAGTTCCTGTTTGAGTGGTGCAGGGAATTGGCTACTGATTGGCTATTTATGTTGAAATAAGAAGCCCATGCATGATTTGAGTCACGTCATTGAGCACTTTTCATCTCTTCTTAACTGAATTCTCTGTTGCTTTTGAGGCATGATTTATGAAGAGGAATCTAAAGACCATAAGGATGTGGATGATCACCTGTCTTTTGTTCAGTTTGTGTCTGGGTAAGTGATCACCAAAGAAGTTAATACAATTTTAAGGGTAGTAGCAGAAAGAAATACATAGAAATCAACAAAGCAACAAAGTTTTCAGCTTTTGCATTCATTCATTTGTTTGTTTGTTCGTTTGTTCATTCATTTCAAGTCATTTAATGTGCTTGTCCATCTAGCATCAACAGAGAATGACAGAGACTTTAAGATGTGTGGAACATGGCACCATGGCAGCGCACCACGAAATCTGAAATATGATTTGAGAACAGGCTGTGAGAAAATTGAGATTTCTGCCAATGAGAACACACTCTCCATTCAGGGCAGTATCACAGCGAAGTGTTCACGATCTTCATCCATTCACCTGGATTCAAAACCTCTTCAAAATGAAAGTGATTTCTGTGTGTTCTGGGAGCCGCTGCTGGACCTGCTGACAGTGGAGTTGAATGGAAAGAATCACATTCTGTGTGAACCAAAAGATCTTCAAGAAAGCTGCTGCACTGACCTCTCACATAAGGAGCATAAAAATGCCATTCTGTATGGTATTGTGAAAGGCAGCATCCATGGGGATATCATCAGCGACTATCTCATAGAAAAATTTACATTTGTAGGAGATTCAATCAACTGCAGTAAGAACCTTATATTGCATATATTTTCATTTTTGTCAAATCAAAAGTTTACTTGTGAGTTTAGCATTTCTGAGCATGTAATTAGTTTGGTGTCAGTATATAGTTTTCCTACTTACAGAGGAGAAGTTCTGTGATGAGGCAATAAGTCAGACGTCCAGAGGAGCAAACATTTTATTTTTAATTTGGTCGTTTGATTATATACTTTAGAGTGTTATGAACTGATATGGTCCGTCATGCAGATACCACCTCTTCCGTTCTTGTAAAATGAAGCAAAGCTTAAGTCAGTGAAAAATAGAGGTTGAACCACAAACAGGAAGCTAAACACACTGACTTCAGTAGCTTTATTAGTTATATGTTCACTTTTAATGCATGGACCTCCAAGTAAATCATCTTTAATGTATTAATAACAACTTCAAAACTCTCCCTTGTAAAATCATGCTATTTTTGCTCCAATCATGTCTGAATATGTAATAATAACTTATAATACCTACAGAAAGTTAAGTATCTGTTGTAGTGTGATCAACTCTAAAGTGTTTGTGCAGGATAGAGAATGTGGTGATGAAGTCCAATTCAAAAGGTCGTGTGGATCTACCTTGCGCTCAGAGCACAGTTATTGAGATGCAAAAGGGCTTCGCAGGACTTCATTTAACTCTGCCAGTAAGATATTCACATTTTATAAGCACAGTTCAAATAAGCTTTTGAGTCTCAGAAAGGTCTTTTTCTCATATGAATCGATGTGTTGTATTCCAGGCCCCTCGAACTGTAGCACCAAACATGACACCCTCCGTTTATCTTCCCTCCTGCCTGATACCAGCATCAAGGATAAAATCCAAAGTGGTGTGTACCTACTACAAGGACAAGAAATTATTTCAGGTATGACAATATTTGTCAAGCAGAAGTAAATCGTGTGGAGATATGAACAATATGACACAGCAGTATTTGTGTTGTATAGGGGGGACCTTCTAATTCAACTCTTCTGGATGACGTAGTTGGACTCTCTGTGGAAAATGAGACCATCCAAAACCTCCCAGAACCTGTCAGAATCACGTTCCACCACCTTCCCTTTCCAGTAAGTCTGTTTCTTTGTACATCATCTGTTCTACAGTCACCATGTCTGTTTTAGTGTCAGAAATGTGCTTATTATTGCATAGGTGACATTTTATTACTTACTACTCTTAATACTTTTTTTATTCATTTTTTTATTTGTCACTGTCACTTATTTGCATTTATTGTTCTGCCTAAGTTTTATTGTTCTGCATAGGAAATAGAATGCCACTTTAATGTCCCGATGCCCTTCACTGTGTTTATAATTGTGTTTGGTAAGACTGTAAGTCTGAGCCTCTTCAGAAGCATTTCCCTATTGTTAAAGGGTTAGTTCATCTAAAAATGAAATTTCTGTCATTAATTACTCACCCTCATGTCTTTCCAAACTTGTAAGACCTTCATTCAACTTCGGAACACACATTTTGATGAAATCTGAGGGTTTCTGAACCACATAGGCCATACACACACTCAACACACAAACTTACCGCACAAAAAGTATTGTCGTCGCTTCATAACATAAAGGTTGAACCACTGTAGTCACGTAAACTATTTTAACTATGTCTTTACTAACTTTCTGGACCTCAAACGTGCTATGTGTGTCGTCAGAAAGCCCTCAGATTTCATCAAATATATCTTAATTTGTGTTCCAAAGATGAACGAAGGTCTAACGGATTTGGGACAACATGAGGATGAGCAATTGACCCTTTGCAAACAGTTTGATTGACAGGCGATCTGACGAATCATAACCCCGAATCCGCCATTTTGTCCGACAAAGCCGTCAGGGGAGTTAGTAGATTAATGTTGGTGAACTTGAACAATTGTATGTACTCATGTCTTTCCACGGTTGAAACAACATTCCTTCTGATGTCCATTCATGTTTATTTGATGCTGAACTAGTATGAAGAGATGCTTGAAGGATCTACAGCGATCTGTCATGACACTATACAGTACTTATTGTTTAAACTTCTTTAAATATGGAACTGTTTCATATCAAAAGTAACCTGCTCTATCTTGTCTGTCGACTTGTGTCATCTTTGCTCCGCAATGTATTTTTCACTGTCTGAGATCATGATGTGTGGCATGAGAGCGCATGGCTTGTCAGACAAAGCAACAGTAACCAAAGGGGGTGGGTCTCTGCAAAGGGTCAATTAAAGACAGAAATGTCATTTTTGGGTGGACTAACCCTTTAATAGTGCAAATGGAAAATAAATGCCTCATTTTAATGTTTCTATTTCATTCCACAGTCTAACTACTCTAAACAATGTGTTTCATGGGTCAAAAGAAAAGGTGCGCGCCAATCTTCAAGCTCAACTATTATCATCAAATAGGCCAACTGATTATTCCGATCTCACTCGTATTCTTTCTCTGCAGACAATGAAGTAAACTGGAGATCAGAGGGTTGTGAGACAGTTTTCACAACCGTGACAGAGACAGAGTGCCTTTGTGATCACTTCGGATACGTCACTGTTCTTGTGGTGAGAAGATATTTCATGAAAAAGAAAAACATTAACTTAATAATTATATGATTTTACATATAATTTAATTCAGTTATAATTCGAATTGTTTACTTGTGACTAGAAAGGGTGTTTAGATTCATTGCTGTTAAAATTTCTCATTAAGAGCCAAAATATGTAAATTTTAAAGACTTGAATTACTTCATAAATGGCATTTCTCTGTATGTGTTTATTATCAAGAGAATGTCGGTGGGAAGCGTGCCTGCATAATGAATCACACCTTAAAAATGGATGTCATGCTTTGTCTCTTTCTCCATTGCTTTAGCAAGTGGCTGCAGTTCGCCATCTAGAGGCGGTGAGGCTCATTACCGCTGTGGGCTGTGCCATGTCTTTAGTTAGCTGTTTGGTTGTCTTCTGTTGGCTCTGTAAACGAAGGTAACTTATTCTAGCATGGCTATTGTGAGTCTATTTATTTTGTATACCTTTACTTATTGATTTCTCTATATTGGTTTTTCTGTTCTCCAGAGGAGGGAAAGATCAGTCCTTACTGGTGCATCGTGGTTTGATGGTGGCAACATTTCTTTTGTGCCTGTGCTTCAGCCTCACCAGTACACTTGCAAACACTGGAAATGAAACCGTTTGTAAGATAACAGGAACTCTTTTGCACTACTCGCTGCTCAGCACCCTCTGCTGGATGACTGTGGAAATGTTTCACACATTCTTGTGCTGTGTATTCACTTCAACTCTTCCTCCATGGGTCTTTTACCTGGCAGGCTTTGGTGAGATAGCTACATCATTAATTATGTCCTAAGAGCCTTTTAAAATCAACTGCTCAATGTATAACATTTCAAATGAAGGTAAAGAATTCTTTTTTTACCTTTAGGTTTCCCAGCTCTACCTGTTTGTAGTTTGCTCTCCATTGGTCATTTTTATGGCTTAAGGAAAATTACACCAAGAGAAGATGCCACCAGTCTATATTTAATGTAAGCAGATTTCCTTCATAAGATGCAACCATGCAGTATGGATAATAATAATAATAATAATAAGATTTTTTTTTTAACTTAGATGCTGGATGTTGGATTCTGACAGGAGCAGACTGGCCCATTACGTCATTAATATTGGTTTACTGGCAGTTGTGTTGAGCTCTGGTGCAGTCATGCTTTTCTTTGTGGCTACAAAGATACGGAACCGACCTGAATGGAGGAAGAACCGCTTGGCTTTTCTCAGTATCTGCGGTCTTACTTGTCTGTTTGGCACAACGTGGGGCCTCTTCAACTTTGTCCCTCTCTCAGAGGCCACCCTCTTCCTTTTCTGCATTATCAATTCCTGTCAAGGTGAGTTTTTTTTTCATTAATACGCCATTTTTACGTAAAACTCAAGAAAGATCAAACACTGGGCATGTAAATTTTATTGTGTCAATGTCACATAATATAATCAATCGGGAACAGTAAGTGTTTCTTCATTAGGTTGTTTCATCAAGCTGTCATGTAACTCATTATGTTCCTCTTAGATATCTCAATCAGTGATTATAATCTACTAATAATGTTTTTGTATCTGATCAGGATGTTTTCTAATGCTGCGATACTATACTCTTGAACGGATGAAAAAGAGATGTGAATTGAGTTTGGATGGGTGCAGTGCAGGATCTGTTATGTTACAGTGCAGAGATGGGGAATGAGTGTTTGGACCGCTCTCAATCTATCGAATGTTTCTTAGATGACATTGTGCAAAATTTGAGTAACTATTTCATTACAGTTACATTTTAAATGGGTGGTTACATCCGAAAAGTATTTTAGATTACTAAAGTGATTACTTTGAGTTTTGATGTCATTTATTTCATTTAAACATGAATGTAAACTGTGACGGGCAATAAATGTAAACAGCAATTAATGATTCTCTGACTCTGACAGTCTGAAAAAGCATCCTAAGCTACATTTCTGCTCATCATTTGAATAATTTTAACAAAATAAGAGGGATCATAAAAATTTTATTTTTATTTGGTACTGTCATGAATAAGTTATTTCACATAACAGATGGCTGAATTTATAACAATTGCCCCATTCAAACATTTGCTTTCCTTTGAATCTCCACTGACATGTCGCTACCTGGATGATCCACAGCAGTTTTCATGTTTTGCAATACAGTGAAAAAGGAAAAAAAAAAAAAAAAAAAAAAAAAAAAAGATTTATCTCACAATTCTGACTTTTTTCCCTGCAATTGCGAGTTATAAAGTCAGAATTGCGTGACTTTATGAATTCAGATTTTTTTTTTCTTGAGATTGCGAGTTTATATCACAATTCTGACTTTCTTTCTGGAAAATTGCAAGTTTATATCTCATTTCTGACTTCTTTTCTTTCAATTCTGACATTTTGTCTCGAAATTGAGAGTTTGCAACTCACAATTGCAACTTTGGCAGAACTTTTTGTGTGTGTTAAATATTTATTAGTGTTCCAAAGTATTTAGATTAAGTTACAAAACTTGGGTAATCTAACGAAATATGTTACAAGTTACTTTTTAAAGCATGTGTTTTGTAATCTGTAGTGAAATACATTTTAAAAGTAACCCACCCATCCCTGCATAAACATGTAAACATAAAAGAGAACGGACGAGGAATGAGGGAGAACACAGGGTATGAAAAAAAAACAGGGCACAGGTGAACTAAATAAACTAATAAAGATGGTGACCAAAGAAACAAGAGTGAAGGGAAAAACAGAACCATGTGACAAATGACAGAATGGGCAGATAAACAGACATAACCCTAGAAGTTTTTAAAGCACCAGAGTTAAATTCTAATCTGACAATATTTGCAGTATACATGTTTGCACAGATCAATTTTTCACAAAAAACATTCAGTGAGCTTTTTAAAAATATTTTTAATAGAAATTAGATTTTAATATTTTAATAATATTTGCTGATATTTTGAAAATACTTACAAAATATTTTATAAAATAAATTATATATTTTTTATTATATATTATATTTACCTTTGTGATTGTATAGTATGATTATTTTCAATTTGCTTTCATTGTTTAAACAAAAATCTGAATATTCCATTGGGTGTTGAGGACTGTCTTTTAGAAAGCTTTCTCTTTGTGGCACACATTGACTGGCTAAGATTTTATTGCTTTTATTGTGTAAAAAGAAACATTAAACTATTGGTACTATTCGTTAAAATGTCCAGTCAAAAAAAAAACTTGACTGTCTCCATTTACACTCCTTTGTCAGTTACACATGATTGATCTTAAAAAGTCAGTTACACTTTATTTTAAGGTGTATTTGTTAAACTGTAATTATACATTTAAGTACTGAGTAATATTAAGTAACTACATGTACTTACTATAGGGTTAGGATAAGGGTTTGGTTTGTTTTAGGGTTAATTGCATGTAATTATGCATCATTTATAGTTATTACGGTTGCACTTTATTTTACAGTACGTGCAGTGTACTTACCTAAGAAAGAACTGGGTAATATAAGGTAACTACATGGGTTAAGGTAAGGTTTAGGTGTAGGTTCAGGGTTAGTACCTAGTTGCTACCCAGTTGTTGTAATTACCATAATAAGTACATGGGGAACAGGACTGTAAAATAAAGTGCTACCGCTATGTAACTGCATGTAACATATGTAATAATGACACTGTAAAATAAAGTGTTACCAAAAAGTCTTTTTTGTGTGTATAATGAGTGAGTTATTGAATCATCCATTCAAGCGATTCAATCAAAAACTGATTAACTCTGGAAGGACACTCTTTTGCTCATAGATGCGCTTTGTCTCAGTTGTAACTATTTCTATTGGTGGAGCAAATATAGACAAAGATACTAGCAATACAGTCTCTAAAATGTAAGTTACTTAATGTCGACTTCTTGTTCATTTGAAATTATGTCATTATATTGCTGCCCTGAAGATCCAAAAAAGTAATTTTACAGTAACAGAAGTATAATTTTGAAAAACATGTTTACAATCATGTACACAGGAAATGAAGACTTCAATTATATCAGGGAGCAGGTTTCTTACAGGTTTTCTCCTTTGCTAATACACATTTTTTCACAACTAAACACAATCTCATAATTGCACACCAATCTGTACAAAACCCAAACTCATATATTTCAGTCAAAAACATATTCTTTTCTGTCTGAATCAATCAGCCTCAGATGACACACAAAACCTTACACAGACTACTTTTCTGCCCAGTAGTGAGATCAATTCAAAACATATAATAATAAACTCTTATTGGGATGCAGAAATTAAGTCTATTATAGAATAAATGGCAGTACACAACATAAATGAAAGAGTGCCGATACAGTAAAATACAACAATGAGCTTTAGGGAAAATTAATTTTCATTACACTACTGTAAAATGATCTTACAGATGAAAAGCACTAGAAAGAAAAGTTCAAATACCAAAGAATTGAACTTGGTATCCAACACAATACAGTATACTCTCATATACAGTACAGTAAAATAAATAAATAAATTCATCATCCTATGGATCTTCAGCCAAATTTCACTACACAATACAGTACTGTTGCAGCTTCTTGGTCTTCTGAAAAAATGCCTCCATTAGGTGTTTTTCTATCTCAGTTCTGCAAAAAAAAAACATGTGAGTTTGAGGGTGTAGATCATGTGCTCGTGAAATTTCCCTAATCTAAAGCATTGTTGTACTGTAATTATACTGTATGTGTATGTAGCATAAAAACCCTGATGATTCTTTCAGCTATCTCTCCAGTGTTAGCGTCAGGATTGTCAACTGGAGTGCCCAGAGCAACCACTAGAGGGCACTCCACCCCGGACTGTTACTCACTCACCACTGGACTTCACTTCACTGTCACACACTCACTCACACCTGCGCACTACATTTCCAGAAGCCCTGTGCACTGTCACTGATCACCCCAGCCAGCTGTGGTCTATCATCTGGACTGTTAAAGTTCCACACACACACACACACACAGTCGCAAAGTCTTGATTTGATTATAGTGATCATTTCCCAGTGTTATTACCCGTGTCTTGTTTTTCTGGTTCCTTATTCTGCCTGTTTCCCATTTCTTGATTGTTCTCTGCCTGCCCCTTTGAATTATCTCATTGTGTCATTGGACTCTTTCTCTCTTGCTGCCTGCCTCGATCCTGTTTGCCTATCTAACGTTCACGACTGTGCCTTCCCTCTGACATTCCTGTTCGCTGGTGTTTGTCCCTGCCTGTACGACTACCCTATTTGTTAATCCGCTGACTCGCCATTCATTTGTTAGAACTCTGTATGTTTCATGTTTACCGGTCTGTCTGTTTGCCCTGTCATATGTTCCTCCTGTGACCCAGTTTCCCTTCCCTGTCTTGATTAATTAATTCCGTTCAGCTGTTTGTCATTATTAGTTATGGCTCTATCTATCTCTAGTCTATCGCTCCTGTAATCCACGAGCCCGCTCCAACACTCCACGAACCCACTCCAGCAATCCACGAGCCCCCTCCAGCGCCTGATCCAGAGCGCCCTGCATCTCCAGCGCCTGATCCAGAGCGCCCTGCATCTCCAACGCCTGATCCAGAGCGCCCTGCATCTCCAGCTCCTGAGCCACATCGCCCTGCATCTCCGCCACCAGAGCCTGTGGCAGACCTTCCGCCGCCTGAGCCCGCACCAGACCTGCCGCTGCCTTAGCCGATGTCAGACCTTCCGCCGCCAGAGCCAGGGCCTGGGGTGACTCCGCTACAGGGGGGCTACAGGTCCAGCTGGGGTATGGGGACAGGGGCCATGGGGGCCATGCTGTCCTTGACTCCGCCCTGGTTGTCTCCCTGGACTCAGCTCTGGCCGTTGTCGTTGACTCAATCCTGGCCGCCTGAAAGGCCGGCATCTCCATGGCCATCGCCCTTGATTCCACCCTGGACTCCACCCTGGCCGTCATCACACCACGGAGCTCCTGGAGACACCCAGGAGGCCGGCTCCTGCCTACGACCCCCTCCCAGTTTGTGCTCTGTTTGGCGCGAGGGCGGTACTGTTGGAACTCAGTATGTTTCATGTTTACCGGTCTGTCTGTTTGCCCTGTAATGTGTTCCTCCTATGACCCAGTTTCCCTTCCCTGTCTTGATTAGTTAATTCCGTTCAGTTGTTTGTCATTATTAGTTATGTCTTTCACCTGTGTCCCCATCTTTAGTGTCCACATTTATACCCTGTGTTTCCCTCACTCTTTGTCCGTGATCGTTCGTGTGTTGATGTGTTTGGTGTTCGCCTGTTCCTGGATTTCTCAATTTCGTATTCCCTCATCATCATGCTTTCATCAACCGGCATGTCACGTAACATCATTACAGTTAGGATGCATTTTCTAAAGCACAATCACCTGTGCTACTATTTACACTATCCTGAGATTCCGATTGCTGTGTGTGCGATGAGTTCACATTGTGACACTTGAGTTAATTATATTGTGTGTTTGTGCTTTATGAATGAGATCATGGTTAAACCTGTGTAAAATTTTGTGTAGAGTTTACAGAAATCATTAAGTTGTGAGAAAATGATTCTTTGTTTTGAGAACTGAATGAATGGTTTGGGAAATTGTACCAACTGAATCATATAGTGCAATAGCAACCGAGAAAAACCGTGATGGAAATGTATATTCTGCTGCTCACTTTGCTTTGGTACCACCTTATAATTTGATACAAATAGCAGCACGGATTAAATAAATTACATCATTTTGAAATAAATAAACTAAAATTGCTGAGCTCATGTTGAAACAGGCTGGTGATGGTGGCCTCTAGTGGCTGTAAGTAGTGAAGCATATCTGCACTGGCCTATCAGGATATTATGTCTCTCTCTGTGTGCTCAAGGGAGGTGGATTGGAATGTTTTCATTTATGGTTTATCAAAATCACATTTTGACTAATTTATCTGCTATCTTTTCAGTGGTGTTTCCTTCCTTCCTGTTAAGCATTTAAACTGCTCCAGTAAACACAGTTTACAAGGGTGGGATATAGAACTAGAAATTTGATAGTAGGATAATCCTTAAAGCTGTAGGACATTTAACCCAATCCATGTCTTAAGAGGTTTCAGAATAGAATTCCAAGTGTGTCTCTATGTTGTCAATATAAATGAACCAATATGTATGCAGTCAAATATATAATGTTGATGTTTGTTTGATATAGTGAACATGTAAAATTAGATTAAGGCAATCCTGGCAACCTTTCACTCGAAGCTATTAATAAACCAGAATAATTCACCACTTAAAAATCTGGCAGTCCCAGAAGTGACCACAGAACCCATTGAGACCAGATTTAAACAGCATGTGACTAGTCAATCAAATAACCATGGTGACAGTAGAATGACCAATTCCCAGTTGCAATCACAAGGCGAGAGCAGCTGATTCTGTCTTTGAATGAATTTTAATAATGCAGGGGTGAGGGTATCCATCTGTATGTTGGTTAACCCATCTGTCAGTTGACAGACTAACCGACTGATGACCATAGACCGTCATGTTGTTGCAGACATCATGCAGTCGCTGCTGCTGAGCAGACACCACAATGACACACAAAGACCTCCTGACTTACCACAGCAGGATGAGGGAAAGAGAAAAGAAACAGAAAGCTAGAATAGGTTAAAAGAGAAGTATAAATAGAGAAAAAAATGCTTAGAACAAGATACAGCATGAGGCTACAGCGTATGTCATTGGTTTTGTGTGTCAATAGCAGGAAGTCAAAATGGTTTTGAAAAATATACTAATATATGTACAAAAACTGGTGTAGGACTGCTAATAAATTTCACAAATAATTACAAAGAAATGGCAAATAATATTTAAAAAAAATTTTTTACAATTGCTAGGACACATTTCTCAACAATTAGGTCAATTTTTCAAAACTCTTTACACAGTTCTCCTAATCTTAATTTCCCATTCAAAATGCAATAAATGTACTAAAACATTTCATTCATGTCTCAAATCAACTAATTCTCCCAGAACTCGAGCAAAGGTTTTCACACTTTGTCAGTCATAAAACACTAACATCAGGTAGCATTATACAATATTTTCTTTTGTAAAATTTCTTAACAAAACAAGAATAACATTCTCTATTGTTTATAATTTAGTGCAGTTTATGTTACATGAACCATGTTTACGTTGCAGTACAAAATTATTCCCAAGTTTTCCCCTTTAAACGGATGATAATGAAATTGGCTTGTGTATCGGTGTTCAGTTTCAACTAATTGCTTTTATAGTATTTGATTTTTTAGATTCAGAATGTATTTCTTTACAATATTACTGTAGAAATGCAGCATATTTGTGTCTTATTCAGTTTTGAATTATTTTATTGTTTTGAACATAAGTTTAACAGTTGAAAACCGGATGTGCAAATTGGCCTGCACCGAGTTTTGCCGTTTGTTATGTCAAAGTGAGAAAAGAATTAATGTAATTTGAAAGATTTTGTACTAAAGCAATGATGCATGATGCACAGTTTAGCACACATAGATTTCTGTTGTGCTCACTGTGTGAAGAGTTTTGAAAAAGTGACCCAAGTATTACAGTTTTTTACGATCGCTATGACAGTTTTTTCAATACATTTAACAAGTTTCCTAAACTCTTAACACGGTTAGCACAACATCCGTCTATGTAGGCTATACAATTAACACATTTCTTGTTGCTTTGACACAAAATGCATACAGTTAACACAAAATTAAAATGCTTGAACTTCTTTTACACACAAGCTCAACCAAGACCAAAACAATGTCATTTTACTGCCAAATTTACAAATGCTTTCACACTGTATGTCAGAACAGATAACATCATATTGTGAATTGAAACACAGATATATTCCCTGTATTTTATTCCGGTGCTTTTTCTGTTTGTATATCTTGCAGGAATGTCCTTTTGCAAATAAAATCTTTACTGCAGCAATTCTGTCTGTCTTTTCTTTCATAAACTACATAAAGCTACTCCGAGACGGTCATTCATTTTTTGTATTGAATTTCTGCAGCAAAAGAAACAAAATGCATTTACTAAACCCAACAAAACAAAAATGTAAAGAGGCTTCAAAAGAAACTACAGAGCAAAACACAATCTATGATCAACACAATATAGCCTACTGTCTATTGTATACGGGCAGACCCGACACATAAAATAGGGCAGTTTCTGTAATTTCAGCTGATGTTACAGTTTTTATGTCATTGTGTTATGATTGACTAAATGTTCCTGTTGGAAGAGAACATGTGTTAGTGTTTTGAATAATTATTTGATTTTGAAAAATGTTTGCAGTGTTCTGTTAGACATAGTGTATTGTGTTAGTATATTATTGTATTTTGAAAATTAGTTTTGGAGTTTAGTTTACAATGTGTGATTTTGAGCATGAAATTAACCGTTTTGCCAATTGTGTGTTTTAGGTGTGTTGGTGCGTTAAGAGTTTAGGAAACTTGTTAAATGTTTTGAAAAAACTGTCATAGCGATCGTAAAAAACTGTAAGAAATGGGTCCTTCCGATTGTAAAAAGCAAAACTCTAAATGTGAAATTTTGAAGTACACAAAAAATGATAGTATTTCCTTGTAAAACATACTCCAATAATCTGCTATAAAATATATATAGTTATATTAAATAAATTTTGTAATAATTTTTAAAATAAATTTTTGTTACTTTTGTAATTAGGTAAAAAAGTAAAGTAATCGCAACTTACAGTAGTAAGGTGATTAAACTGATATTTTATGCACTGCAAGTATAGTATTGCACTGAACGTCTGCAAATTTAACACTTGCATACTGTAAAAATACACTAGTCCAAGGTTAACACAAATGAAAAGCATGTGACAGTACACTCCAAAGCATTGTGCAACTGCAAATTACAGTTTTTTCTGAATGCTTAAACCCTAACCGTGATTCTTATCGCACAATTTCTAAAACTATTAATATTTATAGCAAATCCACTCACTGAGTTTGCAAAACTAAAAGCACAAACACTGCTTTGCACTCAGTTTGCAATTTTGTAACACACACTTTGCAAAACTGTAGGTACAATCCACTGCACAGCACTCTTTTTGCGGAACTGTAAACACAACTCACTGCTTTACACTTAATTTCCAAATGATCAACACACTTCTAACAAAACTATACACATGTATGGCTATTATTTACACTATTTTCTCAACTGTCTGGCACACCGTCACATATGAAAACTGTTTTAGATAATTAGTTCACTTTGCAATCAGCCTAAGCACTATAAATAAGCCACAGGTAAGCTGTCTGTGTGGAGTACAATGGAGGGAGCAGGAAGAGTGCGAATTAGAGGAGGCAGAGGAAGAGGACGTGGAGGTGAAGAAGTAGGAGGAGCAAGAGGAGGACGAGGAGGGGGAAGAGGAAGGGTAAGAAGAGTAAGAAATAGAATTACTGATGACATCAGAGCTACAATAGTGGACCATGGAATCAACCATGGAATGACCCTGAGGGAAGCTGGCCGACAGGTTCAGCCTAACTTGAGCCGCTACACTGCAGCAAGCATCATAAGGACACTTCGAAATGACAATCAGTTAGTACAGTCACTTTGTTCTAAGTTTTGTAGCACTGCCATACTCTAATGAGAAACACCACTATATCATACATGTAAAAATACTGAAATTGTTACTTTACAGAATTGCTAGACGTCCAGATGCTGGACACTGTTCACTGCAGAACAAGAGACCCATATAGTCAATATGGTGATTGCAAATAATTCCATAAGGCTACGAGAAATTCAGCAGCGCATTATTGAGGATGACACGACCTTCCAAAACATACACAATGTGAGCATTTCTGTATTCTGTATTATCTCGTGAACTTGCCCGCAACAGAATCCCAATGAAACAAATCTACAGAGTCCCCTTTGAAAGAAACAGTGAACGTGTAAAGCAACTGCGATATGACTATGTGCAGGTAAGCTATAGTATCATAGTGCTGTGCATGGGCCTGCTGTGCTGCATTTGTTTTGTCTTGTCCAGAGAGTGATGGAGCTAGAGGCAGATGCCATGGCTTGTGAATGAGGCAGGTTTTAACCTCACTAAAACAAGGAGACGTGGCAGGAACATTATTGGACACCGTGCCATAATCAATGTCCCAGGACAACGTGGTGGTAACATAACTATGTGTGCAGCTATAAGTCAAAATGGTGTTGTTCACCATCATGCAACCCTAGGCCCATATAACACTACACACATTATTACATTCCTGGACACCTTACATGATATGCTCACTAATGTTCAGAGACCAGAGCAGACCAGATACGTCATCATATGGGACAATGTTAGTTTCCATACGGCTGCTTTGGTCCGCAACTGGTTTACAGATCACCCACTCTTCACTGTACTCAACCTCCCCCCATACTCTCCATTCTTGAATCCAATTGAAGAGTTCTTCTCTGCTTGGCGCTGGAAGGTCTATGACCGTCATCCCCATCAACGCATAGCCCTTTTAAAGGCAATGGACGAGGCATGTGGGGATATTGACCAGGCATCATGCCGGGCCTGGATACGGCATTCCAGACAATATTTTCCCCGGTGTCTTGGACTAGAGGACATTGCATGTGATGTAGATGAAATTTTGTGGCTGGACACAGAGAGACGACACCATGTAGACTGATGATTTTTTTTTTTTCTCAGTGAAATTACTATTTTGTGTTTTGACTTGGAAAAAAACACTTGTGTTTATTTTGATGTGTGTAAATAAACACCAGTACTTGAAGTTTGGATCCCTGTATGTTTGCAGAACTATGACAAAAGTATGACCTCTAACTGACTTAGCCTACCTTGTGCTCGGAGAAAGCAAAAGCCAGATGTGTTTTTTATTCATACCATCAGTGTGTAGTTGGCGCATTGTGTGCTTATTAATGTGATGGCTTGTGTGAACAGTTTGATACGAAAATACAATTTTTACAAAGGTTTGAAGAGTTAAGCAAGGTTTATTAGCTTTTGCAAGAGAACTACAATGTTTTGCTGATTTGGTGAAGGGTTTTCTAATTTGTGTGTAGAGTTTTGCAAAAATAGCCAATAGTTACAAAAACTTTGCTTAAGCCATCAGAAAAAACTGTAAAAGTCAGTGAGAGATTCATTCTGCCTCAGCATCATGTCTTTGTGTTTTGGTTCACCCTGAGAACTTTGTCCACATCTCAGGCAATGACGTCTTTTGCCAGGCAAAGGGAAAAACCCTCTAGTGCGGTAGATTGAAAACAGCGTCCGCACCTTGATCTTTCTCGTCTTCGTCCACCACATCTTACACATATTCTCCCTCCTCTGCCTCTCAGATTGTTTCCATCTATATTTTGCATAAAAATTAAATTCACATTTGCATTCTGAGCTGGCTAATATTTTGTATAGATGGTTTGATCACGTCATTACAAATAAGTATGAATAATTTTGAGTGGTTGAGTGTGAACAATGACAACTGTGTTTTAGTTGTGTTTAACTTTTGCCCGCCTGTCTTTAGCATCACAGTGCGACATGTTGTAGTGAGTGCGAATGTGTTTAGAGTTTCGCAAAAAGAGTGCATTAGATTTGCAAATGGTGTCTAGTTGCCTGAACTTGTTTAAGATTTCGCAGAGTCATTTATTCAACAAATTGGCAATTGACAATTTGGTTCAGAGAATGGAGTTTAATGTTTTAGCTATATTAGTATATAATATTTCTTATTACAAATATTAAACCTTAACAGAGCCCATGACCCTGTACAGAGAATGAAAATGGAGAAAGAATGGATGCATGGAATTTTAAAATAATAAAAGAGAGACGAATGTGAGTTATGAAAACCGGTTCACGCCCATAATTATACACAGACACTCTCCTCAACGCACTCTGAAGAGGAAAGTAAAATATTAAAGAATGTTTGCATAAGCAAAACAGTCTTGCACAGAACAGGAACATAGATATTTAACGTTTCAGAGTCCACAAATAAAACACCTGGAAGGTGTAGGACTAGTGCATTTGCTAGTCTTGTCCAAACACCTCAAAGCATTTTATGGTGTGGGCTTGAACCTGTTTTCATTTCTTTGTCTGTGTTTGCCTATGAGAGCAGAACTCTTTCATGCTGGTACCCTTAATCTCTCTTTATAAACATCAATTTGGAGTTCCCCTGGCCTGTGAGATCACCATGGATTTACACCGTGGGAGTCAGTGCTGCTTCACGACGGCTTAGAGAGGCAACAAAAGAGCGGAACCACTGCCTTTGTTGGCTGGTTGCCGTCACTATGTACCAT
The DNA here is from genome assembly GCA_037194245.1 of Opsariichthys bidens. NCBI lineage: Eukaryota > Metazoa > Chordata > Actinopteri > Cypriniformes > Xenocyprididae > Opsariichthys > Opsariichthys bidens. The sequence continues at coordinate 5,576,608 of CM074280.1, read as the reverse complement.
CTGCACTAGCTGCCATCTGTTTTGTGCTGCTTTAGATAACTGTGGTGGCATGAATCATGATGTACCAAAAATGTGTGAGTGTGCATGAGCAGTAGAATACATCTTTGAGCTATGCACTGCTTTATTGCACAGCGGCAGAGCCATGGCGTGAAAACACATTGGACAGGGTTAACTAATGCCATCGTAAGGCAGTATTGTTACGTTGGTGCTGTTGTGAAGTCCAATAAAACGGACAACTTTGCAAACAAGACCAGTAAGATTCTTAACACAAAGACTGGAGCTGTGTGAAAAGCCTGAAAATCTTGCGTACAAGTTCAGACATAAACGTTGCAGTAGCAATTTGAAACCTCACTGAAAGGAGCTAATGTGCTGTTGGGGAACAAGTTAAACATTGTCAATAGCATGACCATGAATATTAAATAGCAGAAGGGAAATTCTTACTTCTTTTGAGGATGTGGTAACCAATTTAGAGCTTTCAGTACTGTATGAAAACAAATTAAAATCATAGTCTATGACTTTGAACTATGGGTCAGTGCAGGAAAAAAAGTGCTTTTATTGTTTGCATTTAACATTTTACTGGGTAACGCTTTGATGACTCAAAGATCAGGCAGATTAAAGGTGACTTAGATCGGACAGATTACTAATGTTTCCTTGTAATCGTCTATTACACTGTAATAATTTATTGGTTTGAGTAGAACAAACTTAAACAAATTCCGTCAAATTAACTTTTATGAGTATCTTTTTTTTTCTTTCAAGTTGAAAGAACTGGTATATTTTGCGTAAACTGAACTGTTTCATTGTTTTGAGTTTCATTAATTTATTTCTTTTAATTTAGACAAACTTACGTTTTACTGAAACTGGGCTGACATTTCTATTTCCCAGCATGCTTTGCCCATGACACTTGAAAGGGAGAGTAAATGTTAAAATTAAGTGTTATATAATGTTTTTTGTGATTAATGTTAAGCGGGAGATTTAGTAGTGATTAATGTTTTGTAATGCTAATTCAGAAGCGTTTCTCTTAATGTGGCTTTTTGGAGAGTTGCCATCATGGTGAAAAGTGATGCATGCGGCTTAGTTTGAGAGCAAGTGTAATAAATGCTCAAAAAACTGCACATACAAATCAAGTGCAACACCATGTTTTAACATGTCAGCATATAATGAAATACCTTGGAAGCTTTTTTACACCAATAAAAACATTTACATCGGAATTCCATGATAAATCTAAGTTGTATATATTAATATGTGCAAATTAATTAAAATGTACCAGTGCAACAAAATAAAAATCTACCAGTTCTGATTATTTAAACTCTGAATTTCATAACTTAAAAACTGATTCTCTCCATTTTTTTGAGTTTCGCCAACTCATTCGGGATTACAGTGTGTGTGTGTGTGTGCGGATTCACAAACACAGAACCATTGAAAATAAAAGACTTATCAAACTCACTCAAACATGACCTAAATGTCTGACTCCATATTTATAGTCTTTCAACATCAGTCTCCTACAACAGAAAAGCCTTTGTCAGACTTTGGCCTTCATAAATGCTGTCGAAATAGCAGCTGAGACGCACAGGAAGCCAGGTGCTCTAACTGATCAGCACACACACACACACCCACCCACACACACATGTTGTGTTTATGTGTTTTGTGGGGACTTTCCATAGGCGTAATGGTTTTTATACTGTACAAACTGTACATTCTGCCCCCCCCACCCCCCACCCCTAAACTTAACCCTCACAGAAAATGTTCTGCTAGTTTAGATTTTCAAAAAAGATAATTATGTATGATTTATAAGCTTGTTTCCAAGTGGGGACCAACAAAAGGTCCCCACCGTGTCAAGATTTACTGGTTTTACTTACGTTGAGGGGACATTTGATCCCCACAATGTAAGGAAAACAAGTACACACACACACACACAGAGAGAGAGAGAGAGAGAGAGAGAGAGAGCACTCTCCTCCTCCTTCTCCTACTTGTCCAGTAACATAGAAAGGGAATCTTATCAGCATTATTGTAGGGTTTAATTTGTAACAAATTCCAAGACAAGAGAGGTTGCCCTTGAAAAGGACATGTTGAGAATAGTGAGAAAAGACTTGTTTTTCATTAGTTTGTCTCAGCACAAATAAAGCCTGACAAAGCAAACTATATAGCCAATGTTCACATGGCGTCGCTCCTCGATTTCTATATAACCAACCTGAACTGTACCTGCCCTCGGATTTCTAAGATATAACCTTTCTGTAACATCAATTTCACACTGTTGAGCTCGTAGTACACTACCTCCGCTTTCCGCGTGACAGCATGTGTGGCACGAGCTCCGTCAGTTCAGTAAATTCACACGCTCTGAGGGACTGAGTCACTGTGCGCGCGCCGCGTCAATGTGAAAGTCACTTGCTTTAAAGCTCTTCCACTAGTTTTACCTTACGCGTGTTTGGACTTGTACTGTCCCACCGAGAACATTACTTGGAAATAAAAAACGACCGTTAACGCGATTTTGCTGTCCGTTTCCCGAAAACCAAGTGTTTGCGTCGGTTACGAGAGGCAAGATAAGCAAGTGTTCTGCGTTTGTGTGTGAAAGGTAAGACAATTTCTCCAAATGTTTGCTAATGTGATGCACGATATGATCTCCAATCAGTCTATTTGTGAAGGTGTTTGAGTGTGAATTTTATGTGTTCATACTTTTTCATCCAAATCTTTTGCTTTTGCTTTTTTTCATGTGAAATGGGGGTATTTTGTACCACGCCGTTAGTTTCGTTTAAACTGTTTAGAAAATGAACCTAGGTGTAGAGCTAGTACTTGGCACACTTTCACTTAAGTCAACGCTATTAAACGCTCTATGTGGGGTAAGTTGTCACAGTTAGAACAACATTGAGTTCTGATAATAAAATGTGACAATTTGCCCCGGCCTGATAATTATGAACAATATCTTTACATTTGAACTCTTAAGAAAAAATCTACCTTCATCATAGCTGAGCATTAAACAAAATATTTTGATTTTGACATTTTTTGAAGGGTTGAGTTCACAATATCAGCAATACATGAATGGAAACACATAGCTGATAGATACAGCCCTTGTTGTGACAACTAGCCCCTGTCTCTCGTCATTCTTTTGTATTTACATAGGCTTCATGGGCTTGGTTTTTGCATTTTTACTCGAGTTTTGCATGCATTTGCAAGTACACCAACGACAAAAACAAGTCAAATGGCCAAAATCTGTTAAATTAATGTCAAACAAACCATGTTAAAGAGCTTAAAGTGGCGCATTAACACGTATTAACACGCTATAAGATTTGACCTGAGCTCACCTCAACCTCTATATGGAGATTTTCTGTTTTCTGTAAACATTTCTCTCTATTTACATTTCACGCTCAACGTAGTAATATATCAGACAAGGATCTCCTTGGGGAAATTGGAGCGCAGGTGGAGGAGCAGCAGCCGCATATTTACTCCGGGCTATGAACATATCAAAGACACACTGAGACTGTGTGCTTTAGTGAAACCCTTGACAATCCTGCAACAGCCCCCAGTCAGTCCACCTCAATAGAAAGGAATGTTTCTGTTATCTGCCTTCTAGAAGTGACTGAGAATATTGAGCCTGTGACTACAACTGTCATATGCTTTTATTATTTCTGCAAATTCAAATTTAGAATTTAGGTTCGTCTTTGGTAATTGGTGGAAGGCTTATTAAATTGCAATCAAAGATGTTTTCATTTTAGCTTCTCTTTATGTTTTGTGTGTCTTGGTTTTCCTGTCTGAACCACGGTGGTTGATCTATGCAACGAACGTCAGTGAGTTTTGCTGTAATGCAAGTTAGCTTCAATGCGGTCGCCACTAAATGGTCCAAAGACCTTTGGCCTTTGTCCCTGCTACTTGTCAGTTCCGCTCCGAATGAAGCGAGTTGAAAGGCCTCTCTCTTTTTTGTCTGGCACTGATGTCACAAAAGAAAAGCACAATAGCTTGACCTAGTTCATCTCAGAGTTCACATTCTTGTTCAGTGCATGTCGTTGGCTTTGCTAGACACAACATGAGCCCTGGAAATGCAGTAGAAATGCAAGTATTCTGCGGTTTATCTATCTAGAGGCATATGTAGGACTTCAAAACAAGTTGAATCATTTCAAGAGATTTTACCAGAGTGAGAAAATTCAGGTGGCAGGAACAGATACTCGTGAATTCACGACAAAGAGGTTATTAAAATTTCCACAGAGTCATTACAACTAAAAGAGGAAGTGTTATATGATTGTGCATGGTTTATTTTTAATGACTGTAGAGTGGGAAATAACATAGTAAGGGTGAAAGAATGTTATGCATTTGAGCAAAAATTCCTTGATTTGTTTAAAACTGGCAACATGCTCCCTGTATAAATGAACTGCCTCAGCTTCCTTTCAGTGGTGCTTGGAAAGAAAAGGGACATTCTTTGATTGCTGTGAGGTCCACATATCTGGAACAATGGCAGAGGGAGAGAGGGCCAGAAAGGGCGGAGGCGTAGACGCACCCTTCTCAAACATGGCTCAGAGGAACTGGGTACTCTCAATACTCAATAGATTGCTCTGTTATACCCACATTGGGCTGTAATTTTTATACAGTGCATCGCTGACATGTTTTTTTTTCTCAGAGATTTAAATTCTAGAGAGTTGACCATTAAACAATAGCAGGCTTTTACCATAAAATCATGTGTACTGTTTATAAATATATAACCTGCAGTTGCTGCAGATTTGTCGGCTGAACAACCATGATGTGAATCTCATGTTCCACCACATCCTCTATTGCTCTGTTGGATTGTGATCTGGTAACTGTGGAGGCCATTTGAGTATAGTGAACTCACTGTCGTGATAAAGAAACCAGGTTGACATTATTTGAGCTTTGTGACACGATGCGATCTCCTGCTGGAAGTAGCCATCAGAAGATTTGGTGACTGTGGTTATCAAGGGGTGGACATGGTCAGCAACAATACTCAGGGAGGTTGTGGCATTTAAACTATGCTTAATTGTCCCTTCGCAAAGACCCGGCCCCTTTAGTTACTGTTGCTATGTCCGACAAGCCATGCGCTCTCATGCCACCCATCATGTTACTTTTGATATGAAACAGTTTCATATTTAAAATATTGTAATTTTTTTTAAAGAAGTTTAAACAATAAATACCGTATAGTGGCTCTGTAGATCCTTCATACTAGTTGTTTACAGCATCAAATGAACATGAATGAACATCAGAAGCAATGTTGTTTCAGGTGCGGAAAGACGTGAGTACATGCAATTTTTGAAGTTCAAGTTCACCAAAGTTAATCTACTAACTCCCCTGACACTTTGTCAGATAAAATGTCAGATTCGGGGTTATGATTGGTCAGATCGTCTGTCAATCAAACTGTTTGTGAAGGGTCAATTGTGTCAACTCTAAAGTAAACTAACTCAGTATGGCAAAAGGAAGCATTCAGTGGGTAGAACAAGTATTTTTTTACACTGGCGATTTTGCAGGTTTGCCCACTTACAAAGCATGTAGAAGTGTGTAATTTTTTATCATAGGTACTCTTCAACTGTGAGTGACGGAATCTAAAACAAAAATCCAGAAAATCACATTGTATGGTTTTTAAATAATTAATTTGCATTTTATTGCATGATATAAGTATTTGTTCACCTACCAACCAGTAAGAATTCCAGCTCTCACAGACCTGTTAGTTTTTCTTTAAGAAGCCCTCCTGTTCTCCACTCATCACCTGTATTAACTGCACCTGTTTGAACTCGTTACCTGTATAAAAGACACCTGTCCACACACTCAATCGAACAGACTCCAACCTCTCCACAATGGCCAGGACCAGAGAGCTGTGTAAGGACATCAGGGATAAAATTGTAGACCTGCACAAGGCTGGGATGGGTTACAGGACAATATGCAAGAGCTTAGTGAGAAGGCAACAACTGTTGGTGCAATTATTAGAAAATGGAAGAAGTTCAAGATGACGGTCAATCTCCCTCGGTCTGGGACACCATGCAAGATCTCACCTCGTGGGGCATCAGTGACCATGAGGAAGGTGAGGGATCAGCCCAGAACTACATGGCAGGACCTGGTCAATGAACCTGAAGAGGACCTGAAGACCCGAAGAGAGCTGGGACCACAGTCTCAAAGAAAACCATTAGTAAGACACTACGCCGTCATGGATTCTGCAGCGCACGCAAGAGCTTTTTGGTCTAAACTCCTCTCACCATGTTCGGAGGAAGAAGGAGGATGAGTACAACCCCAAGAGCACCATCCCAACCGTGAAGCATGGAGGTGGACACATCATTCTTTGGGGGTGTTTTTCTGCAAAGAGGACAAGACGACTGTACCGTATTGAGGGGAGGATGGATGGGGCGTTGTATCGTGAGATCTTGGCCAACAACCTCCTTCCCTCAGTGACAATGACCCGAAACACACAGCCAGGGCAACTAAGGAGTGGCTCCGTAAGAATCATCTCAAGGTCCTGGAGTGGCCTATCCAGTCTCCAGACTTGAACCCAATAGAAAATCTTTGGAGGGAGCTGAAAGTCTGTATCGTCCAGCGACAGCCCTGAAACCTGAAGGATCTGGAGAAGGTCTGTATGGAGGAGTGGGCCAAAATCCCTGCCGCAGTGTGTGCAAACCTGGTCAAGAAGTACAGGAAACGTATGATTTCTGTAATTGCAAACAAAGGTTTCTGTACCAAATATTAAGTTCTGGTTTTCTGATGTCAAGTCAAGTCAAGTCATCTTTATTTATATAGCGCTTTTTACAATGCAAATTGTGGCAAAGCAGCTTTACATTAATAAGAAAATGGTGTCATTGTGCAGCTTATTCTATATATTATTGATTCATTCCGTTGCAAATATCAATAGTTATTAGTCTAGTTAATTTATGTATATCAGCACTGCAGAAAACAGTGATGTAATCGTCCGGCTCAGCTCAGTTCACATACAACGGCGCCAATGCAGGCATATCAAAAACACTGCTGAATATCAAGCAAGCGTCCCCAACTTAAGCAAGCCAAAGGCAACAGCGGCAAGGAACCAAAACTCCAACAAATGGAGAAAAAAAACCTCGGGAGAAACCAGGCACCTCGGGAGAAACCAGGCATGATGTATCAAATGCAATAAAATGTAAATTAATTACTTAAAAATCATACAATGTGATTTTCTGGATTTATGTTTTAGATTCCATCACTCACAGTTGAAGAGTACCTATGATAAAAATGACAGACTTCTACATGCTTTGTAAGTGGGCAAACCTGCAAAATCGGCAGTGTTTCAAATACTAGTTCTCCCCACTGTATTATATACAGTATGTTATATACAAAATGTACAGTACATTTTCTGTTTAGATCTGTTTATCATTCTCTCTACACAGATGGCAGTTTATGCATGCTTACATTTTCATAGCAGTTTAGTAGTTCTAGAACATCTCATAATAGTAGCAGCGCATGATGCAGTTTTGTCACAGACAAAATGGAGTATCTGCAGATGTTGTGTTTTGCATAATGCCTGTCACAACAGGTTGATACATGTTTGTGCTCGAAGTCGGTAAATGCAGGAAAGCCACAGTGGTGTCTGATCTTAACTGTGTGCGCTATGTTCTCCTACTGTTTCATTTCAACTGTTTGGTTCATATCTCTGAAAGATGTAAAGGTCAACATGCAGAAAAGCAACATTTTAGATCAGCACTAGTGTTAAACTGTGTATCATAGACTTTATGGTTTTTATCTACAGGACTTTGTTTAGCCTCTGTTTAACCCATCATCTGTGTTTAAAGTCACCATGAAATCAAAATGGACAATTCTTATTTTTTATGGAATATTTCAGTATTTATTATAAATGATTCATTTGTGGACATCAGTATTTTCTCAAAAGTCATGTGCCCACTTTAATCTTTAATCAAAGTAACTTTCTCTACTTGTCTCTGATGGCACGTTTACTGATCCGAGGGCGGGACAACCTGTCACTCACATGAGATCACAGCTATAGTAAACACAACAATCCAGTCAATTCCTGATGGACAAAATCAACTCCCGTCCTACATTTTTCCTAGTTTGAGAATCCGTTTCACATTCATCCGTTTCAATCTGAAATGATATTCTGGCATCTTTTTGATTGATATTGACTTAATATTCTATTTTACATGAGGAAACATGCACTTCTTGAATGCTTACCCACAGGTACACACTTTTTTAAAACTGTGCTATCATTTATGTGGTGTCTGATAGTCTCTCAGTGAAGTGAGAAAAAAAACAGCTTCTAACACTGTCAAATTTGCAGAAGTGACTTGTATAATACTGTGTGCCTCAATGCTGACTCATCCACTGTCACTGGCTGTGTGTTTTGGCACATTGGGACAGGCAGTGTATTATGATTCATTTTATTGTAGATCTGAGACATGCTTTGTCTTGACCATGAGGACTCATGCCTTACTATACAAAATGATACTAAGATTGTGTCATAAAAATGGCATCATATCTATAGGACCACAATAGCCCCTGTGTGGCAAAAGAAAGTATGTTCTCATGGATAAGAGATGACAGTTTCAGCCTAGCATGTATCAGAATGTATTTTTACCCTTGCATGTATGTGTTCTCATTGATAAGAGTCCAAGAATAGATGTCGTACTATGACTCTCTTTATCTCAAGAATAATGAGTTTGTGAATGGGAAGTTAGTTGTTTGTTTCTACGCAGATAATGCAGACATGCATCTTTTACTAAAAACTAGGTGGTAAGAGGAAGGAACAGCCATGATTCGCTATTTATATAAGAAGGCCTTTCATGGCTCTACTGAGTTACGTCAAAGTGCATTTTTCGTCTCTCTCTAAAAGAGTTCTCTGTTGCTTTTCAGGCATCATCTATGAGCTACAATGAAGCAGAACCCAAAGTCTGTAAGAATGTGCATGATCATCTGTCTTTTTTTCAGTTTGGGTCTAGGTAAGTAGGCGAGGAAATAAAATTATTTACTCGTTAAATATTGATGATGGATTACTGTTTGCATCTGGTTTAATGAATCTATTTTTAGAACGAAAATGCACACTTGATTGAGTGCAAAAATGTAATGTTAGTTTGTTAGAAATGCTTTGAGAATTCAAACTAATACATTTTTGCAGATAACATTTATTTATATTAATTTTATTTACTTATTTACCATATTTTGTCCATTTAGCATCAACAGAGAATGACAGAGACTTTAAGATGTGTGGAACATGGCGCCATGGCGGCGCACCACGAAATCTGAAATATGATTTGAGAACAGGCTGTGAGAAAATTGAGATTTCTGCCAATGAGAACACACTCTCCATTCAGGGCAGTATCACTGCGAAGTGCTCACGATCTTCATCCATTCACCTGGATTCAAAACCTCTTCAAAATGAAAGTGATTTCTGTGTGTTCTGGGAGCCGCTGCTGGACCTGCTGACAGTGGAGGTGAATGGAAAGAATCACATTCTGTGTGAACCAAAAGATCTTCAAGAAAGCTGCTGCACTGACCTCTCACATAAGGAGCAGAAAAATGCCAGTCTCTATGGTATTGTGAAAGGCAGCATCCATGGGGATATCATCAGCGACTATCTCATGGAAAAATATACATTTGTAGGAGATTCAATCAACTGCAGTAAGAACCTTATATTGCATATATTTTCATTTTTGTCAAATCAAAAGTTATGAATGAGCTTACTTGTGAGTTTAGCATTTCTGAGCATGTTATTCGTTTGTTGTCAGTATATTTCATCTGTTTTCCTACTTACAGAGGAGAAGTTCTGTGATAAGGCCATAAGTGAGACGTCCAGAGGAGCAAACATGTGAGTTAATCATCATTTAGATTAGTATTATTTTATTACTTTTTAGTATTACCTTAGTTTCACGATTACTTTAGAGTGTTATGATCTGATGTGGTCTATCATGCAGATTGCAAGAGGTGATGTTTGATTCACCTTAGATTGCATCCTTAGAAGAGCGCAATCATGATGAGCCTAAGTCAGAGTGAAAAACAGAGGTTTAGCCGCAAACAGGAAGCTAACTGCATGCCTACAATAATATTCTAACTTAGACCAATAAGGCACGGGCAGTCGAGTGCATCATTGGATTTTTAATACATTTATCACAACATTTTATTTATTGCAATACATCCCATTTATTGTGCAAGTTCATTTAATATGCTGAGCCATCTTATTAAAATATTTAAATGAGTATTGTCTCATGCATGTTTAGTGCAGAAATGGGTGGGGGCATATTGTGTGGTTGCAATGGTTGTTTACTGTGGTTTGTATTTTTACCATAACTATACCACACCCAGCAAGGTATACTGTATTGTGTAATACTATAAATAAACTTTTTTCTTTTAAATGAAAATGGTGGTGGGATTGAGGCATTGATGCAATTTGAGTTCGTATGCATCTGATTCTCTAAAGAGTAGGGGTGTGACGAGACCACTATCCCACGAGATGAGACGAGACACGAGATTGGGTTCACGAGACGAGATTTTTATAGTATTTTTAAGAAATCCTCAATAATGAAACGTATGAAGGGAAAATAGTCTTTTATTCAACTGAAAATCATAAAATGCAAAAATGTTGGTGCATTTGGAAATCAACTTGTAATGCATGTCATTTTACTTCTATTTTAATGAATTATTTGCAGTAAAACAAATGTTTTGCCACAAAATCAAACAATTGTTTTCTGCCCTGTATAATTTCACATGAGAAATCTCACTGAACTTCTTTCTATAGAATGAACATAAAATAAACAATATAAATAAAATAAACATAAAAATAAAAAATTCAAATTACATTTTAAGAGTCACTTTAACTGCAGTACAAAGTTTCCCAGTCACTATTGATTGTGTGGCTGTAACTGTTATAAAGCGCTGCGAACACCGAGAAGTCCAACCGTCAGCAGTGACAGCGATGCTTTCTGCCTCTTTAGGGGTCGTTCACATGTCGCGCCTGATAAAGCGTGTAAAGCGCGGCCGCGTCGCTTCCTCCTCCTTTTACAAGCGTTCGGGAGCTCGCGCTTCTGTAGCGTCTGTCGTTGCTATGCAACCATGAACTGTGCGCTCCACGACCATCGCTTGGTTCTTGTCACATGACAAGACATTCTGAAATGTTGAGATGTTTTCATCTCGCCGCGGCACAGGCGCGCCAGGAAAAAAACGAGCTTCCATTTTGCGAATGAAAATGCGCGCGATATGTGAACGGCCCCTAAGAGTCTGTACAACCTTGGCCGAGGTGTACGGCATAGTTTTCTTACAATGTTTACACATTGTTTGTGTCTTGTGTGTTATTCTTGCGCCAAAAACCAAAATGTTTCCACACAAACGATTTGAAAGTGGCGGGGGCATCTTGAATAATAATTTCACCCTCACACTGAGAGCACGACGAGACAACTTTTCAACTCGACGAGAAATCTCGTCACGTTTTAGTCTCGCGAGATCTCGTCACACCCCTACTAAAGAGTCTCTCTAATCTATGCTTTGTATTATACTAGCTTGTGTGATCAACTCTAAAGTGTTTGTACAACTTTGCAGGATAGAGAATGTGGTGATGAAGTCCAATTCAAAAGGTCGTGTGGATCTACCTTGCGCTCAGAGCACAGTTATTGAGATGCAAAAGGGCTTCGCAGGACTTCATTTAACTCTGCCAGTAAGATATTCACATTTTATAAGCACAGTTCAAATAAGCTTTTGAGTCACAGAAAGATCTTTTTCTCATATGAATCGATGTGTTGTATTCCAGGCCCCTCGAACTGTAGCACCAAACATGATACCCTCCGTTTATCTTCCCTCCTGCCTGATACCAGCATCAAGGATAAAATCCAAAGTGGTGTGTACTTACTACAAGGACAAGAAATTATTTCAGGTATGACAATATTTGTCAAGCAGAAGTAAATCATGTGGAGATATGTACAATATGACACAGCAGTATTTGTGTTGTATAGGGGGGACCTTCTAATTCAACTCTTCTGGATGACGTAGTTGGACTCTCTGTGGAAAATGAGACCATCCAAAACCTCCCAGAACCTGTCAGAATCACGTTCCACCACCTTCCCTTTCCAGTAAGTTTATGCTCATTTGTGTTCTTGATTTGTGCGCAACCGAGGAATACCTGACACTCTTTTGACTCCTTTACACACACACACAACAAGAGCATTTAGCCCAGCATACAGCAGGTTTCGATCTATAATAAACGCTGTTTTTTTGTTCTGTATATTTAGGTTTGGTTAAAAAAGACGAGTTAAAAATGAATGTATCGTTTTCTTCTTTGGTCAGCAAAAACAAAACAAAACAAGAGAACCAAACTACAAGTTCTAATGCTGAGTGGAAGGTTCCAAGGAAAACAAAGAGTAATATAACAATATACAAGGTTTATTAGATAAATGCCAACATGAGAGACAGGGTTCACTCAAATTATGAACAGCTGTAATGATTGGGTTAGTGTACAGGGTGACAGATTCTGTCGGGAAAATAGAACAAAGAAGCACATGTAATGAATGAAAACCAACTGAAAGTCCATGATAACGGAAAGTTTAGTTAACTTTTTACGCGTATGTAAATCGGAGAAATATTAATAAATATCCTGATGCATCCAGGCTTTATAATGGCAATAATGCGCTACCAAACGAGTATGAGCTAAAGAAAGTGTCTCCATCCACATCCATCCATCCATCCATCATAAACATATTCCATGTGGTTGCGTCAGGATATATATTAATATTTCTTCTTGTTTCTTCGTCAGAACCTAGGATGGCTTGAGGGGAATAAAGCTTGATTTGAAAGTGAACTAAGACAAACTGAATGTGACTGTGACACAAGTGTGAACGCAACCTAAAAATATTCCATTTCTTTAACACTGAAAACCACATGATCAGCATGGTGCGGTGAAGGCTGATGAACATCAAATTGCTCCTCTTGTTTTCAGCATTTAAATTGCAAGGGCCCCATTTACTTGTACAGTATTTATGACTGCTTAACTTACCAAGTGATATGATGAATCTCCCAACTGTACTGTATGTGCCAAGCCACTCTCTTCCTATCCTGTTTTCTTTCATTCCACAGGCTTTCTATTCTGGAAGATGTGTTTCATGGGACACAAGAAAAGGTGCGCTCAAGTCTTCATGTTCATAAACACATCATCCATTATTATTTGACCTCAAGCAAATGTTTAAGCAATTACTGTTTTTCTCTGCAGACAACGAAGTGAACTGGAGATCTGATGGTTGTAGAACGGTTAATCTCAGTGAAAGAGAGACAGAATGTCACTGTAATCACCTTACATACTTTGCTATTCTTGTGGTGAGTTGTAGGTTTACCAAGAAAATGTAGTTAAATAAGTTCAGTGCTGGCAATATTTTACACTGAGAGCCAGAATTAAAGAATAAAATGTATTTCTCTCATCCTTAGGAATTTGCATAGCCAATGGGAGAGTTTGTTAACGGATTCCATAGAAATGGAATAATACATACAATGTCTGTTTTTCTCCATTGCTTTAGCAAGTGGGACAGAAGGCTACAGTTCGCCATCTAAAGGCTCTGACGTTCATTACGGCTGTGGGCTGTGCCGTGTCTTTAGTTAGCTGTTTGCTTCTCTTCTATTGGCTCTGTAAACGAAGGTAACTTAAGAGTTAATTGACTTGGAATTTATTACACTGTCACAAATAGAAAAAGCTTGTTCAGTGAAAAAAAATCTATTTTTGAATCTCACTCCCATTGTTTTTGTCTTGTTCTTTTTCTGCATCCCAGAAAAGGGAAGAAAAACCAGACCTCACTGGTGCACCGTGGTCTGGTGGTGGCAATATTTTTTTTGTGCTTGTTCTTCATTCTTACCGGTACAGTGGCCAATATTGCAAATAAAACAGTTTGTGAGATCACGGGAACTCTTCTGCATTACTCGTTGCTCAGCACCCTCTGCTGGATGGCTATGGAAGTGTTTCACACATTCTTGTTAGTCCGCAAGGTGTTCAGCTCAAATCTTCCTCCATGGATCTTTTACTTGGGGGGATTTGGTGAGTATAAACATGATTTTATTTATTTACTTGTATTTTCATCCGTTTTTATGAGTACATATATGAATTTAAATGTAGTAATTAACTTTTTATTTATATAACACTTTTTCATTTCAATTATAGGTCTCCCAGCTCTGCTAGTTGGTATACTGCTCTCAATAGGGGATATTTATGGCAAAAGGGAGATTGTTCCAAGTGAAAATATCACCAGTCCTTACAGCATGTAAGAAGACTATTTATTTACTAATATATTATAATACTAAGACTAAAATTTATTACCATGCATTCAGTATACAAGAATTAAAGGGGGCATATCATGAAAATCTGACTTTTTATTTCCGCGTTTAAGTGCTATAATCGGGTCCCCGGTGCATCTACCAACCCATAAAAGATGAAAAAGGACAAGCCAGTAACTTTGTGAAAGAACGAGCCGCTCAGATTTCGCTTCCCTTGTACGAAGGGGATCTTATTAAAATATTACGTCCCTTAATCATTTCCACCCACAGCGCCATCATTTTGTTTTTGCAAGCGTAAACAGTGTACCATTTCTAAGACCATGGCAAAATTTCGAGCAAAGCATGCTAACTGTTCTGTCGTTGGCTGCACAGATGAGCACAGAACACTATTTAGATCCTCCTTAACTTGATAGCAATCATAAATGTTAGCTGTATGGCTCTATTTGGCAAACAGGTACGCTATATATGGTGGGCGTCCATACGGATTTTGTACAAAAGATTAACATGATGGCACATGGTAGTCAATGAGTTGAATCAACTCCACTAACCATTCAGAAACGTCCTGGGTCTCTCCATCAGTGTCGGTTTGAACAGTGTAAGGCTGAACTGTTACTGACAGTCGTCATTTTGGCTGCATGAGATTCTCCAGCTTTGTTGTTGTTGAGCAACCAAAGTGGGAGCTGTTAAAGCTCCGTCTTCTTCTGGAAAGAGGGCAGGGATCAGCAGCTCATTTGCATTTAAAAGGACACACAAAAACGGCGTGTTCTTGCTCACACCCAAATAGGGGCAAATTTGACAAGCTGTAATAAATAATCTGTGGGGTATTTTGAGCTGAAACACAGACATATTCTGGGGACACCAGAGACTTACAGTTGTGTTCAAAATTATTCAACCCCCCAATGCTGTAAATGGTTTTAGAGAATTTAGAGTACATTTGTAATTGAATTCAGAATGAAATCCTACAAGGACTTCTTAAAGAAGCATATGCAACTAAAATGACATCAATTGGTTTTGTAATACAGTAGTAAATGTTTCTTTTGTGAATTCTTCATTGACACAATTATTCAACCCCTTAAAGACTACCACTCTGAAGAACAGAGGTCCATTGAAGTGTTTTCAATCAGGTATTGAAAGCACCTGTGGATGTCAGGGAGCAGCAATTAAGCCTAATAAGCACCAATTAGGCAGCTTTAAAATGACTGTGATACTCAGCTCCTTCTAGACATTTACTGGTGTGGTTACAAACATGGTGAAGTCAAGAGAATGGTCCAGGAAGACAAGAGAAGAGGTGATTACTCTTCACAGGAAGGGCAATGGCTATAAGAAGATTGCAAAGATGTTAAACATACCAAGAGACACCATAGGAAGCATCATTCGCAAATTCAAGGCAAAGGGCACTGTTGAAACGCTACCTGGTCGTGGCAGAAAGAAGATGCTGACTTCGACTGCTGTGCGCTACCTGAAGCGTAGAGTGGAGAAAAGTCCCCGTGTGACTGCTGAGGAACTGAGAAAAGATTTGTCAGATGTAGGTACTGAAGTTTCTGCTCAGACAATACGGCGCACCCTGCGTAATGAAGGCCTCCATGCCAGAACTCCCAGGCGCACCCCCTTGCTGTCTCCAAAGAATAAGAAGAGTCGACTGCAGTATGCCAAAAGTCATGTGGACAAACCACAGAAGTTTTGGGATAGTGTTCTGTGGACTGATGAAACAAAATTAGAACTGTTTGGGCCCATGGATCAACGCTATGTTTGGAGGAGGAAGAACAAGGCCTATGAAGAAAAGAACACCTTGCCTACTGTGAAGCATGGCGGGGGGTCAATCATGCTTTGGGGCTGTTTTGCTTCTGCAGGTACTGGGAAGCTTCAGCGTGTGCAAGGTACCATGAATTCTCTTTAGTACCAGGAGATATTGGAGGACAATGTGATGCAGTCCGTCACAAACCTGAGGCTTGGGAGACGTTGGACCTTTCAACAGGACAATGATCCCAAGCATACCTCCAAGTCCACTAGAGCATGGTTGCAGATTAAAGGCTGGAACATTTTGAAATGGCCATCGCAGTCACCAGACGTAAATCCGATTGAGAACCTCTGGTGGGACTTAAAGAAAGCAGTTGCAGTGCGCAAGCCTAAGAATGTGACTGAACTGGAGGCTTTTGCCCATGATGAATGGGCGAAGATACCCGTAGCTCGCTGCAAGACACTTGTGTCAAGCAATGCTTCACGTTTAAAAGCTGTTATAACTGTAAAAGGATGTTGTACTAAGTATTAAGATTGAATGTCACTTGGGGGTTGAATAAAACTGATAATGATGTGAGCAGAGAAAAGACATTTGTGGTTATTTCATTATAAATGTTATGTTATATTTGTCTGACCTACACGTGCCTCTTTGATTTAATTGTAAGCAGGATGACTGAATGATCAAAATCAATGTCAAACCGGCCAAAACAATCAATTTCAGTGGGGGTTGAATAATTTTGAACACAACTGTATAATACATCTTGTGAATAGGTCCACTTTAAAATAATCTTTGCTTTGGTCATCCAGGTGCTGGATGTTGGAGAATGACAAGAGTCGACTGGCCCATTACATCATTAATATAGGCTTGCTGGCTGTTGTGGTGAGCTCAGGTACAGTCATGCTTTTCGTTGTGGTGTGGGAGATCCGCAATCGACCCGACTGGAAGAAGATTCCCGTGGCTTTTCTCAGTATCTGGGGTCTCACCTGTCTGTTTGGCACAACGTGGAGCCTTGGCTTCCTCGATTTTGGCCCTCTCTCAGAGGTTACCCTCTTCCTCTTCTGTATTGTCAATTCCTTACAAGGTAAGCTTTTTCTTGAATGCACTATAACAAAATACAATGGCTTGGCTAATGTGTCAGTGTAACTTGATTTCCTGTACCTGCATATAAAAATAAAACAGCCGTCAAACTTGTTTCCTTTTGTTATCATTACTTAAGAAATCTTGCATATAGCTCATTAGCTTCCATTCTGGTATATAAAATTGCATGATAATATCCATTTCCCATGTATCCTAACAGGGTTTTTTCTCATGCTGCGATACTATGCTCTTGAACGGATGAAAAAGAAAGATGAGTCCAGTTCGGATGGGAGCAGTTCTGGATCTTCAAAACAGCATATGCTACAGACTCAGGAAAAGAGTTAAAAGTCTGGTGATGCTCAAACAGTGAAATTGCCAAATTGTTTTTTTTTTCCATGAAATTATCCACAAAGGGCATTTGTAAAGGGCATTTTATATCCTGCTGGTCAGGAAGTTCCTCAGATGGCACTGCAATGTCATGAAGTCAAGGAGCATTGGATAATTGAGCATAAATGCTTCACCTGTCATAAGCTGCATTTCTGTATTCATTAGTATGAGTATGATAGTTTGTTTCGTTTTTCAAGCGACCTTTGCACTTTAGCTTTTTTTTAACTACTGTGTAAAACTGCTGTATTCATAGGAGCTCTAGCAAATCACTTTTATTAAAAATGAAAAAAAAGAGAGAAACATTTAATTTTGTGGTCACAAAGTAGTGACTTGTGTGAGATGAGATGGTGTTTGTGCAAGTTTAAGCTACCAGTACATTCCTCTGTGTATCAAGGTAAATGAGCTCAGCAAACTGTATTTTGAATAGTTCTGTCAGAAGTTGCACTTTCTTTTATTCAGAGTTTTGTAATGAAGCCAAGTAAAGCACAAACTTTACTTTTTAGTTTGTGTTGTTTTAAGTATTTGTGACTTTTATGTGTATTTCTGTTGGAATATAATAATATACAACATATAATATCAATATTATTGGTGTTTGGTCATTTTCTTGTACTTTTGTTTTCTCTTTTATAAAACCAGGCAGATAGAATGGTGAAAAAACAAACAATATTAATAAGTCATATAAATTATTAAATTAATATTAATAAAAGTAAACTATCATTAAAAAGTTTCTTTATCATTAAGCTTCTATATAGCAATTTAAAATCATGGTTCTTTATGAAAGCTTATTAAAAGTTTTCTATTCAGCACCAAAAAGAGTTCTGATATTGTTAGAAACAACCAAAGTACCCTAATCTGTTACTGTTCATAACCATTTTATCGGGCATGTTATTTATTCATAAAAGCATTTATCAAAATGAAAGGAAATTTTATTTGTTTGTAGCACAAACTTTGGAGTCTTTGGAATTTTTTTTCTTATTTGAATTAGAATTTGAAACCATGATCCATTAAAACGAGAAAATAAGTGTTAATACTAGTTCATGTAAATAATATGCAGGATGTATGCAGAGAAGCTTATTCCACAATAACCAGGTGATATGTAGGGTAAGCCAATGAAGACAACACAAGCTCAAAATCCACAAGTAATCAAAATCAGACCACCTTTTCAGTTTAAAACCCAAAGGATGATGAACAACAGAAAAAAATATTAACCATTAAATTAACTAAACTTCTCAGAAATGTAGCTTGGCTAACAAGAGTATGAACTAGATGTGAATTGTGTTCAAAATTATGGTAACACTTTATTTTACACTACCGTTGTTACACATGTAATAACTAGAAATGCACAATTCAATACAACTAACCCTAAACCTGAAAAAGCATTAACAGTCCTCACTTTAGATGAGCCCACAAAAATAGTTAACTGACCACTTCTAAATGTTTTATAACTACCTGAATTAATCATGAATTACATTAGGAATATGCGCTAATAAAGCATTTATTAACACTTACTAACTATTACTAAATGTCTAAATAATAAGATGTATAAATGTACATTTAAATAGTTTATTTACTTACACTCCCTAAATGATCTTATGAAACACTGACAACTCCTAAACAACTGGTTTCTAAATAATGTAATGATTAATTTAGAAATTTGTTTTTATAAACTGTTTACTAATGTATATTAATGCTTTATAAATGATGAAATGACTATTTACTAATGCTTAACTAATGTTTCATATAGTGTGCAATTATTATTATAAAGTGTTACCCACCTCAGATCTTTTGCAAAACTAAGCACTTTCACTTTCACTTTCAAAATCATTTAACAAAACCCAATGTTGGCATCGTATGGCACACACACATAGTTCATTCAATCTGATTCTCTTTGAAGAATCTTCAAAATGCTTTTGGGAAACGCTACCCAGTACAGCACTTTGATGAAAATATTTATTTCTCTCCACATTGTAAAATCAGCCAATACATCCATGGACTTCCAAAGGTTGCATATTGCACTGAAAATCAGAAAATATTCTAAATGAAATATACATAAACATCAAAACTATTTGTGGAGAGAAAAAGAAACCATGCATTTGAAAAACAAAAACAAAAAACCCATGAATCTTCTTGAATGGTGAATCCATCCTTGCACAGACCCTGTATTAGATCACAGGGAGAGGTCCTGAAATATACTGTAGGGCTGGAGATTGTAAACCAGGACAGTGGAAAGATACCCAGATGACCAGATCAGCTCTGCGTCGGTGTTGTGTAGTCTGTCTAAAATGTGAATATGTGGGCCATGTTATAAAGGCATAAGTTGGTATGTGGGTGGAGGACCCCATTCTGCATGATTGCAATGCATTTTGTGATGTTACCACCATGTTGGCCAGGAACATTCAAAATATGACTGTGGGCAGTGATGTTTCTCCCTCTCCCTCTTACTTTTAGTTGAAGACAGATATGCTCGCCTTTTGCCTTTCATAGTACATACACCTGGTTGTTGAGTTCACAGTCTCTAATCAATTGGTTCATAGCTTTGGTATTTTATAAAGGCCTTTGTTTGTCTGTTTTTCTGTTCCCCAGTCCCGTCCGGAGTCACATGTTCCTTGTTTTCAGTACTGTCACCTGTCATGTTTTCCTTTGTTTTGCTTTCATCTGTTGTCATGTGATCTTTGTTTTGTTTTCCCATGTGCTTGTCTAATCATTAGTTGATTTCAGTCAGCTGTGTCTCGTTAGTCATTATGTCCGTCACCTGTGCCTTGCTCGTTATCCCCTTGTGTCTCTCTGTATTTATTCCCTCTGTGTCAGTCCAGTCCTTGTCTGTTGTTAAAGTTTCGTAAGAGTGTTTCTGTCAGTATTCTACCTGTATTCGATTTGTCAATTAAACAATTGTTGTAAAGCAATCTTCTTCATGCCTGTTCCTGCACTGAACGTTACACATACCTTGAAATGGTAAAGAAGCAACATCATGATAGATTTCTGCGTCTAACGTCTAAGTGTGTTTACTGTTTTGCATTTCTTTCTTTTTTTTTGCAAAACACAAAAAGTGTGAGACTGAAATGTGCTTGTTTGTGCAGATCCGGGCTGAGGTTTTGCTCCTTGAGTGTAAAGTTTCATTAACTGTGTGTCATTTTTAATTTTTGTGTGTAAGCAATCGTAAAAAAACGCTAATGTATTAACTAACATGAACTAACCATGAGGAAAACATTTGTTACTGTACTTGTTAATTTGGTAACGTTATAATCCAGCTGTTCATTGTTTGTTCATGTTAGTTCACAGTGCATTAACAATTATATTAACAAATACAACTCTTGATTTTAATAATGTATTAGTAAATGTTGAAATTAACATGAACACCGATTAATAAATGATGTAAAAGTGAAGTGCATTATTAGTTCATAATGTAGTTAATTAATGCTAAGTAATGAACCTTATTGCAAAGTGTTACCAAAATAATACTTTGGTTCAGAAGGGCGACCTCTGGTGGCAGGTGTTTGGGGTTCAGCCCTTACAATCAAGATCATAGTATTGGGAAGAACTGGGAGTGTCTTTCAATAATAAATAAATAATAATGATAAAAACTTTCTTGTTACTAATCTGTTCTTATATGAAAAAATCCTCAATTTTTAAATGGATATAGGCACTGTTTGTGATTTTTTTTTATTATTATTATTATTAATTTCACAAATATGCTCTGGTATTTGATGTTTGTTCCAGGTCTTTGTTGGTTTGGAAGATGAACTGTAATCCATGTCCAAGTGCTCTTGTGGATTTCCGCATATTTCCACCTTTCTGTATTTCTCTCCATTATCTCATTATTCATATTCAGGGGTTTCACATTAAAATATAGGCTTACCTGAAGGATGTCACCACCACACTTGATCCCAATCTGACTTCACTTTATCTGCCAAATAAATTGCATTCAGGAAGAATCTGCCTTGGTGATTTGCTCCAACAGCAAGTAGACATAAAAAAAGTATGACTTAACATAAAATGCACAATCTATGCAATACTTAAACCTCTGGGGTTGTTTCCACTTCATCTGAATGGTACAAAACTCTATGACTTCTGCAACAGTCGCTATGTGACCACACAAAAAAAGGAAGAAAGAAAAAAAAAGTGGACTTTATTCAAAAAAGCTTAATGGTCATAAAAACATACACAACACAACACACTGTTATACATATGGCAAAATTGAGCCAGAAGACTAAAAAAAGCTCTGAGAAAGCATTGCTATTAATCTTCCTTTAAAAATTTTTATTTTAAAGACATTGTCTCTATTTTAACATTAAATTTTGCTTTAGTTGAAAAGTAATTAAAAAATTGGAAAAAAAAATATTTGTATTATTTTCAGTGGGAAACATTGGTCAGAGTTACTGCATAAATATTATTTAGAACTATGAAATTCTCTCAAAATAAAAAGTTGCATTTCAGTTCTCTCATGTGTTACTATTACTGGAGGAAGAGTGTTTTCAGTATGTCACATGCTGTGATTGTATCAAACTTAAAGACACTGAGTCTATATATATATATATATTTATTATTTATTTATTTATTTATTTATTTCAAAGTTGATGAACTGATTGAATGTTCTGCTGTCTTTGTGGTGTGGACAGGAATGTAGGCCGGTGTTGCATTCTGATGTTCAATGGAAAATATTTACACAATATAAGGATTGCGCTAAAGTTCCCCTTTGTTCAGCTTGATTTTTATCTAAACTCCTTGTTTATGACTTCTTCACTGAATTGCAGCTCTCCCATGGAAAGTTGCGTAAAAGGGGTTTTACTGGCTCTTGAGTGTAAATCCTGTGAGGTCGGAGTAATCACTTACACGTATTTACAGTAGATTTCTGAATTCACAAGAAATGTATCAGATAAGACAAACTGTTTTTTTGTGAAGACAATGTATAATGTATCAACGTAATATGTATAATGTGAAACTTAATATGCAGATTATTTATGATATAAATAAAAAACAGTAAAGACATTTATTTAATGTGTCATTTTTAAATAAATAAATAAATAAGGGACAAGGCACAAAGGGAACAACACTAGAAGTTTTCCATCTATCATTTGGGAAATGTAGACATTGATTGCATTTGCAGTGAATTTAATTCCTTTCCTTTTTTTCCCCATAAAATATTCCAATGAAATATTGTTCCATTAATGATAAATAATAGTGTTTCGATAAAAAAAGCCAATGTATTGCCTAGTTTTACTACAGGTTAACAGTGTTAATCATTGCCAGTGTCTGTTTGCCTCTGTTATCTTTATTAAATGCTCTAAATAACTCTTTTTACATTTTTGTTCATGTACAATAATGTGTATGCAAAAAAAAAAAACCTGTTAAATAAAATAACAATATAACATAGTGAGTTAAACTGAAAATAGTTTTTCTTCTTCTTCTTCTTCTTTTGAGATAAGAGAGCGTGAAAGTGATGAATCACTAAACGACTCACAAGATTCCACTTTCTATTGTTAGTTCAGTCATTTGTACATCCCCTTTTCTGTAAGAAGAAATATCACTTCCCGTTCACTTGTCACGCTGAACAGGGATCAGCAAATGCTAAACTTTAGCCTTGCAAAGAAAACCCCCCAAGTGTGTGGCAGACACCTCTTTTTGCAATTTCGGCAGACATCTGAGAAAAAGAGGAACTTTTTTTTTTTTACTATCTTTTTTTTTTTTTTTATCTATCACACTGGTGAGCTCATAGTTTGAGAGGCCATGTGATACATGACTAAAGACAGTTCGGACATGAACAATGGATAGGGTAATAAAATGTCAAAAAATAGTATGTAGAGCCTGAGAGGTTAATAATTAATAACCCACTGTGTGTATTTCCACTCTGTTATTCCATTTATGGGTATTTTGTAAAGGTAGCCTATTATGATGTAATTCATGCGGTGATACAATTCAGGGAAAAATGAGGTAGTACAAGTTGCTTTCAGTTAAAACAGCTCAAACATGCATTTGAGTCTGGGAATAAGTTTAAGCGTCGACTGTAAAACAAGGTTTAATATACTCCGCTACGCCATTACTGCGCCGGCGTTCAGCTGGTCACGTGATCTCAGGGTGGCGACCCGCTTCATATAAAAATTAAATGTCTTTTATTACGCTATCAATGCAGTCATTATCTCATGCGAGTGTGGGAATAGATTATTTTTTTATATATATATATTTTCAAAACTACTATTCATACATGTGCGCGGAAAAAAAATTAATGTGATCAGCAATGAAATCAGGGTATAATTTTTTTTTTTTTCCTCATAAATCAGTTTATTTTTGGTTCAGCGTTCTCTTTCTTGTGTCCAGAAGAACTGAAGTTGTTTTTCAGCGCTACGTGACTGTTAACATTAGCAGGGGATTTCTGTGAAATCAGCCAATAAGACACGACATAAACAAGCGGCGCGTCACGAGCACGCGATCTGTGGGCGGGGCTCGCGACTCCTTTCATTTTCGACCGCAAATGAATCTAGTCGAGAAGTCTCAGTGTACTCAACGAGCTGAAGTTCACTGGGTCCAGAGGAATGGCTCAGGTCAGTCATCTGCAGATATTTGATGAGAAGGACTTGCGAAATGTAGTTTTGGTCAGAACGAGTGTCGGTGCGTGTTTGCGAGGACATTTCGGAAGGACAGGACGCAAAGTGGCTGTCAAGTTAATCAAGGATAGGTAAACGAAATTATTGCAAATTATTAATCATAGCTGTGGCAAGTCATTTTTATTTGTTGTGCTTTGCATAGTAAATGTAGGCTATATAATTCAATGATTTTTGTAATTCAATGAAATGAGTAATTATTGATGCAGCATTAATATTAATGAATAAAATGGAAACTGAAATGCTGTGTGTGGGTGTGTGTGGTATCAGTGGGTGGATTGACAGGTTAAAGAAAGTAGGAATGTCAGGCCAGGTGTGCTCTGAGCGAATACTGCTCCCATTGGGTGTGTTCACAACTCACTCTCTAGTGGGGCTGGTGTGGGACTGGATGACTGAGGGATCTCTAGCTTCAACACTGCACGAGGTAAGCACTTGGTTAAACAGACAGGGCCTTTAATATACTTTAGTCTGTTATCGAAAGCAGGAAGTGTGAAACTGTGGAATGGTGTGTTTGCATTCCTGAGAGTGAAAATCCCCTGGGCAAGGAACCGTCTAGTAATGCCAACGAACAGCTCTGGCATTTCAATAGCTGTTGCATCATCTGTTGTATAACTGTTACTGTCAGGATGTGCAAGTTAAATGACACATTTTTTTGCTTTCTTTAGACAAACCTGTACCCAGAGCTTTCAATGGCTCTTTGTCTTCGGATCCTGTTGGATGTTGCTGAAGGTTTAGCTCATATCCATGCCATTCCGCTGCCTCATGGAGCCCTGAAAGCCACTAATGTTCTCCTCGACCAACAGTACCGTGCCAAAGTATTGCCAAGTTCTTTAATGTAGAAAAATTGTTTTTTTTGTTTGTTTTTTTTTGTGTGTGCCTTACCATTGTTCTAACTTTTAAAATGTGTCATTGTAGTTGTGCGACTGGGGTCAAGAGATAGACATGCACTTGACCACTTCTAATGGCCGTGGGCCGTGTTACAGAGATCTGGCCTATGTGTCACCTGAAGTCTTCCAAGGTGCTGTTCCTTCTGTCAAGGCAGACATATATAGGTGAGGTGCATCTCGAAATTCTAGAGCGTTTCAGCTGTATGTTACAGTTAGAAGTATTGAGTTCATTTGAGCTTTTTTGTGATTCTACAGTTTTGGGGTTCTGCTGTGGGAAACACTGAATAGAAAGCGTCCATGTGAAGGTATGTTCTCTTCAATGTGTCTTGTTTTATTCTGAGAGAAGGATTTTTCAGTCATTCATTGACTCCTTTTAAATTTGTTTTCTTATAGGTATTGATCAGCTTCAGACCAAATTGGAGCTTGGTTTAGAGGTTGACCTCCTGCCAGCAATGACCCCTCAAAACCATGCTCTTACCCAAATCATCGTTAGATGCTTGAACAGTGAACCTCAAAAACGCCCATCGGCTGAGGGTTAGTTTTTTTTAAATGGAGCTTAAAGGTGTTATTTAAGATCTACTCATCACTTATTATGTATTTATTTTTGCTCATACAGAGTGTGCAGTGGTTCTAAGGACAGCTTTGGCAACGTTTGATCCTCACACTTTCACTGAAGAGGTTCTTCACCTGAAAAAATGCAAGGTACTTGTACAATAATTAATTAGCTGAATAATAGTTGGAATGACCTTTATACATTGGGGTCCAAAAGTCCACATTTCAAACAGTGTTTTCTTCTTCTTTGAAATCTGGAAATAAGTTTAAAGTCGGCATGATAGTCGCCGTGAGCAGAACAGTCTTCATTTATCCCGACATCTGAGCCGCTTCAGATTTGTATGCTCGGAAAACAATAAATTAGAAGTTTAAACTGATATAGCTTTAAAACGCATGCAGGTAATAAACTTGCATGACGAACAATGGCAATGTCCCCGAGTATGATCTGTAGATGATAACCAAAACCAAGCAGATGTTTTGTTAGAATTGACTATATGAACTGAGCATTCTTTAGAAGTTCTGCAACAGGGCATATGTCAAACGTCACATGACCAAACTAGAAAACTGGTCTCATTGCATCCGCTTGTCAGAGAAAGTGTTAACAGCAGTATGAACTGACGACATATTTATGGACTTTTAAGGTAATCGGCGAATCTACCTAGTTTACATTGTTATAGGTGTTTTGTCTTATTTAAATATCTAAACATTAGTGTGAAGAGGAAAAATAAAAAAAGCTTTAGATATTAATCTGCGAGGGACATCAGTTATGCTCATATTTGCTCACTCCTTTTACGTTATCTTGAATAAAACAAAAGAATAAATACAAAACACCTAAGCGATCCAATCTGTTTAAAAGAATGCAGAAGTTAAATTGCGCATAACCAGTATAATATAAGCCAGCAGGAATATTTTCGGTGAAATGTCACTTTCTGGTGTTTAAACCTAGTTATTTTATAATGTTTAATACTTATTATAAAACGAAATTAAGTGGAAAAATTGTTACTGGAAATGACTGATAGATGCACAAATAAATGCTACCCTGCCGCCATCTGCTGGTTATGGTGGTAATTAATGTCTTTTTTAATTTTTAATAAGTGTTTTCTATCAAATGTTGGATTTCCTACATTTTGATTGCTCTGTTTTACAAATGAGGATAATCGCAGAAGGATGAATAAATAATGTTTGTAGTCATCAGATTAAAAATAACATTTGAAGTGGGAAAAAAATGCATGTGCATGTCTAATTACAGACATGGCTTTTCTTGCAGTCAATAAAACTGATTTATTTGCAAATTTGGTAAATGTGATTACTGCTTTAAAATTTGAATACAACATTAAAAATTCAACCACTGATGGTTTTGTGTCGATGTACAGACAGAGTATAGAATGCTCAGCTAACCATTCACCGGAAATGCCCAAGATGGCTTAACAACAACCAGGAAGTAACTGTGCATATAGTCAATTTGGCAGAGACTCCAATGCATGCAGGAGCTGTGAATGATGGAAGCACCATTCTGGATAGGGGGCGGAGAAGACAGCAGCTTATTTGCATTTAAAGACACATGCACAAAATGGGTTTTTACAACATGGTAATAAATTTACTTTATTTTGAGCTGAAACTTCACAGACATATTCTGGGGACACCTGAGACATAAATTATATCTTGTAAATAGGGGCATAATAGGTCCCCTTTAAGGAAACGTTTAAAACAAAGAAAAAGCATTAAAGCTTCAAATGTTATGTAAATTTTTTTTATATTAAAATATCAAAAACCACTTGCACAGTTGTATATTTCGTTCAGCTATGTACTTAAATTATCCTAAATGTTTCCAAGAATTTGTAAATTCAGAGAAATTCGCAATTTTAAATAGTGCTCCGTTCCTCCCGGTCAGTGACGTAGTATCTGCGTTATCTCTGGCTTCCGCTTGTACTGCATTGTAACCACGGCGACAGACACGGACAGCTGCATAACGTCTAGCGGCGCACTGTTGTTGTTTCGTTCAAACATTATGGACCACGGCAAGCAAACTTTGAGACGAAAGGAGAAATAAAACGAGGATCAATATCGGCGGGGCGTTTCCGAGATGGCGAGAGCTTTGCGACAAACTTTGACTTGACAGAGACGGCGCTCTTGCACGTTATTAGACAAGGTAAGCAAATGTAGGCTTTATAAAACTAATCTATGTTATATAGCTCAACACGACCAAGTGTTGGAATATCATCAGTATGATCATCTAATGTTGCTGTTAAGTCTCATTCAGCCAACAAACTAATACACAGAATAACATTACAGCTTTCAACACACTCAAATGCAGTTTAGTGTGATAGCGTAACGTTAGACCAAGTGAAACAGCGCTGCATTACCTCACAGTTTTAATTCGTCACATAAACTGACCTGTATGAATAGAGTTTCAGCACATATGAGTAGTTCGGTAGAATGAAATGTCCTCCTTTCTTTATATCCCCGGGACTCGCGTGTGCCACTGATATCTGTCTCTCATTAGCAATTGCACCCACGATTCTCGGCTGCGCCCTGCTTCATACCACAAACATGCATTCATTCATCCATAAACATTATTAGATCCTTCAGCATGAGAAAAAGTTCCGTGATTCCATATTCATCCACTACATCATAAAACTGTGCCTTTGTTATAGTTTTGAAGAGTTTAGCGACCCCTAGTGGCGAAAAATATGGACTGTGCCTTTAAGAAGAAAAAAAGATTTCCTGGTCACTAATCCAATAAGCAAATTATATAAACATTATATACTCTTTTCAAGTGGTCAGAAGTTCTTGATTCCATTGAAGCACAAGATGCTCTTTCATTCTCAAATGCTTTGCTGGAGATCGTCACGTTTAACTGGAACACAAACTTGTGGCGTTCATACAGCTCAAGTGCTGCCGGGATTAGAGCAATACGAGTACAAACTGAAAACTAAGACATCCTAAAATTCATGTTAATTTTTCTAAAAAATAACTTTCACTCAATTGTATTCAGTGATAAGCATTTTCACTAGTAGTCTGAGATTTGTGAACCCCACTTCATGTTGAATATTTTCTTATATAAATTAAAACTTATTTTAAAACAAATGTGAAGAATTTTATAGTAGACTGATTTTGTATTTATTAGCTGGTAATGATTATTTTTGGGCTTTGTGTCTGTGTTTCACCAGGAGAGGAGGCTATTGAGCTGTAAAAGGCGCTCATCCTGGGAGTTGCCTATTGAGCTACATAACCTAGAGGTACTCAGTTCAAAGCTATATTTTGTATGTGTGTTCATTACAAATTATTTGAAAATGTAACACTTCTTACAACCTTGGCCATATTTTAGAAGGTCAAAAATTATTTGGGGGTTTGGAGAGGGTTAGTGTAAAACACCATCTGGGTTTGAAATGAAAGAATTTGAATAGATAAATCTTTTATTTCATGGGGCATCTCAGTAAGTTTGACATCGACATGTGGCGTTACACTGCTGATCAGCTCAGATGAGAAAGTCGTTTATCTTTGTGTTGTAGAACATTTTTGCAGCACCTCAGTACAGTTATTAGAAGGCATTTATTTCATCACACAATGAGAACCTCAATGGTCGATATGGCCACGCTTATGGCTTTAGTATTCTGACCATTGACTGTCTTTTACCACCAGCAGGACAATAGTTGCAAAGGTTCCACAAAAAATTGGACCTCCAAGGTGATACCACAAAATGAAACTCTGCCAGTGTCTTCACTGAAGGCAAAAGAAAAGTCTTCTCTGCAAATGTCAACAAGAGGTTGTCCTCAGTTTGGATGCTTTAGGGGTCAGTGAGCTCTCATTTAATAGTATTTTGGATACATTTTCTCTCTTTATTAGTGTCAAATGTCTTATAATTAGATTTTTGCTACTCATATCTTTTATAGATACTGGAAAAAGTTCAGACCAATCCAGTAAAGCCTGCAGTGATCAAGGTTTCACTCAGATTAATGGGCGCTGTGGAATTTCCCAGCGACAGAGTCCCACATCTTCAAGGTCCCCATGTGTTTCCCCTACAACGCTGTTTCAGAGCAGCCCGCAACACAACGCTGGCAACCCTGGTGAGCAATTAGTTCTGTCCTAACAGTCATTCTGTTTGAATCTCTCTAATTCTCTCCGTTCCTGTCCTGCACGTTTGAACCACAAACGTAAACACTCCATTGTTGCATACTTTAATCCATCTGGAAAAGGCTCTACTCTGTGTCAGTCTCAATTGATTATGTATTTTAGCTAAATAAATCTGGAGGAGCTTTGTGTACAAATGTTGGCACAACTACCTGGACAGCAAATGTATCAGTTCTTGATTGTGTCGTGCCTTTACATGTGCGCAGTAAGCAGTTCTGTGCTCGCTCGCTTCCTGAATGACCGCCCCACTAATGCCTTATCTGTGTCCAGTGTGTTTCCTCCCCAGAGGGCTTTTGTTTTTCTCAGAATTAGTCTTGTTTTGTTCATTTAAATGTCAGAAGTAGAGAAGGTTTTGTCGCAGTGAAGTAACTGGTTAAGAGTTAAGGCAATTTCAAAAATACACTACACATTTTTCACATTTGATACAAGTTTCACCAAGTCTACATTTGATCACGAATACAGTAAATACAGTTCTGTTATGACAACTCTCTGAGAAATTGGCACGATAATGGACGTGGCAATGTAATGTATTTGGCCTTGGAGGAATAGATTTGCTACTGAATACATTCACAGATATAGCTGTGAGCATGCAAGACATGCTGCTGCTGCACATTTATCAAACATGGAATAACCCTTGTAGCAGATCGATACAGGTGGAGCTGGGGAAGGTGGAGGGGTTCCTGAAGTGACAGCAAACAACGCCAAGTATTTGAGTGAACGAGCAGCAAGCTCATTGGCTGCTGATGCTGATCCTTCATGTGACAAACATTTCATTCAAACATTTCTTATTATTATCACTGAAGAAACAGTTGCTGCTTGGTGTTTTTGTGGAAAATACTTTTTTTCAGTTTTGATCATTTTAATGCATTCTTGCTGAATCGAAGTGTACATTTCTTTTAAAACCCCAAACTTTTGTATATGTTTAGTGAGTCTTTTGTTTGGGGAGAGGAGAACCGGCCGACCGAGCCTGGTTTCTCACCATTTCTCACCTGGTGGAGTTGACTTGCTTAGTTGGGGACACTTAATATTCGTCAATATAACTGATTTAACTGCACTGACACTATTGGATGAGCACTCACCATAGCTGGATGATGATATGAATGTTTTCTGTAGAGCTGCTCTATAGCTGAATTGAACTAATTTCATAATTGATGTACTTTACACAGTTATTGAAGAGAAATGAAACACTGAACTTACATTAACTGAATCTTGTCTGTTTACTGTTGTCTTATTAGAGCTGCTTTACGGCAGAATTGAATTCTGTTTACATCACTGAATCATTATTTTCTTGTTTATCACTGTAAAGCTGCTTTGAAACAAACTGTGTTGTATAAAGCGCCATACATAAAAAATGTGACTTGATTCGTCTGCTCGTTCTTGCAATATTCTCACAGAATGTAAAATATTTATGAATACACTATTGATCATACTTTAATGCTTCCTCTTTCTCCAGTTAAATGTGAACTGTCTGTGGGAAGGAGCTGTTGCCAACTTCTGCAAGAGAGACGAGAGGCTATTGTTCGTTGCATGACTGAAGGACGACTCAACAACCTACTTGACGTGTTACGGGCTAGACATGCCGTGACCCGCGAGACTTATGAGATCATCACCGCGGCCTTGACCTTGACCGCGCGCACGCGCTGTTTGCTCGATGTCTGCGCCTGTCTTGGTGAAAATGTTGCGATCTTGGTGGCCACAACTTTAGGTTTAGTATCCACTGAAAATACTCAAAACACCCAGAGATGGCAGGCTGGTTAATTTTGCTCAAAAATGCCTCTAGATCAGTGTTGTGCAAAGGCAAAATGCGACTTTTTTTTTCTATGCCAGTATAGTATAATGTGTCAAGAATATGTTGAGATTGTTAAGGTATTCTTGTTTAGACAAGTCTGTAAGCGATGAAGAGAGGTCAGACTCTCTGGAAAGGTATGCTGCCATGCAGTTTATAATCAAATTAACACCCAATATAAAGGGTATTGATGATGCCATTGTTTCCCAGTTCACAAACTAAAGGGATTATTCAAATGGCTTTGAACATGACGATTTACTGATTAATGGGCAAACACAGATTTGATTACATTTCTTTGGAGAGAAAAACAAATCAACTGCACAAAAACGGATTGCTTTGAAAAGAACTTCGAAGCAAGGTTTGGCTATGTCCCTTGATCTTACTTAACAGTGCTTGCAACTTTCACACTCAGTTGCTGTTAATATTGAAACTGCTGTTTCAGCCTAATATAATCTTTTGATAGACTTGTCAAATATTTTAAAATGTTCTTACTACAACCACATTTATCTTGTTTTTGTGTGTGGTTGTGTGTTTTCGATGTTAGACTTACAATTGTGCATGTTGCACAACAGACCCGGTAGTTTCTGATTGTAGTGTATCTTGCAACAAGAGATTATTTCTAACGGCATTTAATAGTATTGATTGTGTAGCATGGGATGTATAAAACAAGAGTGTGAATAAAATATTCATGTTTGGAAAAAACAAGTATGGTATAAGAAATGTCCTTAAACTTTCACACTGTTTTGTGATCTATTGTGTCTTTACCACACTTTAACAGCATGTGCCCATTGGACCTGAACTCATATGTAAGATCCACTTCTCGGAAAACAGTTATTACTTGGTATTACTGAAGTCAATAACGTGCCACATACCTCCTCACAGACCGTCTAATTGCATGGATGATCTTTACACTAAAGGGTACGAATGGGATGTGCAATGTGAGATGTGAAATGTCTTTGACATGATATTTCAGTGTGCTTCAACAGTACCCTGGGATTTAAAACAAAAAAAAAAAATTATTATAAAGCTACATGCAGAGACATTTAAAATGAAGTAGTTAAAAAGAAAAGGAAGGGTAACCATTCACACGATTTAAAAAAAAAACTCATTTCCTTATACAAATATGCTTACATTATAACTTCTACATACAGTATACCATTTAAGAGTTTATTTTCAAGAAATTAATACTTGCTTTTTTTTCAGCAAGGATGCATTTAATTGATCAAAAGTGACACAAAAATTTTGAGCAGCTGTTTTCAACACTAATAATAATAAGAAATATTACTGGAGCTCCAAATCAGCATATCAGAGTGATTTCTGAAGGATCACGTAAGGCTAGAGCAATGATGCTGAAAATTCAGCTTCACCATCACAGGAATAAATGACATTTTAAAAAATATTCAAATAGAAAACATTTTTATTTTACATGTATAACAATATTACTGTAGTTGCTGTATTTTTGAGCAGAAGGTTCCAATACGTTATTTGTCAGCTAAGTCGTTTTAGAAAATTGTGGACCATCAATGACAGAGAACAGAACTGTTAAAACATGTTGATTTAGATTATAAAGGCCGTTTTGTAAAAAAAAAAAAAAAAAAAAAAAAAAATGGAAACAAATCCAGGGTTGTTTATTCTTTTTATCCTTTCCTCTGAAGCAAAACGTTATTTCTCACTTTAAAGCAGATTGTTTGACCAGGTGTTAAACACAAACACACGAAAACATTATCTTTAAATGGCTGGCTTTTGTCTGCAGGGCAGCACCTGAAAAGGCTTACTGGCAAACCGGGGTCATCAGTCTGATTTGCAAAAACACCCACGTGACATATATTTTACCGGCATCACGTGACTTTGTTTGGCAGCTTGCCCACGGTGCTTCGGGACCCTCCTGTAGTTAAAGATGCTGCAGTTTCTGCTACTGTTACCAGTTAGACAAAGACGATAAAGAAACGACACGACAAGGTAAGAACATGTTTGTGTGTTTTACTTTACGCTTAAACAATAAGGATAAGAAAAGGTAATGTTGAATCACCGAAAATAACGATCCGGTTTTAATTCTATTCTACCAATTTCTCCTAATCGCCCAAATGGAGTGTTTTCAGCGCGTTCACTGTAAGCGGACAGCAGCTCAAATGACGCAGCGCTCGTGTCATATTCTGTCGCTCTGCGTTGGAAAAACAGGATGTCGCGTCTCATCTCATCGTTTACTGAATGCTTTATTCAAGTCATTCACTGTGACATTTACTTTCTGACCCGTTGATTAATAGCAGCTGTATTAATAAGCCCTCCACTCCAAAATCGTGCATTATAACGCGTTTAAAACACGCTGAAAACGATCGGGTTTTTTGAACAGCTGATATGCTTGAGGGGATAAAAAGGCTCGCAATTCGTCGTAATGCAGTTTCTCTTATTTCTTTATTTTGCGTGACATGTACTACAAATGTTATTTTGTATTGAGCCAGATCTTGTCCTAACAAAGAGGGTTGCCAAATATGAACTTGTTTTGATCGCGGGGTGCCAAGTTGTTGTTGTTGTTGTTGTTTGTGGGTTTTTATAACCAGCTTTTGTTGATGTGCTGCCCAAATCAGCAATTTCTTAAGAATAGTGCGAGTTAATGAAATTTGAATGTGTGTGCAACTTTAAAACATGTTTAAAATGAATGGCAAACAACTTAAAATGGTTTGAGTAAAAGTAGTTATTGTAAAAGATGGAAGCTATTCTCAATATTTAATTCTACATGAATGACAATGAGACTCACAGTACAGTTCGTGTTGATCATTAAGCCGATACAACATGGAAAACGCGTCTTTCCAAAAGAGAGATCTACACATATTCAAACGCACACATACATTATTCAAACTGCCATTTAAATATTTACCTGTGAGGGTTGATCATATTATCTTGTGCTTGTCAATCTGTATCAAACAGATAAGCTCACATTAAAGGCTTAGTTCACCTAAAAATGAACATTCTGTCATTAGTTACTCTCCCTCATGTCATCCCATTCCCTTCTTCGGAGCACAAATTAAGATTTTTTTTTTTTTTTTTTTATGAAATCCAAGAGAAATTAATTTTATGAAGCGACGAGAATACTTTTTGTGCCAAAAACAAACCAAAAATAACAATATCTTCTCTAGAACGTGGAAGCACTGAACGTCAACAGCAGACCCTGAAGAGAAGATATTGTTGAATAAAGTCATTATTTTTGTTTTTGCACTCAAAAGGTATTCTCGTCATTTCATAAAATTAAAGTTGAACCGCTGCAGTCACGTCAAGTTTTTTAACGATGTCTTGAAAGTGGTTGTTAATTGCTGTCTATGGAGGAGTCATGTACCTCTCAGAAAGACATAAGGGTGAGTAAGTAATGGTTTTTCATTTTTGAGTGAACTAACGCTTTAAGAAGAAAACATCAAGAGCATCAATCAAAAGCAACAAGCCAGCTAGACTCATTCGAATTCAAATCTAAAACGATGTCATTGAGTTTCCATGGCAACGACAGTGGACTGCCCTTTACTACTGTAAACTGATGTGTCATGAGTGCAGATGTGCTTGTGTTTTTTTTTTTTTTTAAGTTCTGGGAAACAAGCCTCAGGGAAGGAAAACTCTCTGGGGAAAATTTTGGAAAAATCAAATCCGTGCTTGTTTATCAATTGCATGCTATATTACATATTCGTTTAAAAGGATATGCCCTCCATTTGAAAGACCTGGACAGTTGGTTTTTGAGCACACTTAGTCACACTATGTTGAAGCCAAATAATCTGAGGAATGTGCTATCATCTCCTCATAGTTTGAGAGGTGACGGCAGCGGACATGTTGTGCTTAATCATTTATAGAAGGTCAACAAACAGCAAGTCAGGACTAAACGTGTGATTTTTCACTCATTTAGAAACCCATATAGACCCTGACTGAACGTCAACATGTTACATTTTCAGCTTCTGATTGGGAATGGATTGGCAGATGAGCTCTGAAATGTTTGTCTAAAGAAATACTTTCTTGTTTATGTAATCCCAGTGATGCAATCCTCACTCGAGCTTTTCGTCAGTTAGCTACAGCACATTTTACATGTATGTAATATACTTATCATACTGACTTCACACCATCCCTAGACATTGGAGGCCGGATGTGACTTTTGGGCAATTAATTGCATTCATCTTCAACCTCACCCTCATGTCTTCAAAACCTGTATAACTTTCTTTCTTCAGTGGAAAACAAAAGAAGATATTTTGAAGAATGTTTCTCTGCTTAGAATCCATACACTGAGAGAAAACAAACAAATATTTCACTTGTAATACCTTTCTGGACCTTGAAAGTCGGCCTATGCACGAAGCTACTGTTCCTAATATAACTGCAGGTTTTCTGTTTTGTCTTTTCTGTCAAATAGTTAAGGCTGACGAGGGTCGCTTCTCTCTCCGAGGACCAACACGTACGTCTGTGGAACAGGATGGAGGACGCCACTGAATCCAAAAAGCTGAACGGCCACCCTGAGGGTCCTGCGACCCTTTCAAACCCCAAAGAGAGCATGCAGCTCAAAAAGGAAATCTCTCTCCTGAACGGCATCAGCCTCATCGTGGGGAACATGATTGGCTCAGGCATATTCGTGTCGCCAAAGGGCGTTCTCATCTACAGCGCCTCCTACGGACTGTCTCTAGTTATCTGGGCCATTGGTGGCATCTTTTCTGTGATAGGTGCTCTCTGTTACGCCGAGTTGGGCACGACAATCACTAAATCTGGTGCCAGCTACGCCTACATCCTGGAGTCTTTTGGAGGCTTCATAGCGTTCATACGTCTGTGGACATCGCTGCTCATCATTGAACCCACGAGTCAGGCTGTTATCGCCATCACCTTTGCCAACTACTTGGTTCAGCCACTCTTCCCCACCTGCGAGCCGCCGTATTCAGCTTCTCGACTTATTGCTGCAGCCTGTATCTGTGAGTTACGAGGACACACTGTTGCTCTGCACCCTTGTTTTTCACATTCTTTAACTTTTCTTATTGTCTTTCTCACTCTACTGTTATGTCTTCCTCTCTCTGTTTTCTCACCCTGAGATCTGATGAGTTCCTGAGACCCATTAAGGTCTAACTTTTAAAAATGTCATGAAGCAGTTAATGAATAACTTGTTTTTGAGTTCATGGAGCCTGTTCTTCTGGTTTTGTGGTGCCTCTCCTCATATGCCTGTTTCACTTGGATAGCTTCAGCAGCCTCATTAGGCATGCCACTCTAAATGAAGGAAACATTACTGTTTCCATGAATACCACCAAACTTTTACTTCTCACCACTAATCCATTCAAGTTGTAATAATGGGCCGTTAATTGCTGTCCTAATAGTTGTCTTTAGGGAGTAACCATTGTTGTCATTCATTGTGCATTCAATTTGCTTTTCAGAGTAATTATGTCGACATATATCTATTCTTAAGCTAACTTGCTTATTATTTATGATATTTCAGGCCTGCTGACCTTTATAAATTCGGCTTATGTCAAGTGGGGTACCAGGGTGCAGGATGTCTTCACTTACGCCAAAGTGCTGGCCCTCATTGTCATTATTATCACAGGGATGGTGAAACTGTGCCAAGGTAAAAATTTTAAATGAATA
The DNA here is from genome assembly GCA_037194245.1 of Opsariichthys bidens. NCBI lineage: Eukaryota > Metazoa > Chordata > Actinopteri > Cypriniformes > Xenocyprididae > Opsariichthys > Opsariichthys bidens. Next base: position 5,539,669 of record CM074280.1, on the reverse strand, counting down.
AATACACAATCAGCCATCTTACAAGATGTTTTTGAAAAATGTTTTACTTGTTCTTGTCTGAGCCAGATGTTGCTGTCTTGTGAGGTTTGAATCCGCTTAAAGGGATAGTTTAAAAAAAACAAAAAAAAAAACAACATTCCAAACCTGTATGACTTTCTTTCTTTTGTGGAACATACAGTAAGATATTTTGAAAGATGCTAATCTCAGCTGTTTGGTTGCCAGCATTCTTCAAAATATCATCTTTTGTGTTCCACAGAAGAAGGAAAAGCACACAGGTTCAGACAATAGTGAGTAAATGATGATTGAATTTTTATTTACTTTGTGTGTGTGTGTATGTGTGCGCGTTTCTGTGATATATCAGGACACAAATGTGTATAATTTCATGGGTATGACACTGGTATTACAACTTCAACGTGAAATATGAGGACATTTCATACGTCCCCACTTATCAAACAGCTTTAAAAACATACTAAACAATGTTTTATTAAAAATTTAAAAATGCAGAATGTTTTCTGTGAGGGTTAAGTTTAGGGGGGGTGGGGGGGGGGGGGGGGGGGCAGAATGTACAGTTTGTACAGTATAAAAACTATTACGCCTATGGAATGTCCTCACTTTGATAGCAAAACGAACGTGTGTGTGTGTGTGTGAACTCAAAAAGTCATCTTTTAAAGGGCTAGTTCACCTTAAAATGAAATTTGTCATTAATTACTCTCCCTCATGTCGTTCCAGACCTGTTAGACCTTTGATCATCTTTGGAACACAAATTAAGATATTTTTTATGAAATCCGAGGGTTTCTGAAGCACACACAGGCAGCAAGGTTATTGCACCTTTTGTTGTCCAGAAAGGTAGTAAAGACATTGTTAAAATAGTCAATGTGACTGCAGTGGTTCAAACTTAATGTTATGAAGCAACAAGATTTAAACTGTTGTCTTTCGCAGCTGACTAAGGGAACTGACTTCCATGTTCTATGTCCAAACGCCAGTGGCGGTTCTAGACAAATTTAACCAGGGGGGCACATTAAAAATGATAACAAATTATATTTAAAGATTATAAGCTTTAGTTTACTTTACAATCATATAAACATTTATTACAACATTGCACAACATTTGTACAAGAGTGAGTGCAGGTGCAAAAAAGGTAGGTTCATTAATGTTGATGATTATTATCAATGATTTGTGAAGGATCATGTGACACTGGAGACTGGGGTAATGATGATAAATTCAGCTTTGATCACAGGATATAAATGACACTTTACTATATATTCACATAGAAAACAAGTTATTTTACATTTTAATAATATTTCACAATATTACAGCTTTTTTTTGTATTTTTAATAACATAAATGCAGCCTTGGTGAGCAGAAGAGACTTCTTTCAAAAACAACCAAAATAGTACAGTTTCCAAACTTTTGATTGGCAGTGCATATCTGCATGTACTGCATGCATTTCAAAATGTAGGTCTAGTATTTACTTAAAAAAAAAAAAGAAACATTAGATCCATATTGACAAAATTATTTACCATTTTAAGGACATTCAGTTGGCCTACAATGAAATTATAATTGAACTGCTTTGCAAATAGTAATAACCTTCTTCATCACAAAACCTGATGGTGGAGTACTTGATCCATATGGATCCCCTTTCTGTCCCTCTGGCTGTTCCTCCTCACCCTCTTCTTCATCCTCCTCATCCTCTTCATGCTTCTCACCCTCTGGAATTTCTGTGTCAGAGTCCTCACTTTCATCACCTGCCCTCTCTCCACCCTCCACGGACTCTCCCTCTTTCTGCTCCTCAACTCTTCCAATACCTTGATTTGTTCTCTCACTTTTTTGTTTACTGGGGCAAAAAAGGACGCTGTCCCTTCCTCGTTTCATGATAACTATCAGAAGAAAAAAAACGTGCATTACATTTGGTTGCCTAACCATCCTTCCCTACTTAACGCGGGCAGATGGCCTGTTGATTACTTTACTCAAATGTATGTTATCGCAATACAACAGCCAAGACCGATGAAGTCACGTGGTTAACATCACAACATTGTGTCGACCTAGCAATGATAGTGACGTTTGTATATGTTCTTCTGCTTTGATGAGTTTGCTTTGATATTGAGTTTCTGAAAATATCGAGACCAGACATTTACAAACTGATTTCATAATGAGTGTGAGGAGCAAAAATAACACGGTTATGTGCAAGAACAACAATTTACTTACGAGATACGAGTCACTTACGCGGCCCGTGCGGCTCTAATTTACCCGTGTAGAACGTTACGTCGCATTTGTTCCGCTTTTGACGCTCGCGTGTAAAATCATACTAAATTCATTATTCATTTTTTTTTTTTTTTTTGGTCAGCACAGGGGGGCCACGGGGTGGCCAGGGACATGTCTACAGAGGCACGGGCCTCCCTAGGCCTCCGTGTAGAACCGCCACTGCCAAACGCTGACTCACTATTGGCCAGCTCTTGCGTCAGCACCACAAACATGCCTTCAGAACTGCCCTCACTATGCCAACTGCAAATGACAGCAGTTCAAATTGTTGAATAAAGTCATTTTTGTTTTGTTTTTGCATACAAAAAGTATTCTCGATGCTTGGTAACATTAAGGTTGAACCACTGCAGTCAAGTGGACTGTTTTAACAATGTCTTTAATACCTTTCTGGACCTCAAAAGGTGCAATGACGTTGGTGCCAATTTGTGGTTCAGAAACCCATGGATTGCCTCAAAAAGATCTTAATTTGTGTTCCGAAGATGAATGAAGGTCTTACGGCTTTGGGACGAAATGAGGTTGAGTAATTAATGACTAAAATTGTAATTTTGGTGAACTAACCCTTCAAGAATAAAATAAATTCCATTTTCTCTCATTGACTAGTTTAGTTTAATTTTATTAGATGTTGGACAGTAATAAACATTACTGTAAATGTGGCAGAGTTCGTCTAAAGCCTACTTTCATCAGTGGTTCCTGGACAGAATGTTGAAAGTCACCCTAAAAATAAAATTATGGTATAAACACACACATAAAAGCAAACCAAAAACATAAACATGCACAGTATATTAGATGTATAAATCCATATAACACAATAGCACATGCTGATCCCATTCTCATACATGCTGATCTTGAAGAGCCGCTAAACGTTTCAGTTCTTTTCTCACACAGGTTTCACAATGAACTTTGAGGATTCTTTCCAAGGCTCATCTCGTGACCCAGGAGATATCGCTTTGGCTTTGTACTCCGCTCTTTTCTCATACTCAGGCTGGGACACTCTTAATTTTGTCACAGAAGAAATTAAGAACCCTGAAAGGTACTTCTTTGACACACATTTGCCCCTTAGTTGAAGATACGGCATGTGAAAATAGGCACTGATAAGGTAGTAACACATCGTTCATGGCTGTCTCAGGAACCTTCCTCTCTCCATTGCAATCTCCATGCCCATCGTTACGATCATCTACATCCTCACAAACGTGGCCTACTACGCTGTGCTCGACATGAGTGCCATCCTCGCCAGTGATGCTGTCGCTGTGGTGAGTTTATAGACCTCTGAGTTGTCATAATGTTTGTAGAGTCCGTAATCTAACAGCTAATATTTCCTAATTGTCCCACAGACGTTTGCAGACCGCACCCTGGGAGTGATGAGTTGGACCATCCCCATTGCAGTTGCTTTATCTTGTTATGGAGGTCTTAATGCTTCCATCATTGCTGCATCTAGGTCAGTCTAAAGCTTGATTTCGATACATTCCTTTCTATTTTCTAAAGAGACCGGTTGCGTTGGTATTGCCTGTTTTGAGAAAGGTCCTGCACAATTGCACTGGCTTTATGGTTCTATTATTCCACTTGAACCTCTGCTTTGTTCTTCAAGTTTATTCTAAATGACTGATGTTAACCTCCAGGAGGAGGAACAACGCTTAGCTCAGCTCCTGTGGTTTTAATAGAAAGCTACTCTATTGCTCACACCATCTGGAGCTGCTTTCTGGTAATGACAGTGTGGGGAGTCTGCCACTGTTCCACGTGTAAGATAATGGGATCTGAGGAGTGTTGAGGGACATTTTGGGAGTGTTAAGAAAACATATGCAGTCCTGATGGGAATTCGGATGCTTTGAGAACCCATTTTCCTGTTTATCTTTACAGCACTTGTTTGTTTGTGTTTCGTTTATGATATATTAGCATTAAATCTTCAAATACGATTAATTTTGCTTTTAGGTCAGCAAATCAACGTTGCTGTGGCAGCTAGCTGAAAAAAAAAAGTCCAGTTCATGCTTATTTTAAGTAACGTTTTTTGTTTTTAGTTTTAGTGAACTATAATAACCTTTCTTGGGTGCATTTTGAGATGCATTTGAATAAACAGAGTCTTTTGCTGCTGCAGGTTGTTTTTTGTGGGAGCTCGAGAGGGTCATCTTCCAGATGCTTTGTCCATGATTCATGTGCAGAGATTCACACCAGTTCCTGCACTGCTATTTAATGCAAGTACATTTCAGTTCCACTTTTTTCAGTTTAACATTTTCTCTTTGTCAGAGTGACTTTTTCTGCAATATTTAAAATGATGTATTTTATATACAAGTTTTTAAACTTTCTATTATATACTACATTTAGTTCTTCATCAAATGTAAGTGTAATTGTAGAATCTCAAAGTCTGGGATATTTGAAGATTTCTGTCTCCATCTAGTGGACCAAGTAACTAAAGTTGTGCTTTGTGTCCGCAGTGTGCCATGGCTCTGATCTACCTTACAGTGGAGGATGTGTTCCAGCTGATTAACTATTACAGCTTCAGTTACTGGTTTTTCGTCGGCCTTTCAATCGCCGGGCAGATCTACCTTCGCTGGAAGGAGCCAGACAGGCCCCGGCCATTGAAGGTGAGGCAGTAGATGGACTTTATAACATGGCAATAAACGTGAAGACGTGTGTGATCTGTCACTGTGCACACAAAAAACCGGGTACAAACAGGTATAGCTCACTACTATACACTATTTATTCAAACGTTTGGGGTTAATTTATTCAGTATTAAAGAGATGGTTCACCCCAAAATGAAAATTCTGTCATCATTTACTCACCCCGAAGTTGTTCCAAACTTTTATGAATTTCTTTCTTCTGTTCAACTCTAAAGAAGGTAACCAAATAGTTGACATCTATAGGAAAAAAATACTATGGAAGCCAATTGGGTCCCACCAAATGGTTGGTTACTGACATTCTTAGTTTTACAGACATTGTGTTAAACCGAAGAAATAAATTCATACAGGTTTGGAACAACTTGAGGGTGAGTAAAAGTTGACAGAATTTTAGTTTTTGGGTGAACTATCCATTTAATACTTTAATTCAGCAAGGGGACATTAAATTAATCAAACGTCATAATAAAGACATTATGTTACAAATCAATTCTGAACTAGCTTTATAATTGAAGAATTAATTATGTTGTGATCATGGCTTCCTCAAAAATGGACTAAGCAATACATCTGTTTTCAACATTGATAATAATACTAAATGTTTCTTGAGCATCAAATCATCATATTAGAATGATTTCTGAAGGATCATGTGACACTAAAGCTGAGAATTCAGCTTTACCATCACAGGAATAAATTACTCTTACTAAAACTTATTATTAATTGAAAACGAGTATTTTAAATTATTGTATACAGGCTTGGTGAGCAACTTCTTTCAAAAACATTCTTACTGTGGCTGGTTCAGGAACTTAAATGACATAAATGTTCTTTAAAAGGGGAAGGTAGAAATGGCAGATTTAAAGGGTTAGTTCACCCAGAAACGAAAATCTTGTCATTAATTACTCAGTCATTTCATTCCAAACCTGTAAGACCTTAAGATATTTTTGATGAATGCAGGAGCTGGTCAACACCGAACCCGGAAGCACTGCACTGTGTTTACAGTGTGAAAAAAGTTTTTGCGCAAAAAGTATTCTCGTTGCTTCATAAAATTAAGGTTGAACCATTATAGTCACATATTTTAACGATGTGTTTACTACCTTTCTGGGCCTTGAAAGTGGTAATTGTGTTGCTTTCGATGGGAGATCAGAAAGCTCTCAGGTCTCAAAATATCTTAATTTGTGTTATGAAGATGAATGGAGGTCTTAAGGTTTTGGAACGACATGAAGGTGTGTAATAAACGACAGAAATTTTGTTTTTGGGTGAACTAACCCAATAAGACAAGCTTTTGTCTTTCCCTTTCTAGATAGAGTTTCCACCTTAAAATCAGGTACAATTTTAAATGTAAATTAAAGTGTTGTTTTCCTCTCTTCTCTTTCATGTCGGTGTCAGTTGAGTCTGCTGTTTCCGATTATCTTCTGCATGTGTGTTGTGTTCCTGGTGGCTGTGCCACTTTATTCTGACACACTCAACTCCCTCATCGGAATTGCTATTGCCCTCTCTGGAGTTCCTGTTTACTTTCTGGGAATCTATCTTCCAGATTCTAAGCGCCCACCCATCATCACTAAACTTCTAAGTAAGTACCACAGCCTTTAGCACTGAAACTTTTATCCTCACGGGGGCTTAGCCCTCAGTGAGTATCTGCTGCAAGAGACCATCGCAGAAGTGCTACATCTTTAAATCGACACTTTTCGGCACTTTCAATTGGTACTAAGCCAGTACATCATTTTTTTTAAATGATGTATAATGATACCAGTCTTTCTGCAGTACAGTTCAAATCAGTACACATGTAGGCTACTGTTTGACTAACATGAAATTGTCATATCATAATTAACAAGTATGATGCTTAACTGGCTAAAAAACTAAAATATTGACTTTTTTTTTTTTTAGATCATATATTTATTTGCCCTGCAAGAACATTCACTGGCCTTGCCTAAAAAAATAGTTATTGTTCTCATTGTTTTTGACCCATGTAACCTTATAATACCGATATTTTAGATACCAGTGAAATTTCACAATTCTTGATTCCAATTTACGACCACAGCAAAAAATAATACTAGCCTAACTAATAAAGTTTATTCATTAAAGACAAGTAAACGGTCAATAATAAAATAAGAAAGAATAAACACATTTCAAGCAGTAGCACAAAACGAGTAAGGTTGCTGGCTGCATTTTCAAGCATTCCCTTAGCTCTACACACCTGAAAGACGGGAAATGAAATCCTTTTACATTTTGGAACTGGTAAACTTTGCAAATAAAAAGTTGTTAAACTCAATAAGACGTTTGCACATCAGGACTAGAGTTGAAGAGCTCTGACATACAACAAAGAAATGTTTTTTATTTTGGGTCTGTACAGTTGCTTGTATGGGGCAAATTGACCCAAACACATCAGTGTGTTTGCATGCATGTTCATGACACTAAATGAGGAAAAAGTCACAAAATGTCAAGGGAAAAAAAAAAAAAAACATGGGTTAACCGATATTTCAGATCACTCGAAAACCGAAATGGGTCAAATTGACCCCGCAACATAACACAAGTTTATGAGGGCAATTAAATGAAAGAAAATAATAATGATGTGCACTAATAAATGTATTATATTGATTTGCTCATACAGGTGCCATCACCCGTTTCACCCAGTTCACGTGCTTTTGTGTGCTCACCGAGATGGACACCGTTGATTAAAACACTTGCACCCCTCAAAACCCACTGGTTCAGGAAGAGGAAACCAGTACCTGGAGATAAGGGAAAAAGATCTTCCACACTTTTAAAGTCTCTGCCTTGGACTTTTCTTTTTCTTTATTATATGGTGTCTTTTAAGGTCGTGGTGCACTGTGGTATTAAAACTATGACCTTATGAACCGTATGGCATGAAAATGGAGGCCATTTTAAAGTTCAGGTTCATAATGGTACCAGCGGACTCGCGATGCAAACACCATCTGTATTCCTCTCAGTGAAATGAGGACACGAACAGGATGCAGTGGTTTGTGTGTGCCATTATGAACATGGCCAAGAGTTAGATTTATTTGTAACATTTTTCCCTTTTTTCAAATTTAGTTTTCACAATCTGTCAATTAATTTATGCGTCTTTTTTAGCGAAAGAGGTTAGATTTTCATATTTCACATTGTGATTTACTTTTGCACATGTGTCAGTTCTTTTATAGTATTTGGAGTGTTTCCTGTGTTGGCCAGAGGTCAGTCCTGTATAATTTGTGCACATGCCTTGATTGGCTTTTAGGGGGAAAGCGATTGCACACGGTCAAATCTGCTGCTGCTATACATGTAATGAAACAGGACATGCTCACTTGTGGAAGCTAGGTAAGAAAGATGAAGAGTATCAGATGTGCTGGAAACATTTGTCAACTCATTCTGGGAAAGTTCTAAAAGTACATCTGTTCCAAGTTTGGATTATAAAATTTGGTTAACTTAAATTCATGTTCTCCGCTTAATATTGTTTAACAGTCCAACAGCCAACCAAGCAATAAATGCATTTTACTTGTGGAAATCCCAGTTTACTCAGGATGCAAGAACGGAAAGGATTTCAGAATGACCCGGTGAAATGTTTACTTTGTAGGATGAGAAACACTGAACAGCTTTCAAACTATTTGATATTTGCCTTAAATGTACAAGTGTTTCTATTAATTTATTGCAAAAAAATGTATTAAATCCTTTTTTTTCTACCAGACATGAACTGTTTGAATAAATTAAAGGAGTCATGAGATTTTCAGTTTAGTTCTGAATCTTTATTTTTTTTTTTATACACATCTACATATTTACAGGTATTGTTTTTAACCCCTTTGGATATGGGGAACATACAAACACTACACACATATCTGACAACACAAAGCACCCCACACTTACACAAACTCAAAATATCACCATTTTCTCCCCATACTATCTCCACATCAAACAATCGCAAAATATTGCAAATAGTAAATCACTCATCTCACTAACGCGCAAGTCAAAGCAACCCACACAAGTATACGCACATGGGCTACCACATACATTCACTTTTGACAAAAGAACATACAGCTTCACTCAACACACGTCAGTAAAAACAGCCTCTCTCATGCTTTTAACAACACGCGGAGGCTCTCAGTCAGAATCGTTATACTCCCGTTCCTCCTCGTCGTCGTCATCCTCATCTTTGTCATTCTCCAACTCCCCCATCATTTCCTGCCGGTAGCATTCCCAGCTCCTCCTGCTGTACGAGTGCTCTTCACTCCAGCAACCTGGATCGCAAATGAAATTCAACATATTAGGATACGCGATTTGACAAAGCAGTTGGAGCCATGGTTTAGTTTAAACTTTATTTTATGCACTTTTTAATACGTCATAATATCTCGGGCTAGATGAGCCTTTAAAAAGATTGAGAAATGAAGCAAATATAACAGCTTAGGTGTATGACCTCCATATCGCTCCTCTCCATCACTGTCACCCTCGCTGCTCTCCTCTGGGTAGTCATTTCTCCAGTTGGTTTCAGCGTTCTCATCATCTTCGTCTTCATACACCTCTTCCTCCCAGGCCACTTCATCAGGGACCTGGGCATTTAAAGAGAAAAAGAACAACAAATTAGTTTGTGCACAGACAAAAGATCAAATAACCAGGGTTACTTAAAAAATAAATATTAAAGCTAAATAAAAGTTAATCCAAAATATAATATATATATATATATAGATGATACTCATAACACTGCAACGAACCAGCTCTCCCTCTTGTGTGTAGGGTCTGACAGACAGAATGTCTTGGATCCAGCCTGGTGCAGCCGTCTCTTGGTAGTACAAGTCGTACACGTAATCATCCTCTTTCTCTCGATGTTCAGTACCGAGTCCATCTCCCGACACACTCAGCTTCTCACGGATCATCTTCACCGAGTTACACAGGATTGTCTCTGGGTCAGACACAACGGTCTGAGGAAAAGGAACATTTTAATTTTTAGTCATTTTAGTATGGGGATAAAAAAAAAAAAAAAGTCATAAGCTCATGCTTCATTATGTTTGAGGACCGTGTAAACTGTGCATACACTTCAAAAACTAAACTGATAAAAATTGCCAGAGAACATGCAGACCAAGGGTGGATACTAGTTGTTATTAATATTACTACTATAAAATAAAAAATGAATTAATTTACCATTTTAAAATGTTAAAAAAACAACAATCTCATAAACAAGTAGGCGTGTTCAAATTTCTAATATGAACAAGAAGAATATATTGAGAAGAGTGAGAGCTGCACTTGTTTGTGATTTTGTACAATTTCTCTATTGACAGAAGCTGATGTTTTGACTTTACCTTGCCAGGCACCTTGACATCCTCATCCTCGTGCAGAATATCAAACACTTGCACTTCTCCCAAAGACAGGCCATCACGGTTCTCTGTTTGGCCGTCATCGTTCTCCTCTCCTCTCGCAGGTGTAGGCTCCGTCGGCAGTCCGGCCCGGTGGCTGGACAGGATCCGGTACCGCTCCTCTCTCCTGGTGCTCCATTTGACACTGCGCAGATCACCGATGATCCTCTGACTGCTTCCTTGTGATGGCCGCAAAGCATGATGGGCCAGACGTGGGCGTGCGAGAGCCTCACGGACATGTGGCTGTACCGGAGCATCCTGTAACAAGAATTGATACATGTTAGCCAAAGATAATGAACCAGACAAGAATTGAGATGACACAGACTTAACGTTTGCATTTGACAATTATTCTGATCAGCAGAATCTAGACCTCATTTCATATCAATCCATCCATCCATGGTGTGCAATGGGTAACATGAAGCATAAACACGTGTCATTTCACTACAGCCTGGTTTTTACAAGCTCATTTTTTTAATGATTATGGAAACAGAAACGATACCGTTCAAGAGCATCTGCGCGAACCTCAAATGTGACAAACAAAGTAAAATTGATGATTGACTTGAGCGCCGGGGAGTCCTGACGTCATTACGCATCAATGATCACCGAAAACAAAACAATTTCCCAAATCACCAGAGCTCGTTTCTCCCGACAGTTCCCGGCACAATCAGTCATTACCTGTGACACCACGGTGGCTACTAGTTTGAACACGGAGTTCTCGATCTTGGGCTCCTGTGGTTCGGGTTCACTTTCATCGCTGGGTTGAGCAGTCGTGGCCTCCGGTCGGATCCGCTTACAGGCCAGCAGCAGCGCGTCCGCTGGATCAGTACCTCTCTTCCTCTTCACCCGCAGAATGGTCGTGCTCGGGTCCATTTCGGTATAGACGCGTCTGCTGTGTCGCCGCAGAGAGATTTCAGAGGGCAGACAAACAAATACACGAGCCAGCCAGTGACAACAACAACCTGCGCTGTAGCCTTTCTTTCTCCCTTTTCACTCGTTTTTTCTCCTTTGGCGGTTTTCTCGTTAATGAGCATCGCATTGAGGAACAGTAGCGCCACGCTGCGGCCTGGATGCTTTTCAACGAATTCGTCCCCGTATTGTTGTAATTATCCGCCTGCAGAGGGCGCGGTTTCGTTAAAGTTTGGCGCGAACAGCGTCCACTTGAAATCCTTGGACCGGCTACTGTTTTTGTCTATGAAAGTATTTTTGTATTTTTTTTAATAATTAAAATGAGTTTTCTGACACATGCTTTAATTAAAAACCAATAGCCTATAGTTTTAAAGTCTTACATCATAATATTTTATGAACATTGTTTTCATAACGAAGTCTCCAATACTGGCAGATCGATTTTAAGATTTTAACATCATGATATGGGTTGCATTATGTTTATTGTGTTGTATGTTTTGTGTTAGGGTGTGCAATTTTTTCCCAAAAGTAAAAAATGTTATTGCCAACACACTCAATATCAATAATCAACACTTGCACATGGCTTACTAAACTTCACTTGACTGATCAAGGCAATGACCACATCTTTATTATTATTATTATTATTATTATTATAGTTTGGTGAAACATATAGATTAAAGCAGTCAAGCCTTAATTGAAGAATCATAGGCAAATAACAAATGTTAACAATATGCATTGTAATGTCATAAGCTATGTTTAGCATTATCTTGAGTTTATAAATGTATTATATCCCACTTTTTCTTTGTCCTATTTTATTCAGTGACATCAAAATCGATTCAGTCCGGAGATCTTGGAGATCAATAAAAGAAGCACTTCTGTGTGAATGCGCTCACACCCCCATCCCCCGACACACACAGAATCATGGAGAGAGACAGAAAAGGCCCTTTTTCACACACACACACACACACGCAGGCGCGCGCACTCACTCACTCTCTCGCACACATCTTCTGTTGCAGCGCTCACAAGCGCGAAGCCACTGACAAAGTGCGGATGAAAATGAGTGGGACACTCGTGTTTGAGTAAACGCGTGTTTTTGAGTTCGACTGTAAACTCTGAACTGATCACCATGGGAGCTGTTTGGACTGCACGGCTCCTCTGTTTGTTTTTGCTCTTGTTAAATACTCGCCAAAGCGCCGCACTTCCTCACAACACTGGTAAGAGTCTCCACTTTGTTCCACGCGATGCTGTACACACGCAAATTGTTTACCTCTCCTTGTTTCGAGACCCCGTGTCTTTACTTTCACTTCAGCACTGAAACACAGATTTTAGAATGCGTGGTAATGATTTCCCTGACATTTCTTTTCCTTATTTTTGGCATGTTTGTGTTTTAGCTTACATATAGTCCGAGCAACTCCACAAATAATTACACAGTTCATTAGTGCACTTCTAAGGGACCATTAATATATAACCTATGTTTACTGTAAAGTCTCACGTTACATTTATGATACACAGATACAGATCAATGCGCAGAGGGAAGCGATGCCTGTCACATTGATGCCATTTGTCAAAATACGCCAACTTCATACAAGTGCACTTGCAAGACAGGCTTTAAAGGGGACGGGAAACACTGCGAAGGTAACAGTTACATTTTACTTCAGTCAAACAGACAGTGGACCAGACCTGTAATTTGGAAAAGCTTGCTTTTTAATTATTGTTCATATGCAAGCACTGTACAACACGGCACGCAGCTGAGTATTTAAATGTGGGGTTTTTTTTGGATTATTGTATCTTTTTACACTTTGCGAATCGAGTATGCAGATTCAAAGGAGGATATTTATGGTTACATTCTTTCAAATTCTTTGTAAAATGCATGTTCCATTTCCTAGACATTGATGAATGTGATCTGGAATACAATGGTGGCTGTGTACACGAATGTAACAACATACCCGGCAATTACCGCTGTACCTGCCTTGATGGCTTTCATTTGGCACATGATGGACACAACTGTCTCGGTGAGTAGAATACATGTACATGTGTGAGGGGGAAAGGTTAATGAGTGATCCTCACTACACGCTACAAGGGTTTTGGAACTCTGACTGTGTGTTTGTGCTGTAATGCTCACATCAGTCCGATCAAATGACCTTGACAAAGTTATTGCGGGATATGGAAATGTGGTGTTTTGTGGTGCTCTGTCTCTAGATGCGGATGAATGTGTCTTCAACAATGGTGGCTGTCAGCATGTGTGTGTCAACACCATGGGAAGCTATGAGTGCCGCTGCAAGGAAGGATTTTTCCTGAGTGACAATCAACACACGTGCATCCATCGCTCCGTGGGTGAGCCGCTGCCTTTAACAAACCTGTAATTTCTCCACATGTGATTCAGGTGAAAATCCCAGTCTTGATTGGCAATTTTTTCAGCGGTTTGTCATGAACTTGGACGTCAAAAGTGCATCAACAGAGGCTTGTTTTGTTTAGTGGAGTGTGTATTTGCAGAGGTGTCATTAGCTAAGTCAGGGGTAAGTGCAAAGGAAAGCCAACCTAATTTCTAAATGTTCTCACATAAGATCATGATTGACAGCACAATGGCGAATGACAGCTTTTAAGTTGGGTTCCCTCTCCGGGGGAAATAATCTATAGCCGTTCAGTTCCAAAGGGCCCATGCTGTGGGAAAGGGAGCCCCATGTTCAGAGGAACAAAACAAGTTAATAACTGCAACACTCAAGGCTTTGTGGCCTGTGTCATAGATGAGAATAAAAAAACCTTTTTATGTGTCTGTAGCTTCTCAGCTGCGAGTATTGTTTTCCCCTCAGTAAATTGAGCTAAGGTTTGCAAGGCTTTCCACCCCATTTGCTTTCTCTGGGTAAACTTGCTAAATCCTATCAGCACGTCCACTCAGCTGCCGAGTGAATGGGAGGAAACCCGCCCTCTACACTGACCCATAGATCCGCTATTGATGTCAGGTCAGGTTGTGTGGCATTAAATGCTGTTGAATTTGAAAAGAATTGTAACAACAGGTACCTCAAGTGCTTGGATATTTTTTTCCTCTCTCATACGGATTAGTAATGTAAAGATTAACTGAGGTACTGTAGCTATGTAGCCGAAAAACCACAGAGCCGCACATGTTTTTTGTCTTAATTGGCTTAATATATATATATATATATATATTTATTTTATTTATTTTGTCATTACATTGTTTAATAAGAAAACAACTGGGGTAAAAATATTTTTGAAAAATTATATTTTATTCATGTTGTTAAAAAAATAAGTGGTTTAAAAATAAAAGGACATGAAATGACATGTGTAGGCAAATATAATGGGGTTTTTTTTCATTCGCCAATCAATTTTTAGGTTTCAGGATTTTTTTCTCTGATGATGTCAACTATGAAAGATAGAACAGAGTGAATTGATGTACCATTTTACTTTATGCAATATGTGGGCAAAATGTCCATACATTGATTTTCCCATTCAATGCAATGCATACACTGTATCTATTATGCATATTAATGTTTTCTTAGAGCAATTTAACAGGGATATTGATATGCTATTTCTTTCCCTATTCACTTGTTGTCCACTAAAATGCAGCATAAACATGATTTAAAGGGTTAGTTCACCCAAAAATGACATTTCTGTCATTTATAGTTCACCCTCATGTTGTTACACACCCGTAGGATCTTCGTTCATCTCCGGAACACAAAATAAGATTTTTTTGATGAAATCTGAGAGGTTTTTTTTTTTTTATCCTCCATTTAAAGCAATGAAATCACCACATTCAATGTCCAGAAAAGTAGTAAAAGCATCATTAAAATAGTCAACGTGACTGCAGTGGGTCAAACTTAATGTTATGAAGTGACGAGAATACTTTCTATGCGCAAAAACTTTATTCAAAAAAATTTGCCTCTCCCCTGTCATTCTGCTAAGCTATATTTCATTGTTTCAAGGCTCTACATCCGAACGGCGGCTCAGTTTTGGCCGACGCCTCTTCACATGAGCAGCACGAGGCATGCATGTGATGCTGATGCAGGAGCCGGCCAATAATGAGCTGCTGTTCGGACGCAGCACTGCTCCAACTGTGTAACAGATTTGACAGGGAAGAGGAAAATTTTTTTTAAAATAATTTTAGTTGCACACAGAAAGTGTTTTCGTCACTTCATAACATTAAGGTTGAACCACTGCAGTCACGTGGACTATTTTAACGATGTCTTGACTACTTTTCTGGACATTGAAAGTGGTCATTTTGTTGCTTTCAATGGAGGAAAAAAAACCTTGGATCAAAATATTTGTGTTCTGAAGATGAACAAAGGTCTTACGGGTGTGGAAAGACATGAGGGTGAGTGATTAACGACAAAAAATTCATTTTTGGGTGAACTAACCCTCTACAGTGGACATGTATCAAATCAATGCCCTGTTTTGTAACAGAAAAATCATATTTTGATTAGAAACCCATTACATTTTCCTGAGAAGTTGATGTATTGCAAACCATTTGAAAATTTGTCAGATGTAAATGAAAATGACATAATATTATCATATTGGTATCTCTGAAAAGCCCTGAATGTGCTCTCGACAGGACACCCAGACTTCAAACTGTGACATGTATGCAATCAGAGAAATTCACTCAAAATATAATGTCCTCGTACGTGGACGGAGGGACCCAGGAGGTTAAAGCAAACAGAGCACAAATTTGATGGGATAGTTTACCCCAAAATAAATGCCATTCCATGTCATTCCAAACCTCTATGACTTTCTTTCTTTCATAAAAGAAGATATTTTGAGAAATGTCTCAGGTTTTTTTGTTGTTTTTTTACAATGGAAGTCAGGGATCGCCAAAACTGTTTGGTGACAAATGTTCTTGAAAATATCTTCTTTTGTGTTCCGCAGAAGAAAGAAAGTCATACAGGTTTGGAACGACATGAGGGTGAGTAAATGATGACAGAATTTCCTGGGGTCTTGAGGTGAAAATCAAACTGAAATACAAACTGAACTGGTTGTCAGAATTATTTTTGGGGGTAATCGACAGAATGGCACAGACCTAAATATCTATCTGTCCCGGAATATTTCTCTAAAATAGCAATAACGCCAAAAAGAAGTGTTGCAGGCTCTTTGACCGTATCTCTTCTTCACAGAAGGCATGAGCTGCATGAATAAAGAACACGGCTGTGCTCAGATCTGTAAGGAAACACCCAAAGGTGGCGTCGCCTGCGAGTGCCGGCCGGGCTTTGAATTGGCCAAGAACCAGCGGGGCTGCATCTGTACGTGCGAATCGCATTCGTGACCCACCGTTAAGCTGAGAAATACCACAGAACGACTCGCTGGAGCTGTTGATGTGATGCTGTTTGTCTTCTGTTGCATAGTGACCTGTAACCATGGCAACGGGGGCTGCCAGCACATCTGTGAGGACACGGAGCAGGGGCCCATCTGCAGGTGTCACGTCAGGTACACGCTGCACGCAGACGGCAGAACCTGCGTAGGTAAGGCTGCTTTACTAGTTTTAAAGCTTTAGCCCCAGCTAGTGTTTACCATGATCTCTTGGCAAGTATTTAAAGCTGATCCATATTTGATCCACTTATGTGCAATGGTGGTGATAGAGATCTCTCATTCAGACACAAACACACGCTTTATCTGATCATGAGGAAGTGCAGCTGGAGCCTGCAGGCTGTGTGTGTGGGGTCTACAGCTATCGTTGTCTCTCTCTCCGTTCTTTCGGCCTCGTCCATGATTTTGCTTCTGCTCTTCCTGATTGTCCTGAAGCATAGAACATGACTATCTGGATTTATCTGCAAACACTACAACACAATAGTTGGGACAGAGTCAAGGAGTCATGGAGGTCTCTTTGTCTGGAGTTGGTTGCTGTTAAAGATGTTTTTGGTTTATGAAAAGGTGGACTTATCAGTGGGGTTGCGTTTTAGCTTAGATTACACTGGATGATTGTGTGATGCCACAGTGGAAAACATAACTGCGTTAAATGTGACTGTTTCTTGTAATATTTGTAGTGTGCACATGTTCATTTTTTGTGCTGTCAAGCGATTACTCGCGATTAATTGCGTTCAAAAAAGTGTTTTTTTAAAATATGTGTACTGTGTTATTTATTATGTATATAATATTATTATCATTTTATATGTGACCCTGCACCACAAAACCAGTCATAAGTCACACGGGTATATTTGTAGCAATATCCAACAAAACTTTGCCTTTTATGCCAAAAATCATTCGTATATTAAGTAGAGATCATGTTTAATGAAGATATTTTGTAAATATATCAAATAAATTTTTGTGAGTGGATCATTGCTAAGGACAATCATTTGGACAAATTTAAAGACTATTTTCTCAATATTTTGAGGTTTGTTTTTTTTTTTCCAGATTTTCATATAATAATAGTTAAATATATATATAAATATATGGTTTGTTACGATATGACTATCAGCTTTCAGGTGATGTATACATCTCAATTTAAAAAAAAAAATTACCCTTATGATTAGTTTTGTGGTCCAGGGTCACATATATAAATATAAATGTGTACATGTAAATACTTCTTAAATAAAAATACATATTTTTAAATAAAATAAAAACATGTATATGTGTATATTTATAGATATATAATAAATATACGCAGTAGACAAACAAATATAATGTAACAAACTTTTATTTTGAATGTGATCAATCGCAATTATTAATTAATTAATTAATTAATTTGTTAAATTAAAAATTAAAATTAAATTTAAAAATTAATTTGACAGCACTAATTTATTTATATAATCATTTCTAATGTTTATGCTGTACACTACTGTTCAAAAATTTTCCTTCTGTGTCTTTGAAAGAAGTGTCTTTATGTTCACCAAGACTGCATTTATTTGATCAAAAACACAGGAAAAATTAAATATTTTGTAATTCAAAATTAGTAATTCTGTGATGTATTATTAAAATTGGAAATACCATTATTCCAATCTTGTGGAGTCACATGATCCTTCATAAATCATTCTAATGTGCTGATGTTTGTGCTCAATAAACATGTTTTTATTATATTTATTATCAATGTTGAAAATGGTTGTTTTTACTTGATGCTTTTGTGGAAACTGTGGTGACTTTTTTTTCTGGATACTTTCATTAATATATTTATTTGAATTTTTTTTTGTAACGTATCGCTTATAATTTTAGGTCAGTTGTTACAGGAAATTTATTGGCTGAAATTGTATAGCCTTTTGTGTCGAATATTGATTATATGTAGGTAGTGTTATGATTTTGTTAAAACACAACATGTCCGATATCATAAAAAGAGATTCTATGCAGCTTCTACATATTTCTTCCAGACCTGACACTTTAAAAAAAAAAACTTTGATTGTTGTTAATTAATGTAAGTTGATTAATCCGGTTGAAATCATCATATGAAGACATTTCCAGAAAACGTTTTTTTTATTTGTGACCTGGCACTGTAACTTTTTAACAGTCATTAGGCAATGTCTATTCTGTTCTCATATTCTTTTCTCTTTTTTCAGAAAGGGATGAAATGACTCCCACCACCCCTGACCACAATGCCACATCCTTGGCCGAGGTGGACAAACGAGTCAAGCGTCGACTTCTCATGGGTAAAATTAGACCACCAATAACCCATACATAATCAAATGCAATCAAAGTATGCGGTTTCATTCAGAGACATAGGGTTAAATATATTCATCCTTTTAGAGAAAACCAAGAAGTATTGTGTTAACCTATAGTGCATATATCCCGGCCAGGCTGAGCATTCCACAGTCTTTTAGGTAAACTGTGAAATGACTGGGGACCCACACTTCATCACCTCTGATTTCTCTCTTGTAAAATATGTCCTGGTGATAGAGTGGTACATTTCACATGTTTTTCTCTCATGCAGAGAGAGACAGGGACTGGGGATGTTTATCATACAGTGCTGAGTGTTGTATTTGTCTCTGCCAGCTCATATTTACACAGCGCACTGCATATGGACTCTCTGTGGAGTATGATATAGTATATAGAATTCTTGGCACAGGCTGTTTAAATATTAATGAACTGACTGTTTTTGTTTCGACAGATTTACGTCTTTGATCCATCTGAGGATTTCTCTCTCAGTCTTGCCCTTTCTAACTTGTCGCGTCGCTCTTTCCTTTGCTCTACAGAGACTTGTGCGGTGAATAACGGAGGCTGTGACAGCACCTGTAAGGACACATCCACAGGTGTTCGCTGCAGCTGCCCTGTGGGATTTACTCTCCAGCCTGATGGCAAATCCTGCAAAGGTCAGAATCTGAATTCTCATTTTAGTTGCTTTTAGGCTGAATCTCACAACAGTCCCCAAAATCAAATGCAAAAAAAAAAGTCCACTACCAATGCAAAAGAAAGCTTAGGATACTTATTATAATGCAAATATATACACACACACACACACACTCTATGGGGCTGTTGAATGCTTGCATCTGATTGGTCGACGAACGTTCTAAGTTATGCTGTTTTTTTCATGGAAATGCATGGCTAAGGTAGTTCTAGGCAGGTCTTGACCACATTACAGTTTCATATCACTTCCCCAAATGATAACGGCAAACGAATCAAAACCCACAACGGCACTGACCACGCGTATAACCGTAGTATAAGCGGAATAATTGACTCCAGACCATTGAGTAAGTAGAAAATAATGCATTATTCCTAGATAGATGAAAGGAACACATTAAATGAATCAAAAGTGACCATTTATAATCTTCCTGTTTCATATAAATGAGGTTTTTTGAAGTTTCTCGTAATAGAATCATGAAAATAAATCCACAAAATTATTAAGCAGCACTGTTTTCATTGACGATAATGAGAAATGTTTCTTGAGCATAGAATCAATGTTACAGTAAGTATATGTATAAATGTGTATATATGATGAAAGGCAAAATATCTGTTGTATGCTTATATTTATTTATGCATCCTGCTTATTTATTTATGCATCATTATTTTCACAGAAAATATTAAGCAGCAAATTGCTTTCAGCATTGATAATGAGATTGATCACCAAATCATGATGCTGAAGACTAGAGCTTTGCCTTGACAAGTGTAAATGACCTTTTAAAATAGATTAAATGGAATGATTATTTTACATTTTAATAATCTTTCACAATTTTACTGTGTAATTGTATTATATTATTTAGTATTATTTATATTTGTGCACAATCTAGTTTTTTTTGTGGGGTGATAGTTAAACTTCTTGACAGGTCTCATGAGATTCGCCCTATAGCTGATCAGCCCATCTGTGTTCTGCTGTGTGATTTGATTCGGTGCTTCTCTGTCTCTCAGACATTGACGAGTGCGTACTCCATAACGGCGGCTGTGAACACTACTGCAGGAACACCATTGGCAGCTTTGAATGTAGCTGTCGAAAGGGCTTCAAGCTGCTGACGGACGAGCGTTCGTGCCAGGGTAGGATACTCTTCTTTTGCTATGGGCTCAACAGAACATAGCAAAGCAGCGTGGGGGTTGGTGTTAGTATCTGTGTTTGTATCTAGGCTCGGAGATAAGACAGGGTGGGAGTCTCTTGAAGGGTGCCAGTATCGACTTGCAAGATTCCTTTGAAGATCCTTAACGCAGACTAAGAGTATAACACTCGACTCCAAAAGAATACATTACGTTTAAGCACACAGACAACTCCCTCTCCTTGATACGATTCTTCTAAAGAAAGCACATCTCCCTGTTATTAATAATAAAAGCCTTTCTTTCAAACTGAAAAGGGAGCCTTTGAACAGGAAATGAGTGTGATTGATGTAGAAGCTGTGTAATTTGCCATCTAAGTGGATTTCGCTTCAATTACAGATATCGACGAATGCTTTTTTGAGAGGACGTGCGACCACACTTGTGTGAACTCACCTGGTAGCTTCCTGTGTGTTTGCAACAAGGGCTACACTCTCTATGGTCTTGCTCATTGTGGAGGTGAGGATGCAAACAGCTGTTTTAAGGAAGATCAATTAAGGTTCATGACGGTTTTATTGATGTTTGACAAATCGCACAAATTATTACAGAGGAAGTGCAACTATAAGACGTGTTTACTTGAAATATGTCTCGATAGGAATCTGTTGTGTTTTTGTCGATTCCTCCGTTCTCAGACATAAACGAGTGTAGTTTGAACAATGGAGGATGTGAGCACACCTGCGAGAACACCTTGGGAAGCTTTGAGTGCCACTGTCATGCTGGTTACAAGCTGCACTGGAACAAGAAAGACTGTATCGGTAAGATGAGCCTGAGCGATTCTGAATGCTGGGCTTCTATATCTGATGGTGTCGGCTTAGATCCAGATCGGTTCTTCATCTCTGGGAGTTAAAAGCAGGAGATACTTTTGACTTTCTCTATCTGCCTCTTTCTGTCTGTGCTATTGCTGACCGAATGGATACCGAGTGCTGTCTAACTCAAATCTTAAGTGTGGCCTTGTTCTCTCATCTTGAACGTGCTCCATCGTTGAGCTTTCTGATCTTTCACTCTAACTCATTCCATCCACCTCCCTCTCAGCATGTATACCACATCTCCACTTTTAAGCGTTGTGATTTTCACATTCAGAAGCAGAGGACTCTCTACTAGTGCCGCCACCTGCCAGGCCCACTCTCAACTGCAATAAGCAGGGAGGGGGTGAGCTCTGCTACCTGACCTGCCAGTCCCAGGTTCATATCAGCAGTGGTAAGAGTTACAACATTTTGCAGATTTGTTGAGATCTTTGTGTAGTCTGCTTGGCGTTTCTCTGACACTTTCATCTTCACATGTAGGAGCTGAAGATTCATACACGGTGACCTGTGGCATGCCCCTGCCGTGCCACGCAGGAAGACAGTGGAACAGGAACGGGTCATATTGCCCAGGTAAAT
The DNA here is from genome assembly GCA_037194245.1 of Opsariichthys bidens. Classification (NCBI taxonomy): domain Eukaryota; kingdom Metazoa; phylum Chordata; class Actinopteri; order Cypriniformes; family Xenocyprididae; genus Opsariichthys; species Opsariichthys bidens. The sequence goes on along the minus strand of CM074280.1, from coordinate 5,517,752 downwards.
CCACTTGAATGTGTGCTGGCTTTGAACTTTAACTTAACAGAGTGATCATTACTGTATGAATTTAGAATAGTTTATTTGTTATTTTAGCATGATTTATTTACATTAATAGTATTTTTCATATTTTGAATTAGTTTTTATTTAATGTTTTCAGTTTAATTTTCTCAATTTATTTTGAATAATTTAAAGTAATTTTTATTAGTGTTTTTAATATTTATTTTAATAGCTATAGTTTTTCCATTTCTATTTAGTTTCCGAGTTACCTTTAGTGAACTCTGTGATGTCAATTATCAGAAATGACCTTTAAACATCGAGCTGTTTTCTCTTAAATGGTTAGTTTACCCAGAAATGAAATTTCTTTTTTTGTTATCAACATCATACGTGACATCCAAAAAAAATAACTAAATAAAAAATACAAAATAATAATAACAACAACAGACACATACTCAATATCTCAAAGTCCAGTCAAAGGGAGGAAGAGAGGGAAGGACAAGAAAAACACAAAAGTCACTCCTTTATACAGCCACGTATATCAAAGAGAAAGCACTGCCAGGCATCAATGGTCGAAGGCTTGGCCCCATTGATTCGGGCTGTTGTACCACTTTCACTTTCATTCACTAGTCACTATTAGCAGGAGGCTACGGATCCAATATGTTTTTCTACACATGTGCGGTGTAAACCAGTTTTGTATTATTGTCTTCTTCGCGGCTGTAACCAGCAAACAACTTTCTCTTTTGCATTGAAGTTATACAGAGACCAGAATCATCATTAAGAAGACACACACTTGGATTAACTGACCAATCCATTTGCAGTAAGGATGATAGAACCAGGTTTACATGTGTCCATAGACTGATGACGACAGGACATTCCCAAAACAGATGCAGAAAAGTACCTGACGATGTAGTATTACATATATGGCAGTTGAGATTCGGTTGTAGTTTCACCAAAAATGAAATTTCTATGATTAATTACTTACCCTCATGTTGTTCCACACCCGTAAGACCTTCATAAAAAAAAGAACTGCTTCAGAACTCCCATACTGGCCAATACTGAGTCGGCGTTCTGATGTAGAACACGGAACCCTGCACTGTAACGTAAACGGCGTATGAGACTGACATTGACTGACTAAATTGTTGGATAAAGTCATTATTATTATTATTTTTTTTTGGTGCACAAAAAGTATTCTCGTCTCTTCATAACATTAAGGTTGAACCACTGGACTATAAAGATGTCTTTACTACTTTTCTGGACCTTGAATGTGGTAATTATTTTGCTTTCTATGGGAGATTAAAAAAAAAAAAACCTCTCGGATTTCATCAAAAATATCTTTATAAATATGTGTGATTTGTGTGGAACGACATGAGGGTGAGTAATTTCATTTCTGAGTGAACTAACCCTTTAAGCGCTTTAATTTGATTTCAGTTTTTATTTTCTTTACTTCCAAATGACAGGCGTAAGGTGATGATCAAACAGAACTTGATTTTTGCTCTTAAAACACGAGGTGCATAATAGTTACTAAAGTACTGCAATTACTATAGTTCTGCATAATAGTAGATGCATGTATGCAGATATGTAGAAAAACAATTAAAAGCAGTGTAACTTTCCATAAATAGTCCAGCGGAGCTTTATGATCGACCCAAAGCAAACATTTTTCATGCTGATACCTGTAATCTTCATTCTTTGTTCTCACACAGCATCATATTGATCATTTACTGGTAATGTTACAACCTCTACTACTGGGAAATTTCCAGAACTGATTTTCCAGTATTTATTGACCAGACCTGTTCACAAATGATCTCTTAATGGTAATTTCCAGCCAGTTAACCAGTAAAGACTGTATGTGTGAAAGGGGCTGATAACAACCGTGTTCCCAAATGAGTGTAAAAGTCACAGTGATCTTTCCTGTTACAGGTTCAGGAATCAAAACCATTGCTACATTTAAATCTGGACAGGGGAAGTGCAATCTGAAGCGGAGTCAGGAAAATCTTGCACAGAGCTTAAAAACCACCCTGTCAGGTACTGGCCTCGAAGCATTGTTTGCACAGGCATTAAGCCGAAGTCTAAAACATTGTGACATGACTGCATCTGTCACTTTCTTTAGACTTCCTTTCTGAGTAAGTAGACTCTGTGGAAATAAAAAGTGGGCAACGGAGCAAGCCAGATACTGAAATGTTTATATGTTATTATTTTAGATTAATACTATGTATTTTCACAAGTTATACATGGAAAAACTGATTTGATTCTGGTCAGTTTGGTAAATGTGAGGGGGAACTTCAAGCTAGAATCTAGTCTCGCTGGTGCCCATTGTCCAGCAGTGTTGGAAAGAGCTAGATGAAATTAGCCATGGCATGCCTTTCAATAGAGTCCTACCCAAACCATCAATCACACTGACCTCCTGATCAGACTCCGGGTCTGAGAGTCTGAAAGACTCCCACACCCTTCAGTGAAAGACCAGAACTTTAAATAGTTTTTTTTTCCCCTTCTCCGCTCTTGTTTGATTCGTTCTGCCCTGTTATTCATACTGAGAAGCAAAAGGGATCCGAGAAAATAAATGAGATTTTCATAACAAAAGAAAACAAGAGTATTTTTACATATTTGATCCGCTAAATCCATTAAGTGTTTAAAATCTATTTACTCAGATAAAAGAGCCACCGAGAATGTCCAGTTCAGCTTTGTTAGCCTGCACTGTGCCTCTTCAAGCAGACAGCAACGTAGTCGCCATGGGCGGAAGGCTGGCGAGGAGGAAGGGTCCTCCATTACTGCCCAGTTTGAGCTGGATGTGAACCTGGAGGAGGTAACAGGTTGGTTTCGTGTACTGCATGTGTATGTTTCAGTAGAAAGCTTAGGCCTCTCATTGCCTGCTCGCATCTCACCCTCTTCCTGCTCCTGTCACTGTCACTAAAACAAGCCAACAGGTGAAAGTATCTCCTGGTGTAAGATGGAAGTGGGTTCTGTATTAAATTGTGGACAATGAGCTCATTATGGATGTTTGTGTGTATTATGTTGTGGTGGACAAGATATGGTATCCAGTGTTTCTCTCAGCAGAGGGCTGTGACCTGGCATGCGTTCGGCGGCGCTCAGAGAAGCGGCTTAGGAAGACGATCCGCACTCTTCGAAAGTCCATTAACCGCGAGCAGTTTCACCTGCACTTCGCTGGATCGGAGTACGAGCTGGCCAAGAAACTCGTCCGACCCGCTGATCCTCCAGATCACTGTGGCACCGGACAAGTTCTGCTAGACAAGAAATGTGGTGAGTGGACAGTTCAAATATAAGCTTATTGGAAACTTAGGATTGCTTGAGGACACAACAAACTTACTTACTTCCAAATGAAAATTACCCCAAGCTTTACTCACCCTCAAGCCATTCTAGGTGTTTATGACTTTCTTCTTTCTCATGAACACAATCGGAGATATTTTAATAAATATCCTGACATCTGAGCTTTCCAATGGCAGTGAGCGGGGAAAAACGAGTACGAGCTGAAGAAAGTGCCTCCATTCACTACTCCACATGGCTCCAAGAGCTTAATAAAGGCCTTCTGAAGTGAAGCGATGCGTTTGTGTAAAAAAATATCAATTTTTAACAAGTTATGAAGTAAAATATCTAGCCTTCTGTATTCGAGTTCCACTTTCTTCATATGTTGAATCCAGAAGGCGGTCTGGTGGAGGCTAGATATTTTACTGCATTACTTTTTAAATACGGATATTATTTGTTGCACATGCATTGCTTCGCTTCAGAAGGCCTTTATTAATCCCTCGGAGCCGCGTGGAGTACATTTATGATTTATGGATGTGGATGGAGGCACTTTCTTCAGCTCATACGCGTCGCTCTCTGCCATTTATAAAGCTCTGATGTGTCAGGATATTTATTAAAATAGCTCAGATTGTGTTCATCAGAAAGAACAAAGTCATTTATACCTATGGCTTGAGGGTGAGTAAATCTAGGGGTAATTATCATTTGAAAGTGAACTAATCCTTTAAGATTCTGTTATGTATTATATTGTTTATGTTACGTGTCGGTTATGCACCAGGTGACTGTTTAGGTCTTGTTGGAATGAATCATTTTTATCTGACAATATTTCAAATAATGGAGTTTTTCGACTGTTATATTGTTGTTTGGTGTCATTTCAGGCCAGATAACTGACATATTATTAGGTGTTATGTAGTTTAATATGTATGGTGTGAGAGAGTTGGCATGAGCTTTATTAAAGTGGCAAGACAAAAAAACAGAAGGCTGATGTTGGCTCTTACAGCTGAATGCTGTTCCAACATCAAGACTGAAGCCGAGTACATGTTGTGAAGGTCGTGGCAGGCGCACTTCAGCTCGGAGTAGTATATGTTCAAATTGGCATCCATTTTCTTCAGTCTCTTAAATAAACATCTCAAAGGGTCATAATGCGAGGAATAGCAAACTCTTTGTCTGGAGGACTCATTGTGTTGAACATTATCCCATTGCCTTCATTGTCTTTGACATAAGGCCCTTTCAAAGATGCCTTTTAAAGGGGACAGTATTGCTGGGGTTATTTTTCTTCTTTTATGGTAGAAAAGTCCATTATCTTTTACTGGCTCAGTATCAGCAGTAGTGCAGACAACCAAAGGCTCTCAGCTTTTTCAAAGACTTCTTTATAACAGTGTCTGAGTAAAATGTTACTCTCCGAGTTGCTCTTTCATGGCTGTAGAGACTCAATAGACATCTCAGTTGTTTTGTCCAAGTATCAAATTTGTCTAAAATTCACCAAAAGAAACCGAATGAAAAGATGAAATGAGACAATTGGTGACATACAATAAGAGGTCAGAGCTCTGTAAAATTAGTTTCATCTTGGAAGAATTTGATGAGATTCGAGTTCATATTGAAACCTCTGACTTTAGATTGGAGCTTGAGACATTGTTGATTTTATTATTTTTTTACAGAAGTGCTCATATGGTCAAAATGTGCACACATGGGGTTCAAAAGTTTGGGTCAGTGAGATTTTATTTATTAATAAATTTATACTTTTATTCAGCAAAGATGCTTTAAAGGCACAGCACAACACAGTTCAACTTCAGGGAAGAAGGATGTGGATGTTAGATGTAACTTTAACTTGAATAAGCGCGAAACTTGCATACTGTGACTTTAAACTGATCGAATGTTACAAAAAAAATCTATTTTTAAATAAATGCTGTTCTTTTAAGTTTTCGGCTCATCAAAGCATAATCGGAAAAATATCACAGTTTTCACAAATATATTAAGAAGTTTTATATGAAGCACTGTTAATATATGCTTTTATATTAAGGTATATATTAGGCACTGTTTTCAACATTGATAATAATTAAACAAAAAATGTTTGAGCAACAGATTAGCACATTAAATTAATTTCTGAATGTGACACTGAAGACTTGAGTAATAGTAATTCAGCATTGCCATCACAGGAATAAATGACATTTCAAAATGCATTAAAATAGAAAACAGTTCATTTAAATTTATAATAATATTACTGTTTTCACTGTATTTTTGATCAAATAAATGCAGTCTTGGTTGAATATAAGGCTTCTTTCAAAATCATTAAAAATTCTTACCGACCCCGGCATTTTGAATGGTAGTATAGCTGTCCGCATACCCTTTGTCTCTACCTGTGTGTATTTTCAAATAGTTTGGGGGAGTTTGCCATGATTCTCTCTCTTCTTTGCCTCAAAGTGTTGGTTTTGATTGTTTGGTCCATTATAACTGGAGTTGGGTTCATTTCTCCACCGGGGAATAGTAATGGAGAGTAGTGAAGTGAGAAAATTGGTGACCACTGATCTGCTCCCTCCCCACAAGTCCAACAAAAAGAAATAAAAACCTCCTCAGCTTAGTCAGATTGCACCGTTTTACAGATCCAAGCTATACGTCTACATTTCATTTAACATGTTTCGAAAAGAATGCCAAGTGAAATGTACACACTTGCCAATAAGTAATTAATTGAATCCACGCTGAATATGGGATTGTGTGTTTTTCTTTTTTCACTAAAGTAGCCGTACAATTAAGGTACACAGACGTTCAGTGTCCAAGTGCCAGCTTAAATCGAGCTCTAAAAAGGGCTATATTTTTTCCTCCCTGTTCTGGCCTCCCCCACTGGCTTGCTTCACTAAGTGCAGTTTAGCCTTTTCAGTTTGCCCACTCCATTGTAAATCCCAGTGGGGCTTGTTCAAGCTCCTGGAGTTAGTGGGGAAAGTCTGTGCTTCAACATTTCTAAACAGTTTTGCAGACCTACATCTGGTTTTTTTTTTTTAAAACCCGGGAATATTGAAGAGATCATATTCTTAGTAATTAAAGGGATAGTTCACCTAATAATTAAAACTTTACTTACCCAAATGTCATTCCAAAACTGTATGACTTTTTTTTCTTCTGTGGAAGATAAAGGAAGATATATATATATATATGTGTGTGTGTGTGTGTGTATATGTATATGTGTGTATATATATGTATATATATATATATATGTATATGTATATGTAATTTTTTTATTTATTTTTTTGGACCCCATTGACTTTAAGTGTATGGACAAAAACATTGTTAAATAGTTTTTGTGTTCCACAGAAGAAGGTCACACAGATTTGGAATGACAGAGGGTGATGACAGATTCATCAGAATGAATGATGAATGAATGAATGATGATTATTTTTTTGAATCTAAGGCTAATTTTAAAACAAAACAAAAACACATAATATATATATATAATATATTATCATAAAATAATAAAAAATAAAAGGTAAGGGACATGTAATTCATTAGTTTTATTATTAAAAACACAAAAAAATAATAATGATGATGAACAGCACAGCAAGCTAATGGTCACAGAAGGAGGTACAAGTTTGCCCTCTCAGCTTCCACTTTCGTCTTCTGTCCATAAATGTGCTGAGTTATTGTTTGCTTGTTTGTTTTTGTGGAGGTGGGGGTGGGGGGGGGGGGGGTTAGAGGGCTGTTTATTAAAGCAAACAGTTTAAGTGCCAAATTCCTCCTTAGGCAGGGCCACTCTGTGTGACCCCAGGCAGTGAGCGGCTCAAGAGAATTGACTTCAGCGACACCATGGGAATCAATTAGCATCAGCTGTTTGGGCCCCTGCCTGATAGGCGCAAGGAGCGATTGGACTCCTGAATGGGGGATTCACAATCCTGACCCCTTTTATTGGGTTCAGCTCCTTACCACTGTGATACCATAGTGTTTGCCTATGTCATCAAATGGGCAAAAGCCGGGGGACTTGAATAGAGGTGAAAGGTCCTTTAAACCTCTTTGGGACCATCAGTTGGAGGATTGAATAGAATCGTCGCTTTGCATTTGAAAGGCTTCAAGGTTCTTTTTCTAACTCTCTCTCTTTCTCTCCATCTCTTGCTCTTCCTCTCCTCTCTCTTACTCTGTCGCTCTGTCAAATAAAAGCCGGGACAATGTGACGGTGGCTCCTCATGGTCATTCAGGATTAACAAAAGAGAGGAAAAAATGAACTGCTCTTGAGAGAATTACATTTTCTTCCACTCTTGGAAAATCGGGCAATTTGCTGAGGCACACATAATTGCCATGCTGTTCAAGCCTTTGTGGAATTAGGCATCATTACCATAAAATCTCAGGAGTATCTGTCAGTTGAATGTTTGCACAGAGACACTGAGATGAAAGGAACGTTTCTAAATTGCCATACTTACTTTGTTAAAGGACTGAACCGTACCAGCGAGTGGCTTATTTTAAGGCAGAGTGTGTGTGCAAAACACTTTTGAAAGCATCGCTATAAATCAGAGCCGTTTATAAAGTGAACATTAAAACGACTTTGTTCCGCTCCCTTTAATCAGACATCATAGGTTTATGCGAGGTAATATTCCCTTTGAGCATGTTCGGTAAGGTGAGGGATTGTGTATGCGTGTGAGGGCCGTTTGATGTGGGGGATCAGGCAGCTGTGGTAAGGCTCAGTTCTCTTATTTGTTTGAATTTTTGGCATAGCTGCATCAGGTCCATTTGCAGTGCCCCTTTGGCTGCTTTTTTGTGTTCAAAGTTTAGTCTCGGTTTCATCTAATTTCGGCGTTTTCTCTGTTGCTAGTCAAATGTGCCGTTGGCACGTACTATGATGGGGAGCAGGGGAGGTGCTTTCTTTGCCCCCCTGGGACGTACCAAGATGAAGAGGGGCAGGTGTCATGCGACGTGTGCCCAGGACCCGAGGGCAGGGGAATCCCGAGAACCGCGGGAGCACGCAACATTTCGGAGTGTGGAGGTGAGACTTCACAGAGACGTGCTCATGAACAAACAAGTCTGTAGCCTTTCTGCTATCACATATTTCCATTGAGGTTGATGTCTGTCGATTTCTGTTTAGCAAGTAATAATGCAGCAATGACAGATATATCAATTAAAAATAAATTAAATATATCAATTAAATCAGTCCTTAAAAGAGAAATACGGCAGCTGTGTGTGATCGCTCATGTACTTCACAATAAGGTCTCATTGGTTAACGTTAGTTATCTGTTAACTGACTAAATAATGACCATTTAATAATCTTTGTTAATGTTAGTTAATACAAATATAATTGTTTGTTGTTAATTCATGTTAGCTTAGGTCCATTAAAGGGATAGTTCACCCAAAAATGAAAATTCTGTCACCCTCAAGTTGTTCCAAACCTGTGTAATTTCCTTTCTTCTGCTGAACACAAAATAAGATATTTTGAAGAATGTCGGTAACCAAACAGTTGATGGAACCCTTTGACTTCCCTAGTCTTTTTTTCCATACTATGGGCCCATCAACTGTTTGGTTACCAATTTTTTTAATCCAAAATATCGTATTTTGTGTTCAGCTGAAGAAAGAACCAACTGGAACTACTTGAGGGTGAGTACTTGATGGCATAATTTTCATTTTTGGGTGAAAATACTATCCCTTTAAATAATATTTAACAGACACAACATTATAAATGCTTTAGAAGTATTTTTATTGTTAGTTCGTGTTAAGTAATGTAGTTAACTAATGTTAACAAATGGAAACTTATACTTTTTAGTAGATCCTGAGTGTTGAGTATTTGACTATTTCTCTTTTCAAGAAATAGTGGCCGTCATGAATATTAAGTGATATTAAGCAGTTTGAGATGATGCAAAGATGTCTTTAGACCAGAGATTAACTTAAAAAATTGAGGATTTATGCCAGTCACAGGCATATTGGAAAAAAAATGTTAAATGTAAGTGTTAAAATGTTTATTTTCATGATCATCATCAATAATAATAATAATATCTCTACTACGTTATAGTTTCTGTTTAGTCCCATTTCATCCTGTTATTTATCCTCAGAGATGTCATCCAAAGATTGGTGAAGATTTTTAAGGTTTAAAAGGGAGAGTACATCCTGTTTTTTGTTTATGCAGTTGGCAGGAAGCATACCTGTATTGATAACAATCTCACAGGCTCATGGTTTGTTGAGCTTGAGTGTAGTTTTGTGATTGTGAGGGATCATTTCATGCAGTTCTGCAAATCCTCAAATGTCTGATTCATTCACTCCAACAAAGAATTCCAGACCAGTCTTATGTGTACAGATGCCATCTTCTGCTCTCTGCTGATAGACACAACAGAAGGGGCTATTAGGGCAGCCAATTTATTGTGGATGAGGGGAGGCCTGCACTTTGTTAGATAATGAACTTGCGTGACATCATTGTACTTGGCTTTCTTTGGAAGGCGATAAAGTACTTAACTTGGTTTGTCTGGCATTTTCTGAACATTTCTCTGATCCTAGGTCAGTGCCGTCCTGGTCAGTTCTCCCATGATGGCTTTGTGCCCTGTCTGTCCTGCCCACAAGGCACCTATCAGCCTGAGGTCGGCCGCACATCCTGTTTCTCATGTGGAGGAAGCCTCACAACCAAATATGATGGTGCTGTATCCTTCCAGGGTTGTGAGACTAAAGGTGGGCAGAACATGACCCTAATGTCTTCTGAATTTGAAAATACTCTGTTTATACTGCTGTTCAAAAGTTTTGGGTTGGTAAGAACTTTTTTTTGGAAAGAAGTCTCTCGCCAAGCTCACCAAAGCTGTAATTATTTGATAAAAAATACAGTAAAATCAACTTAATATTGTGAAATATGATTACAGTTTAAAATAACTGTTTTCTATTTTAATGTTTAAAAAAGATGACGACAACTCAACAAATTTTAGCACCATTAATCCTGTCTTCAGTGTCACATGATCCTTAAAAAAATCACTCTAATATGATGATTCGCTGCTCAAGAAACATTTATTATTATCAATGTTGAAAATGAATCTTTTGTAACATCCTAAATGTCTTTAACTGATAAATTTAATGTCCTTGCTGGAAAAAAGTCATTCTTTTTTTATTATTTTACTTTCACATTTGATCAATTTAATGCATCCTTTCTAAAGAAAAAAATTCATTTCTTTCAGAAACAGAAAGTCTATGTTCACAGTAGTGAAGGCTTTCCCGCTTAAATCAGCCTAAGCTGGTCTCTCAACTGGTCTGTTGGCTGGTTTTAGAGGGCTTTGTGGCACTTTAAGTGGTCAGGCTGGGACACCTACACTAGGCTTTAAACATTAAGGAAATACCCCGCTTTTCTAACACAGTGTCCACACCAGACGGGACAAAGCTCGACAAAATGAATCAAAAATCACAGCCAAACAGAAGCGCATATGGGCGGAGTCTCTCTGCAAGTGCCTGGCTCTCTCAACAAAATTAATAAGTACATAATGAAGTTCATAAATATTACACCATTTTAACATGATTTTAAAACTACATACTGAGTCAATATGTCATAGACATGTCCGTTTGCTCACATGGAGTTCAAATATTTTTCATCATTTAGCAGACGCTTTTATCCAAAGCGACTCACAAGGGGAGCAATTAGGGGTCAGGTGTCTTGCTGAAGGGCACTTTAGTCATGGTATCGAAGGTGGAGAGAGTGCTGTTCATTCACAATACCCACTTTCAGTTCCTGCCGGCGTGAGAACGAACATAGGGATCGAACCGGCAACCTTCAGATTACAAGACTACCCTTTAATTTATTCCCAAGAACTGAGGTGAATTATTCAATTTCACTTTCAGTAAGGCTATAAATCTCAAAAAATGATATTCAAACTCACATTAGATGCTTTCAACATTTAATAAAGCACATAAACAGTACCTGAGATTATCACTGTTGTACTTTGTATGTTCTAGCTGCGATGTCGCAGAAATAGAAATTCTTTCCCAAATAGAATTAGGCTAGAATTAGGGTAGGCTAGTCGTGGCCTAGTGGTGAGGGAGTCGGGCTTGTAATCAGAAGGTTGCTGGTTCGATTCCCACGCCGGCAGGAATTGAAAGTGGGTATTGTGAATGAACAGCACTCTCTCCACCTTCAATACCATGACTAAAGTGCCCTTCAGCAAGACACCTGACCCCTGATTGCTCCCCTTGTGAGTCGTTTTGGATAAAAGCGTCTGCTAAATAATGAAAAATGAAAATGAAAAATGAAAGAATTATCACGGCTGGTTAGGACAAAAATTCTGATTCCCTATTATGGTATTGTGGCGTCATGTCTGGTTAAGACACTGTGTAATGTTCTTTGCAGAATGCAGATGTTATGTTCTATATTTAATGTTTTTTAAAGGGATAGTTCTCCCAAAATTTGGTCATTTACACACCCCAATGTTGTTCCAAAACCTATATGACTTTCTTTCTACAGTTAAACACAAAAGACATTTTGAAGAATGTTGGTAACCAGACAGTTGACAGTAGCCATTGACTTCCGTGGTATTTTCCATCAGCTCTCTGGTTAACAACATTCTTTAAAATATCTTTGTTTGTGTTTAAAAAAAAAAAAACTTATACAGGTTTGGAACATGAGGGTGAATAAATGTTAACAGAATTTAAATTTTTAGGTGAACTATCCCTTTAAGAAATAACACACATACTGATTTCCGAACAATAATCCATGTTGTCCTGTACAGTTCAGTGCTCCCCTGGGCATTACTACAATACCAGCACCCACCGATGTATCCGTTGCCCCGTTGGAACCTATCAGATGGAGTTTGGCCAAAACTACTGCATTGCCTGCCCTGGAAACACGACCACTGATTTTGATGGATCCACAAACATTATGCAGTGCAAAAGTAAGCAAAAGTTTTTAAAAACTTAATGATGGGTTGACTCATTTAGTTATGCGTCCCTTTTTCTAATACACATTTCATAAATCATAAATCCTTTCATTTGTTGTTGCCAGACAGACAATGTGGAGGAGAGCTGGGAGAATTCACCGGTTATATCGAATCCCCCAACTACCCCGGCAACTACCCGGCCAACATCGAGTGCGTCTGGACCATCACCCCTCCCCCCAAGCGCAGAATCCTCGTGGTGGTACCTGAGATCTACCTTCCCATTGAAGACGAGTGCGGGGACTACTTGGTCATGCGGAAGAGCTGTGAGTGTTGCAGGGCTGTGATCTGGGGTTGAATGCATTGGCTCAGCAGGGTGATTGTGAATACACATGTGAGGAAATGGGGGGAGGAACCGCATTGATGGGCTCATTAGGGCTCTCCTTCATCTCTTGGGGCTCGAATAAGCCACTTCAGAGATCTTTAGAAGTTTCTTTACTGTTCCCACAGCTCTGCCCAATTCAGTGACGACTTATGAGACGTGCCAGACGTACGAGCGACCCATCGCCTTCACCTCCCGCTCTAAGAAACTCTGGATCCAGTTCCACTCCAACGAAGGAAACAGTGGAAAAGGCTTCCAAGTGCCTTATGTGACGTATGATGGTGAGAACCGACATTTTTTTTTTACCGAACGATAAGTGTTCATGTTGAGTAGTTATATGCTGTGTAATATGCTTCTTTTAGAGGACTACCAGGAGCTCATTGAAGACATTGTTAGGGATGGAAGATTATATGCCTCCGAGAATCATCAAGAAATTCTTAAGGTATAGTGCACAGTTCATTTTTAACATTATAACTTGATTTTAAATAATAATCAAGAGGTTTGCCATTGCAGGCCCCTGTAGTAAAAAAACAGGCAATAGTGCCACCATGTGGATGATGTACAGTACTGTGCTGGGGCTGAAAATATGCAGCATACTGTGCTGGTGTTCTGTATATGACTTAAAGGTAATTTATTTATGTTTTCTAATTAACTTTACAGGACAAGAAGCTGATGAAGGCCCTGTTTGATGTTCTGGCCCATCCACAAAACTTCTTCAACTACACTGCACAAGAGTCTAGAGAAATGTTTCCCAAATCATTTATCAAATTCCTCCGGTCCAAAGTTTTGAGATTTCTACGGCCCTGAATAATCTTTTACGGAATGAATATTTGGCGGTACAGCCAAATTTTAAATGACTGCCCTGGAACAAATATTCCTGAATGTTCTTGGCCGCTTGCATACTTGCAGATTCAAGACGACTTCTTGGACCTGACGAGAAGAGTAAGAGCTCATGAGAAACTTTCCTAAATACGTCATTGGAACATATTTCTCCTGAAGAAAACGAACTGTTTTTTTTTTGTTTGTTTTTTTCCCCCCCAATGAATGGATTGGTTGCTGCCCTTCTTACAATTATAACGTGAGCCGGCACCTTTGAAGAAAAAGATCCTTCCTGTTTCATTCCTTTATTGCCCAGAAGTGACTGTTACAGAAACTTGTTAATTACAGTCAGAATTATAGTCATAAAAAAAGAAGAGCAACTAGATTGCTTGTTATATATTATAGGTCATTTTACAAAATTGTGCCATTTTTTTGTGAAAATGTTTGACCGGCTTATTTTGAAACTTCAGAGCACTACTAAGGATGTAGTGAAAGTGAAAGCAGTTAAAGTCATTTTTTACGAGTTTGAATGTGTTGTACATTATGTAAAAAAATTAGCATCAGCTCTAATGTTACTGTATTGTATTCTTTTTTTACATTGTAGCCTTCTTCATACATCACATATATCTATTCTTCATTCGTCTCCAATAAGAAACATTAGGTGTCCGCAATATTTTCAGATGACTTTATGGTTATTTGATACATCCGTTACCGATTCTTCACTTTGTTCACACTCCTATCACCCGACTGTTGGATTAAGAGGCTCTTGATGTAGGATTGATTACCCACTGATGACATGCAGAGTAAATTAAATGTTTATATTTTTATGGTTGTACATCTAACATGTAAATAAAGAAATACACTCAAAATGTCTTTGTTGTTTAAAATGCACAGAAGTAGTCTAGATCAGTGATTTCCTCCCCAGGGGTACTAAGAGCGATTAGACTTTATATTCACATTACTTTATTATATAAACAGAAATGATGAAGTAAATAATATTTCAGGGTCAGTAGGTTAAAATAACTAACTACGATTATTCTGTTTTTTCATTGTTAATGCAGTTTGAAGAAAAGAAAGCAAAAGAATACGAAATATATTAACCATTCCCTCTTTCTGTATAATATGGGTTTCCAATTTGTTGTTTTGTTATTGTCGTATCACTAAAGAGGACTTGAGGGTTATTCATGGGTGCACATCAGACAAAAAGGATGGGAATCAATAGCTAGAAGTATAGGAATAAATTTGAGTGTTTTTATGATTTAACCCTGGCATCGGGTCATGACCACAGAAGTAAAGTAAAGAAGTTATTTCTGGCATGATGAGCACACAGCAAGTGTGTGCTTTCTACATACAAATTTTTTGCACTTCACACACAGGGTGCTGGTTTTGCTGTCGCGCTTGCATGGGCACAACTCACATCTCTTCCGTTTTTTCCTATCATCTGTGTTCACTCCTTAATTTTCTGTGGGTCTGACTCCAGATCCACCTGCTTGCACTGTCTCAAATTACTTCTTTTGCTGTAAATCTTTGGGAGCTCATTTTTCCTGCTGTCTATGTCAAAATCTCGTGTCACACTGAGCAAAAGTGATAATACATAATAATAGATAATAAAAGTGATAACATAACAAAAATATACATCAAATAAATGTTTTTTATTTATTTTTTTGGCTCTGTGAAGCTGCCTTTGAAAATCCTACATAAAAGGTTTGGTCAAAAGCTAGGTATTTCAGATTTCTTGAATATATAAATGAGAGCTTATTTTACTCTCTGTGTCTGTCAAATTAATTCTGAACACCATGATTTAGCTTTTTGAAGTGTGTTTGGTTAGGGTTTGAGCAGGGTTGATGCCCTGAAATACATAAAATAAATGTTTTTATTTTGTGTCTGTACAGTTGCTTTTCAGTAGCTGCCTATGCGGGTCAAATTGGCCCGCGAACATCACGATCGTAACAGTAATTTTGTTTGTATATGTCAAAAAACACCAGCATGTTGAAACGTTGCATGCGTGTTCATGATGATAAATGAGAAAAAGTCACAAAATATCAAGAAAAAACAAACAAAGGTCTAATATTATATCAGGTAGCTTGAAAAAATAAATGATAGGTAATTTTTACCATCTGTGGCTGACAAAATATTTTTCTATATTAAAATAAGTGAGGAAAACCTAATTTTTGAGCTTCATAAGGTAGTAAAGAAATAAAATAACAAAATATAACCAAGAAATGTTATTATTTTGCGTCAGTACAGTTGCCTTAGAGCGTTAAAATATGCGAACATCACGAATGTAACAGTAATTTTGTTTGTATATGTCAAAAAACACCAGCATGTTGAAACGTTGCATGCATGTTCATGATGATAAATGAGAAAAAGTCACAAAATATCAAGAAAAAACAAACAAAGGTCTAATATTATATCAGGTAGCTTGAAAAAATAAATGATAGGTAATTTTTACCATCTGTGGCTGACAAAATATTTTTCTATATTAAAATAAGTGAGGAAAACCTAATTTTTTAGCTTCATAAGGTAGTAAAGAAATAAAATAACAAAATATAACCAAGAAATGTTATTATTTTGCGTCAGTACAGTTGCCTTAGAGCGTTAAAATATGCGAACATCACGAATGTAACAGTAATTTTGTTTGTATATGTCAAAAAACACCAGCATGTTGAAACGTTGCATGCATGTTCATGATGATAAATGAGAAAAAGTCACAAAATATCAAGAAAAAACAAACAAAGGTCTAATATTATATCAGGTAGCTTGAAAAAATAAATGATAGGTAATTTTTACCATCTGTGGCTGACAAAATATTTTTCTATATTAAAATAAGTGAGGAAAACCTAATTTTTTAGCTTCATAAGGTAGTAAAGAAATAAAATAACAAAATATAACCAAGAAATGTTATTATTTTGCGTCAGTACAGTTGCCTTAGAGCGTTAAAATATGCGAACATCATGAACGTGACAGTAATTTTGTTTGTATATGTCAAAAAACACCAGCATGTTGAAACGTTGCATGCGTGTTTATGATGATAAATGAGAAAAAGTCACAAAATATCAAGAAAAAAAAAACAAAGGTTTAATATTATATCAGGTAGCTTGAAAAAATAAATGATGGGTAATTTTACCATCTGTGGCTGACAAAATATTTTTCTATATTAAAATAAGTGAGGAAAACCTAATTTTTTAGCTTCATAAGGTAGTAAAGAAATAAAATAACAAAATATAACCAAGAAATGTTATTATTTTGCGTCAGTACAGTTGCCTTAGAGCGTTAAAATATGCGAACATCACGAATGTAACAGTAATTTTGTTTGTATATGTCAAAAAACACCAGCATGTTGAAACGTTGCATGCATGTTCATGATGATAAATGAGAAAAAGTCACAAAATATCAAGAAAAAACAAACAAAGGTCTAATATTATATCAGGTAGCTTGAAAAAATAAATGATAGGTAATTTTTACCATCTGTGGCTGACAAAATATTTTTCTATATTAAAATAAGTGAGCAAAACCTAATTTTTTAGCTTCATAAGATAGTAAAGAAATAAAATAACAAAATATAACCAAGAAATGTTATTATTTTGCGTCAGTACAGTTGCCTTAGAGCGTTAAAATATGCGAACATCATGAACGTGACAGTAATTTTGTTTGTATATGTCAAAAAACACCAGCATGTTGAAACGTTGCATGCGTGTTTATGATGATAAATGAGAAAAAGTCACAAAATATCAAGAAAAAAAACATAGGTTAACCAGTATTTCCAACAACTAGAAAATCGAAACGGGTCAAATTGACCCGTAACATAACACAAGGGTTAACAACTGATTACATGGTGATACGAGTGTTTTATAGAAAGACGTAAGAGCTCGTCCGTACTCGTTTATTCGTGCGGAAGAATGGTTCCCGTGCACATGTTTCCGGAGGGAAGTGACAGTGCGCGGACCGGCCGCTCATGATCAGCTGATGTGTCAGACAGAGTCCAGCCCTCACGCGCTGTTTTGTTGACGTTTAATTGAACCCAAAGTCTTCTAGCCATTACATGCGTTGCTAAAGGAAGATTTCTTCGTTGTTCTGGAAAATCTCCCCTCAGTGTTTGACAACATTGTCTGAAGCGGAAGCGAAGAAAATGAATCGAGTGACCCCAAGATGCGCTGACAAGCTTTTGACGTTTCCATCGCTAGTGTGTTTTCTGCTTTTATTGTACGCACAGACATCAGAAGCTAAGGTAAATGATCACGTTCAGTTCTGTTTTAGTACACGAACGAATGCTATTCGTTGTGAGCTTATTGTTTTTGCTGGCATTGCTAACTAGCCGTTAGCATGTTTCAGCGGTTTTGCAAATTAAACGCGTTACAAACTCGCAAATCAACACCTTTTTTATTATCGCGCGCAGTGGGACACGGTTCCTAAACTGACAAAAGTATGACAGACTTCATTGGTGTAAATAAATAAGTTTGTGTATCTGTGGTCATTTTTCCTCAGAACTCAGAAGACATCAGGTGCAAATGTATCTGTCCACCCTATAAGGACATTGATGGACAGATCTACAATCAAAACGTTTCCTTGAAGGACTGGTAAATGATTTAATGGGCTTAATATGAGACTTCCTGTAATTAAGCATCTGCATGACTCTATTCACTGATCCATAACGCCTCAAATATAATCATTTGCACAGCAATTGCCTTCATGTGGTGGAGCCGATGCCTGTCGAAGGCAAGGATGTGGAGGCTTACTGTTTACGCTGTGAATGCAAATATGAAGAAAGGAGCTCTGGAACCATCAAAGTGAGTTCGGTGACTTTATATGATGTGATCTATGACGTGCTAACTTAAAATAAGTCTTAATACTAGCGAAATGATAATCTTTCACTTTTTTTGCAGGTCACGATTATAATATATCTGTCTATTCTGGGCCTTCTGCTGTTGTATATGGTCTATCTGACGCTGCTGGAGCCTGTGTTGAAGAGAAGGCTGTTTGGCCATTCGCAGCTCATTCAGAGTGAGGATGAGGTTGGGGTAAGTGTTTTGTTACATCTTTATGAGAATGAAATTTGAGTTGTAATTGTTGAAAAACCTGGTGCATGTAGAACGAACAACGTTACACCGCTTTGTTACAGGACCAGCAGCCCTTCGCCAATGCCCATGATGTGCTTTCCCGTTCCCGCTCTCGCTCCAACATGCTCAACAAAGTGGAGCACGCTCAGCAGCGCTGGAGGAGGCAGGTCCAAGAACAGCGCAAGTCCGTCTTCGACCGTCACGTGGTTCTCAGCTAAAATCCTTCGCAGTCTGGACTGTTATATGTGGGTACTGTGCTAAAGGCTGGGTTTTCTCCAAGATGTCTGAGCACCCCCCCATGACCCCAGTGTGTGCATCTCTTTTTGGTGTGTGTAGGTTGTTGTCTTGACCAATGCGTGTGACAACCTTGTTTATTATTAGTCTTGCTTGTTCTACAGACTGTTTGCATTAATTATCACTGCATTTTGAAATCATGCACTCCGAAATTAGCAAAAAAAAAGTTTACTTCTACTGCGATCCAATCACACCGAATTTGATGTGGGGATAGAAGTGCCAATTTCCACATAAAATTAGATGATCCATTTATTCACAATGTTTTTATATAAATTCCTGAATCGATACTTAACCCAAAATACCGATATCCAGTCTTTAGTAGTTTATTGTACAGTGTAAAATTCCCCTCTCTCACTCTTCTTACTCTTTCTTACCTTGCAGATTACTGTCAGCTATTATATGTAAATAATAATCTGTGGATGTGTTTTGTCATTGCCCCCCCAATTATATGCTCTTTGATGACTAACTCCCCAGTTCAGTTCTTCTCTAGTATTGTGTGATTCATGATGGTGTAAAAAATGCCCCTTTTTTATAGTTCTTACCACTCATGACAGTGTTTTTCATGGTACATTATTTGAAGATTTCGGAATTATAGTTGTTCATATATATATATATATGATGGAAATGTTCAGGTACCTGATTTAACGGAGAGAGCTGTTTTGACCGTTTGATTGACATTACATTACAGTTCTCTTAACATGTGAACTATGGTTTCCTGTGTCAGTTTGTTCCTGTCATTAGCAGTAATAACAGCGCTGGCTCAAATGACGCAGTTTCGGGTAATGGTAATGGTGTTTTTAATCCCCAGGAGGCGCTGTTTCCATTAGCACTGGATTCATTTATTATTTAATGTGCACTTATGTTTAGTATAAAAATGGTAATAAAATTGAGTCGATTGTAAGCTACTTTAGACCTATTGGTAGGACAATTCTCATATATTCACTGGCTGTATGCACATCCAGATATGCAAGTCCTCACCAATTTCAACACAGTGTACTGTTTATTTAAACTTTTACTAAAAACATGAGCGTATGCTTTAGCCTCACAAGTAACTAGACAAAGTGAAACAGCTTCACATAGACTATGCATATCACGTTTCTCAAACAACTCTTCCCATCATTTCCTGCGCTCCCTCCTCCTCCCAGCCAAAAATACTGGGACAGATAGATCAGCGCGCACTCCACAACTAACTTACGCAAACTCAGCATGGATATGTGAAAAGGTAACCTTGGCAACGCAAGCGTCACTTACTCATACAAGGTAGGAATTTCTTTACCTGACTGCCTTCTTTATGTGCGGAACTCTTTTGACGCTCTTGTTTTGTAAATTGATTAAAATTTTTTTTTTTTTTTTTTTTTAAATCAGTTTATGGTATTAAATGACCCAGTCTGCAGAGACGTAAAGACAAAGCATAACGAAAGAAAAATAACAATATAGAATTAGAATTGACTTGATGTGTTGTGAAGTGGGCAGAGCAGAGCAAATTTCCTCCATAATAAGAGATATGCTATAATACACACAAATAGTCGGAATGCATATTTCAGCGTGTTTTACTGTGAACCAGAAACAAGGAGGCGCTCTTAAACCTGCTTAAAGCACCAGGAACACTGAGAGACGCTTCTCACGTATCATTGTGATGATAATAATGAGGGGGTTTTTTTTCAACAATTTGTCATTTTATGGTCATTGATTGAATTTTTGCTGCTAGTAATAAATAAAATTTAGATTTAATTTTCAGCCTCACCTCAGACTAACAGCAACAGCTCTCTGTTTTATTTTTGTTTAACGCTTCATGTGGAGTTGTCTGTCCCTCAGGGCCACAGTGTGGGAAATGATTAAAGCTCTGTTTCTGTCTGTGTGTCTGCCTCCCTCAAGGCTGTCTGTGACTGTCCTGTCCATTTGCCTTATCATGGTTCCTTGATAGATCTATCTTGAATGTTTCTTTTTGGAATGTCCTTGTTCAAAATCCAATTCCTGTTCTTGCAACATTGCAAGAAACTGTGGGAACAATGTTTGGTTGCACTTTATTTTAAGGTGTCCGTTTTACAGTGTAATTATACATTTAAGAACTGAGTATTGGCAATTAACTACTTACTAGGGTTACGGTTAGGATGAGGGCTTGGTTTAGGGTTAATTGCTTGTAATTATGCATAATTTCTAGCAATTACTGTAGTGAAAACATGTATCAATGACACCGTAAAATAAAGTTTTACCCAATGTTTCATATAAGGATGTGCATTTTTAAAATATTTTGTCAGACATGTTATGTGTTTATCCCATTTTTGGGGGAACAGACCAACATAAATTGTTTTAAATCTCGAGTACTTTCGAGCAGAGTTTGGTCTCCTTATAAATGGGACGCTTGAAAAAATATGATCATAAATAGAAATAGTTATAGTTTTAGTTTAGGAAAGTGTAAAGTGTAAAAATATGATTTCTTATAATTTATATAAAATATTTTTTTTTTACAAAACTTTTTTTTTTTTTTACTCTAAGACTGCAAGAAAACCAAAAAAGCCAAAATCTGAAATCTAAAAAAAAGTTGTTTCAAATTTTAGGCTGATATCTCAAAAATTGAGCTTTCAGTAAGTTTCAGTTTTGTTCCATAGGCTCTGTTGGTGACCATCTAAGGACTCTTTCATTTCCACATACATAGCTTATGATTTGAGTGACCTGAACCATTTATTTGCATAATGTTCATATAATTTATGAAATTTATTAAGAACTAGTACGGGCAGATTGGCGGTATTTGGTTTAAGTTCAACCTTTAACAAACACACAAAAGACATGCTAAGACAACAAGATGACAGTTTTCATTTTCATTGCAATTTCAAAATAAATGTCTGAACATGCTATATGAGTCTGAAAATGTAGAGTTATTGCAAATGAATGAAATACTGTTCCTCTGTCATTTGCCTTGAAAATCCAAAAACTACAATTTGCAAGCTTTCAAATGAGTTTGTCCAAATTGTTTTAGGTTTAGACTGAAGATATTATTGTTTTAAATATATAATGGCAAATGTCCTGCAAGCGGAACAGTGTTAGTTATGGGCTTACGTGTTATCTCAAGCAAAATAAAAATGAATAATAAGATCAATTATAATATTTAATAATCAGTTTTAACATATACTAGTGTAACTGGGTTGACAGTTTAATTTGATTTCACACGCAAATTATAAAATTTTGTTTGTGTTGAAAAATATCTGTATATTATGTAGGCTACATGGGGAACATTTCCCCATATTTCTGAGCATTGCCATTACTTGATATAAATTGAATTTTGAAAACAATATTCTGCTTTGTATTTCTCAAATCCCTCAACAGAATGATTGTGACAGGAATATTCTGCGGTAAGGGTGTGGTGAACATTCAGGGCTGTGGAAATGGATACTGCTGTATTTTGGAGATTTTGTGGGTTTTGCTGAACATGACTGATGAAGCCCTTACAAACGTGTTTAAGGAAGAGGAAACAATTTAACAGCTCTGGCATAATGTTTCTCATCCACCTAACTACTTTAACAGGTTTAAATTGTACTTTGGACTTGTAATTGACTTGCTACTGGAAACATACATGTATTTGAAAATAAATACAGAGACGTAAGGAAATACCTCATAGACCAAATAGTTATTAATGTTTTCCATTGTGGAAATGTTACATGTTAATCTCATTGTATAATGGTTGAAAGGCGCAAGTGCCCTGGTAATCGGAAATGAGTTAAAAATGATTCATTATTATCATACCCTTGGTTGAATCACTTAATTAAGTTAATTAATGTGTAATGTGTAAAATTGTAGGATCTACATGTTTAAAAAAAGGTTACAAACAAGGTCCTCAGAAGAACCAACTTCCTCTGAGAAAAGACTAAAGGAGTATTTGTAATCACAGGGATGATGGGATACCCAAGCTGGATGCATCTCAAGTATTTATCACATTCCTTCCAGTCATAATCCACATTTATTGGAGGATTTAATTGGACTATATTATTAGGCACAGGACATACTGGAATTTGAAGGTTCTTATATATTGCTGATAGATTATAAACAAAGCCCATGTGGTGAATTGTGGATTTTTTTTTCTGCACCAAACAACAATTTAGAGGTTCCAACTGCTGGGACCATAGTGAGAATGCATTACGTTTCGATTGGGTCAACATTTAGCTGGAATGATTAAAAAAAAGGTCTGTTTGGCTTTTAGATTAGTCCATATCTAGCAAACATTTGCAGCTACATATTTTGGTGTCATGATTACCGTAACAGGCTTCTTCTGCCATGGGAGATGTTTAGTCTGGGCCTCATGACATGTGCTGCTCAAAATCAGGATGCAAGGTTAAATAAAGTGAATGCTCACTTGAAACATGAGAGCAGCATGACAAGCTGGGGTATGACCTTATAAATATGTCTGATTCATAATAATATGGTTTTGCCGTACAAACGCTAGTCTCAGCAGGTTTATTCCTTGTTGAAAAACCTGCATATGCTGGTTAGGTATGTTTTCAAGCATGATAGCTAATTTGAGCTGGTCCTGAGCTGGAGCTAGTTGTTTAAGGGCCGGCACTTGACCAGCCAAGGACCAACTGGGATCACCTTAAACCAGCTCAAACTAGATGCCTTGCTTCAAAAAATACCAAAACAGTATATGCTTTTTTCCCAACAGGGTTGTCTCTCACAGTTTTCAACAAAAATACATTTCTGCACTTTCTTTTAGAGTCATAAAATGCAATTCTGTATTTGGACTGACCCAACACTGGAATTCTTTCTCTCTCAAAACACCTGGAGTGAATGACTGTTCTTGGAAACGAACGAAGTGATGATCTGTGGCGTAACTATCCCTTAGCTATTATATCAGCAATTTAATACCGATTTGAGGAAAAACTCCCACATTGTGTTCCAACACCGAAACCACATTTCTGATGAGCTATCGGTACAATTTGAAAGGGTTCCAGAGATAGTTGTCATCATGCAGCTTTTGTCAACCACAGAACCCTGCTTCTTATTGTGGGTTGCTTATTTGGCTGTAGGTTGCTTATTTGTGCAACTTTTGGCCCAACAGAGACTGCTTTTAAAGCATCAAGCATCAAACATTGCGCAAAATGTTGGTTTTCTGACATTCTACTCTTATTCTCCAGTTAGTGCTAAATTTTCTAAATGTTGCAAGCTTAGTTTGTTCTGTAGATATTCCGAAGTTTTGTTTTGATAGTTTGACAGCTTATTTCCTTCCTGTCAATTTGACACTCAACAGCTGTTTTTTAAATTAAATGATTTTCAAACTTATTATACAAAGTAAATGTAACTCTACCCTTGATGTAGCGTTCACTCCAGTCTCGTCCCCGATATGCTTTCAAAGGTTCTTTGTGTGTTTGTTCTCAGACTTTTGCTTCACATACATGTGATTGCATACCACAAAAAAAAAAAAGTTTAGACAGCTGTTTGCAATGTGTTATGCTTGTCCTCTGCTGCTGAGAAACTGAAGATGTCTGGAACGTATGGATAATGGTAAATCATGGATGACTCCACAGAATTTGTGCTTACATAAAGCTTTTGATGCAAAAGCGAAAAACTAAATTGCTCTAAGCAATCATTAAAAATTAAACCTCGCAGCAAGAATGTTACTCACTATGGAAAGTATTCTTCACATTACCTTTTCTCAGGGTGAGCCTGTGGGTTCTCCCATCATGAAAATAAGCTTACAAAATGTCATAATATTAAATCGTCCATACAACCACTGCAAACATGTGACACTGAAGGACACGGCTTGAAATTTGAAGTAAAATAAAGTTAAAAAATCAGTGGGGAAAATAAGTATCCATAAATAAAACTTAAAATAATGTATTATAAAACAATATAACTTGTGTATTGTTATTAAATCATTTATAATATATAATTCTATAGGCCTAAAACAAGCAGATTTTGTATCTTTACAGGTTAAATGTTGCTGATTGTGGAAAGCCTTAATTAACGGTTTCTGCCATTCAAAATGGTTTTAAATACCAAACAGCAAGCAAGAACAAAAGCACAAAATACAAATTTTCAGCACTTTTGATGGAATCTGCGGAAAACAATGTTGCGATAGACGTTGTTGCCAGCAATGCACAGCAGCATGAATAAATTATTCAGATTACTGTTCCTGTTTTAACCTTTACCGTTTCACCAATCACTGATATTGTTGTAGTACTAGGCATATTTGTTATGACTTTTAGTGTTTTATCAGGTAGCCATTATTCATTTTTGGCACAGTTAATGTGATATTTTTCTTACATATTGAAATTCGCGTGTGTTTTCCTTCAATACGTTCGATAAAAATTGTAGTTAAGTAAGAAAAAAAGTAATCTGAATCATGGTAGAGTGTGATTTTTGTTACATATAGAAAAATGCAGTTTTTTGGACACGAAAAAACTGCAGTATTGCAGTATAACCTCAAATGTCTGTAGTTTTACTGGAGTACAACTGTACTGCAATACATCTAAAGTACTAGTAAAATAAAACTGCAAAACTACTGCAGTTCTACTGTTTTTATACTTCATGCAACTTTCAGTTGTACTTCATTTTACTGCAGCTGTACTTATACTACAGTTTTACTGCAGTTGAACTTCAATGTACTGCAGTTGTACTGTGATTATACTTCATTATGCTGCAAATCTCTGGTTGGGCTTAATTAAACTACAGTTAAACTACTTGGTACTGCAGTTTTACTGCAGTTCTACTTCAATATACTGCAGTTCTTTTTTGTAAGGGTACCCTTACAAAAGATTACTGCAGTTTTTTAGAAGTAATACTACAGTTTTTGTTACATATAGAAAAATGCAGTTTTTTGGACACGAAAAATCTGCAGTATTGCAGTATAACCTAAAATGTCTGTAGTTTTACTGGAGGACAACTATACTGCAATACATCTAAATAAAACTGCAATACAACTGCAGTTATACTGCTTTTATACTTCATGCAACTTTCAGTTGTACTTCATTTTACTGCAGCTGGACTTATACTACAGTTTTACTGCAGTTGAACTTCAATGTACTGCAGTTGTACTGTGATTATACTTCATTATGCTGCAAATCTATGGTTGTGCTTAATTAAACTACAGTTAAACTACTTGGTACTGCAGTTCTACTTCAATATACTGCAGTTCTTTTTTGTAAGGGTACCCTTACAAAAGATTACTGCAGTTTTTTAGAAGTAATACTACAGTTTTTGTTACATATAGAAAAATGCAGTTTTTTGGACACGAAAAAACTGCAGTATTGCAGTATAACCTAAAATGTCTGTAGTTTTACTGGAGTACAACTACTGCAATACATCTAAAGTACTAGCAAAATAAAACTGCAATACAACTGCAGTTATACTGTGTTTATACTTCATGCAACTTTCAGTTGTACTTCATTTTACTGCAGCTGGACTTATACTACAGTTTTACTGCAGTTGTACTTCATTTTACTGCAGTTGTACTGTGACTATACTTCATTATACTGCAAATCTCTGGTTGGGCTTAATTAAACTACAGTTAAACTACTTGGTACTGCAGTTCTACTTCAATATACTGCAGTTCTTTTTTGTAAGGGTACCCTTACAAAAGATTACTGCAGTTTTTTAGAAGTAATACTACAGTTTTTGTTACATATAGAAAAATGCAGTTTTTTGGACACGAAAAAACTGCAGTATTACAGTATAACCTAAAATGTCTCTAGTTTTACTGGAGTACAACTATACTGCAATACATCTAAATAAAACTGCAATACAACTGCAGTTATACTGCTTTTATACTTCATGCAACTTTCAGTTGTACTTCATTTTACTGCAGCTGGACTTATACTACAGTTTTACTGCAGTTGAACTTCAATGTACTGCAGTTGTACTGTGATTATACTTCATTATGCTGCAAATCTATGGTTGTGCTTAATTAAACTACAGTTAAACTACTTGGTACTGCAGTTCTACTTCAATATACTGCAGTTCTTTTTTGTAAGGGTACCCTTACAAAAGATTACTGCAGTTTTTTAGAAGTAATACTACAGTTTTTGTTACATATAGAAAAATGCAGTTTTTTGGACACGAAAAAACTGCAGTATTGCAGTATAACCTAAAATGTCTGTAGTTTTACTGGAGTACAACTACTGCAATACATCTAAAGTACTAGCAAAATAAAACTGCAATACAACTGCAGTTATACTGTGTTTATACTTCATGCAACTTTCAGTTGTACTTCATTTTACTGCAGCTGGACTTATACTACAGTTTTACTGCAGTTGTACTTCATTTTACTGCTGTTGTACTGTGACTATACTTCATTATACTGCAAATCTCTGGTTGGGCTTAATTAAACTACAGTTAAACTACTTGGTACTGCAGTTCTACTTCAATATACTGCAGTTCTTTTTTGTAAGGGTACCCTTACAAAAGATTACTGCAGTTTTTTAGAAGTAATACTACAGTTTTTGTTACATATAGAAAAATGCAGTTTTTTGGACACGAAAAAACTGCAGTATTACAGTATAACCTAAAATGTCTCTAGTTTTACTGGAGTACAACTATACGGCAATACATCTAAATAAAACTGCAATACAACTGCAGTTCTACTGTTTTTATACTTCATGCAACTTTCAGTTGTACTTCATTTTACTGCAGTTGAACTTCAATGTACTGCAGTTGTGCTGTGACTATACTTCATTATGCTGCAAATCTGAATTAAACTGCAGTTAAACTACTTGGTACTAAATAATAAATGTAGTTTATTAACTTGTTTATAGCTACACATGGTTGTAGATATATGGATTTGATGGATCGCGCTAAAAATGTAGGCTATACCAACCCCAACAAGAGACCAAATCGATGGCTTGCGCTTCAGATTAAAGTATTTATATGTTTGCCTCAGTACTTTAATATAATGAAAATATATATGATACTATATTATTAATCTAATAAACCTGCCCGAAAATATTGTTAACATTACATAGTTGTGGATCTCAGAATTCTAAATCCAACGGCCAACGAGCTAGTTAGTGTTTGTTGGCGTTTGCCAGTGGCCTGAAATCAGCTCAAGCACAATAGACGATGAACTTCATGTTCAAATAAGGAGCGATTCTTGGCTGTTTGTTTTTTTCCTGGGGAAGGATGAAGTAACTATAAGTCAAAATAGTTGAAATGTGAAAGGTATTTATTTGCACCTCGCTTAATTTGCTATTGCAGCATACAGTGTACAGTTTAGATGTGAAGACTAGAGTCAGTTTAGTTTCGTGTGGGAGCGCGAGAACCTGGAGAGGCGAGTGGGGGGGCAAAACAATCCCGTCTCCATGGCAACTAGCTCAGCCTTCTGCCAAGAGAGAGTTCTCAAGTAGGGAGGGATTTACCCCGCTTGAAAGGACATGCCTGGAAGTTTAGGGAAAAGTTCCAAGTATTACCGGCAAATCGATGAGTTTTTGCAATCGCTACGAGTGTTTTTGTGAGACTCTGAACAGCATGGCACGATCAGCAGGACGTTTCGTTCAGGTAAAGCTTTTATCTCATTCTAGCTGGGTTACATTGTATGAAAACGAGCACAGTCAATCGCAAACAAAGGCTGCGTGTCAAAACCTTGTGTGCTTCCCTCATAGAAAACATTTTCAACATCATAGGAGCTTATCATGCGTGATCCCTCAAAATGCTCAAAACCACGAGACCCATAAATTCTAGTCTAGTGAAGCAGCACACTAGGTTTAAGTCTCAATAGTAGATGTTTCAAACGTAACTGTGGCTCAGAACATGACTTTTTGTTCAAATGTGGTTGAAACAGTATTACGTCAAATGTGTTTACCTTATTTGGTCATTTCCCAACTCGTTTGAATGTTGCTTGTTTACTGAAACGTTTAATTAGCTGACGTTCTTTCTTTTTTAGTTTGATCCTATTTGAGGAATAGTTCTGCACCCCAAGGTCAAGTGTAGTTTATAGCTTTCTCTTAATAAGGCACAAAAGTTTATGGAATGGTTTAGTGGCCAAAATACTGTTGAGTTTTCTTGTGGCTCAACCAGTTGAACTAGCAATGTCAAGGTCATGGGTTTGATTCCCATGCATACATTGATTAAAAACAATGCATATCTTGGATTCAGTGTAAGTCTCTTTGGATATAAACATCTGCCAAATGCATACATATACATAGCTATTATGTAATTTTGAATGAAAGAGGATTGACAGCAAATTCCATATTGGCACATTTGACTTAATTCCACTAAAATCATGCACTTATTTGAGCACACCCACAGACATGTACACATGAATGTTACATGATCACAACAAGTTTATAGTGCCCCCTGGTTTCATCTTTGGCAGTTACTGCAGCTGCAAGCCTTTCCCCCTGAACTTTCTGAACAGACTGTCTATTGTGCTGTTGAAACAATGACCCTTCCTTCTCATTGGTCTGGATTGTCAGCTCAACCATGGGAGCCGCTCTGTTCCCTGTCCAGTGCTTGCGCAATATGGATAAGGGTGGGATGTCACCAAACCTTGAACAAAATGCTCAGCCCTGCCACCATAATGTGTAACAAACCTTTTCATAGTGTTAAGCTGCAAGTTGATCCATAGCTTGACATTCCAGCGTGAATGTGATTTCGTCCGCAAACTGTCAGCTGTAATAACAGTGATGCAAGGACTTTTATTTACACTGCATCTCATTGTGTCAAACAATGCAAGACAGTATTAAGTGAAATTGTGCAATTATGCATGTTCTTCCCAGGTAACGTCTTTTGTCTTGTTATCGAGATGCAGAGCTATTTCACTCATGTGCTTTTTATTTTAATTTAGTAGTTTGATCATAGTAATTGTTATACTTTGTGATTGCATTTTTTCTAAGGGTGTACCTGGAAGCAATTCATGCATGAGAACAAAAGAACGATTTAAAATCCTTTCAGTGTGGTATATTGAATGGACATCATTGCCTTTAAAGGACTGTGCATTGAGGTTTTTGTTTTGACACACCTGTAGTTTTGATACACTTTAAAAAGGCAACAAGACTTGCATTACTAGTTGGATGGCTGACCTTCAGATTACACAATGTGTTTCAAAATGTATGACACATCTAGGATTTAATAAAACATTTTACTATTATCCCTTGTCTTGAGATGATTTTTATTCATATAGTTGTCCTTGAGTGACTTTCAGTCTAGGGTGGGGAGTTATAACTAGGAAGTTACTCTAATGTTGTATGTCATTGGTATTACTCAGAAATAGCAACAAGGTTTAGGCTTTTTGTCTTGTAGTTGTGTAACATTCTCCAAGTCTCTGAGACACCACTCTGTTACTCTGTAAGCTATCAAACACAATTGACAATGATGCAAATCTGATGCATCAATGCATGTCTGGTTTCCTTATATGACTCAAATGGCTGTTTTTTTTTAAAGGTATAGTTAGTGTGTCCTTACTGAATTAAATATTAAACTGTTATTTTAAAAAAGATTAAAATTTCTTAAAAAAATGAACCTGCTTTTTTTTTTTTTTTTTTTTTTTTTACATTTGACCGTGTAATATTTAACCAAAATGTCAACACGATATATATATATATATAAAACCTCTTTCTGGTGATGCATGCAGTACTGCATTTAGTCTACTTAAACTCAACTAATAGTCTGCTCTAACAATTAAAAAAAATCTTAATTTCACTGTGCTGTTTGTAAAATTAAAATGAATCTTTATTCTAAATTAATTCATTTTCAAAGTATTTATAAATTAGCCATCAGCCAGCCTGCTCTCTAAGATATTGGCATCATCATCGGCCATCAAAAAAACCAATATCGGTAGACTTAAAGTTACATTGTGTAACTTTTTTGTCGACTCGTCATACACATAAACAGAGAGTAGTAGTTCTACACTGTTCTTCTGCAAGACAAAGTTACTTACTAGCGCCAAAAGTTGCTTACAGTAGTGAACCTTTTAAGTTAGCTTTTTTTACACAAAGTTATGGCATGGCTTGAAATATAGTACAGGAGTCATGTTTATGTACTCTACATACTAATATTACACTCTAAAAAAAGTAGTGTATGCTACTTTTGTATATGCTTGTCTTATTTTGTTGTTTTGGAGCTTGACGTATAACTGTGAATCGCTCTGTGAAGTAGATCTGCAAATTTTCTTCAAAAATGTGTGCTGCATAAAAAAAATAATAGAACCTCTATCTCCCGGTTTCACAGACAAGGCTTAAGTTAGTCCTAGACTAAAATGTATGTTTTAACTGAAAGTAACTTGCACTGACATATCTTCAAATATGTCACCAATAATGTTTTTTTTTTTTCTAGGGTACATTTATGAATGCTACTTACCCTTTGTTCAAGACTTAATCCTGGCTTAGTCTAAGCCCTGTCTGTGAAACCGGGCCTATACGTTTTATGGCTCAGTATGAGCAACTGTTCTGTCTCCAATCTGCCTGATATATTGGACAATATTGTAAATCCTGATAAGAACATTGCACTGAATTGTTTAAGGAAAGTGACTGCTTGGAGTCTTTTGAACCGAGTGCACTCATGTTTCCATACACTTGTTTCTATTTTTAGTGTTCGTAGTAGAAGGCTATTAGGACAAATATGGTTTTGCATTGCAGTTTTTGATTGAAAGTCACAAACGAATTGAAGATGCCCAACAATTTGTATGTTTAACAAACACTGCAGTAAAAGCCATCAGTTCCAAATGAGCACCAAGCACAGCAATCAAACTAGATCCATTGTCTACTAATTTTTAGTTTCCCACATGTCACTTTGTGAGCAGCCTTCCGCTTTTTCCTCAGCATGTGAATCTCTCCTTTTGCTAGTGACTTTAAAAATGAAAAGGAAAGAACTGTAAACAGCTGAAAGTCAGCGAAGACAGAGGCTGAAAAGGGCTTAAAAATTGGTTCCATCTGGCCTGTCCAGTCAGCACTATGGGAGCAAGGAATCGTGGGTATTGTGTGGGGAGCGTGCAGCTGCTGGGATCTGTGACAGGCCAAGTTCCACAGTGCATGAAAGGCTCAGAAGGAGCGACGTTTAAGCAGCTCGACAGGGTACAACTATTCCCTCCACCCCACACCCCCAACCTGGAGACAAACCCTCTGTCATTATTCACAGGCTCGGCGGACTTGGGATTGAAACCGAGTGAAAGGGAAACAAAAGATGCCTTGCCTCTTCCTTTTTCCTTGTCAGTCTTTTCAGGGAAATTTTAATTAGCAGCAGCAGAGGGATTCGTCCAGGTGGGAGCGTGTTTAAAAACTCCTCACGGCACCACAGACGCATTGATCATCTTTTCTTGCCTCAATCTAAACACAACGTGCTTGGCCGATAACAGCAGCATTAACGTACCTCGTGTAGTATATAAATCTCAGCGAGAGCCCTGATGAGGACCATATGATGGTTCGAGCTAAGAGTCTGGAAGGGGGGTCCTTCTTTCCTCTGGTATTTATGCTGTAATCTAACCCCCGTTCTCACACAGTCATGTCTGATTTGGTAATAACAACATAGACTTGGAGTTTACAGGCTACGAGGAAAGAACGGAGAAAGAATAATCGTCTCTGGTGCAAAATGGTCTCTGGTGAATGCATAACCCTGTTCTTTGCCTCTGTAAAAGCAGTTGAGAATGTGCAGTGGTTTGTTCTCTGTTGCTTGTTTTAGAGATGTTAAAAGCTTAGTGGCTGATAAGCAGGGAATTTTATGGCAAATGTAGAGTGAATTAGGGTAATCTGGGACACCTTAGATCTGATCACAGTAAATTGGAGAAGTCAAAAGTGCAAAAAGTCCCTGACGACAGGAAAATAGAATTAAAACTCAGGTCTTTTCATCTCATGTGCACAATTATTTTGACTGGACGCAAGTCAACTTGTGCTGTTCAAGTCCAATGAGTTGTTTAATTTTCCGACGGAAATAAATAACTTTATGGCCAAGGATCAGCAAAGCGAGTAAAGCTTCAACCTCATTTTTATGTGTGTCTATGGCTGAGAGTGTAACTATAAGAATCTACCTTGTCTGTGGTGTCATGTTTATGGACATTAAATGAATCCCTCCCTATCAGTCGAAGAATTCCTCCTCTTTCAGAAACTCTGATGCGTTGAATGTGTGCTTTGATGGATGGGGCAAATATTAGTGCATTCCTTTTGAATAGAGTACCGCTCTGTTAGCCGGCTGACCTGTCGTCGCTGACAAGAACGTGGCCTGATGGTCTCGTCTTGAACCCTGAACATTCCTAACTGTGTCACTCAACCGAGGAAGCTGGTCAGATAGTGTTTGTTTGAACCACTGATAAAGGAGCTTACTTTTTAACCACGTTCTGTTCAAGGACAAATCAAACAAAGATGTTCTGTCTTTTGTTGCTAAAATTGCCAATGAAACTGTTTGCGACTGTGGAGCTGTTCAGTCATGACGTCAAATTGACGGTCAACCCAAAAGGCCAGTTCGCCATCAGTTCCCTTGGTAATTTCAAATGCTGTTTTAAAATAGCTTTTATTGGTTTATGAGTTGAATAAGCTTTACTTAAAGAAACTTTCTCATTGAGTTCTACAACATAAATAGCATAATACCTTAAGATAAAACGTTTTACTAATTTGTGTTAGACAATTTGTATAGTTGTATGCAAGCTTAACCTGTAAAACTTCTAATGTTAATTCTAAATTTAATTTGTTAATATTAACAAATTCTGAATTGTTAATGTTTTTCCTATTAAAACAAAAATGCAAAGGACTTTGTATTGTGACACCGAGTGCCATGCAAGTGCATCTATTCAGCAACCACAATCGCAATGAGTTAAGATCCTTGTTTAGATTTATTACAGTTCATCACTGAGAAAGTTTGATTGTAGATTTAGTCCAGCACAAAATGGGAAATAAATATATATATAAAAAATAAAATCACGGTGAATGTGCAAGCTGAGGGTATATAGTATGTGTGGTTAGACAGAACTGACTGTGACCATTAACCCAGTGTTTCCCAATCTTTTTCTTGCCACGGCACAGTTTTGAAACGGTTCTGAAAGCTTCTAAAACAACAAAACTGCACAAACACACATTGCTTCAAATGGCATATTAAAACGCGATATTATATTAAAAGTAGTGAAAATGTCAAACTCGAGCTTAAGTCAGGTATGAACACAATAAGGTCATATATAATGAGCAATACGATGTTGTTAGTGATTATGATAAACCAAAAAATTTACATATCGTCACTATTGGGCGGAAACTAGATTTTTATGGTATGATAACCGTGCTGCACAACAGAGATTTACTAAATTAAAAATATTTTATTCCTTAAATAATATTTAAATAAATTGTATTATTATTATTATTATTATTATTTTAAGAAGTACTATACATTCTGTCCCACAGTCGTAATATATTTCTGTCAATTTCTTCAAGTTAAAAACCTGACTTTTATTTTGACGGGTATTTGTGTATTTGACAATTTGACACAATAGTTTTTTCTCAACTAAAATGATTAATGCTCTTTAAACGTTCTCTCTGAGCATCTCTGGATATGTTTATGTGTTCATGTCCTCGGATCGTAAGATGACGAACACTGAAAACAATATGAGCGTCGTGCTACTATGAGTATGTAGTACACAAAACTGTGCTGCTCATTCACACACAAAACAAACAGATATATTCAACAGTCTTTTGCGCTTTAATATTCACAGACATTACACCATGTTACGATTTGATCAGTTGTACAGCTCTCCTTTCGTTTTATTCATCAATCCATCAAATCACGTGTTTTATGTGACATCTGCGTTGTACTTTAAATTCTATTTTGATGACTAGATTCTCTCTGCATCATGGAAATCATAGGCCTTAATTTATAAATGAAACATAAATGCTTCTGCACAGAAATACGCGTTCTGTGTTTCCCTCTTTTGCAGCTACTTTGCATCCACATTTGATTTTTCTGTTTTCAAAGTATTCTCATACTGCAAATTTGAAATAATTTTCGCTGATGGATAGAGATTAGAGAAAACCGTCTCTGTCTCTGACATTGTTTCTGCTGTACGTGTGTGGGTGGAGACAGTTTGGAGTCTAGTCAAGTGGAAAGAAGTTGCTTATGCACAGGTGAGATTCTGTGTTGGATTTTTTTCCCCCCCAAATCCATAGATAAGCAAATGTACACGATATGATAATCGAGCGTGTTCATACCGTGATATAGCGGTAAATCGTTACAACCTTAGTGGAAATTTTTTAAATAACTAAACACTGTGTCAAAATCCCGAATCAGTGGTTCAGAGCGCCAATATCACGTGATTTCAGTAAACGAGGCTAAGTGTTTTGAAACCAATAGTTTGATACACGCTCCGAACCACTGATTCGAAACAAAAGATTCGTAAAACTTCGAAGCTTCATGAAGCAGTGTTTTGAAATCGCCCATCGCTAGATGTTATTGAATAAAGTCTCTATTTTGTTATTTTTGGCTCACAAAAAAGTATTCTTGTCGCTTTATAATATTAAGGTTGAACCACTGTTGTCACATGAACTGATTTAAATATGTTTTTAGTAGCTTTCTGGGCATCGAAAAAGGCAGCGTTCTTGCCTTCACTTTTTTCTTGCCTTACTGAGCGAACAGATTTGATCAAAAATATCTTAATTTGTGTTCTGAAGATGAACGAAGGTCTTACGGGTGTGTGAGGGTGAGTTATAAATCACATCATTTTCGTTTATGGGTGAACTAACCCTTTCAATGACTTTTTAAACCATTTAACTGATAGTAATTGGTCAAAATTCTTACCTTCGGTTAACTTTTAACCATGCAATTATGAACATCCCTTTTTTCTTTTTCTTTTTTTCTTTTTTTTTGACCAGTACAGTACATAAACTCTTGAGAATGCAAATGTTCTTACAGATTTTAGGCCTCCAGACTCTGCAGTTGTGTTTGGGAAAACATCTATGTAACTGCTATTCTATCTGTTGATTTCAAGATTTCATCTAACTATGATTTCAATGATTTTATTTTCATCCAAGTCTAAATAAACATAAAGCATTTATTGTCTTTTATACTATTCAGTATGAATTCTTAAGGTTGTGTGGTTTTCTGCTCGCTTCTCAGAGAAATGGGAGCAGCTCTTGCTCTTCCTGTTGTAGATCAATATCTGAGAGAAAGAGATGATTGTTTCTCACTGAAATGGTGCCACTGTGCAGATGAAAGAGTCACATGGTCACTGTGCATATTAACATGGAAACTGGAGTAATGAATCATAATGATGAATGCCAGTTTTTAGTGAGCAATCTAAAATATATATGATCGTTGTTTCCTGTGAAATCAGTATGTTGTCATTCTTGTATGCTGGCATTATGAGTTCATGGCTTTTGTAATTACATTTAATGTTTTAGTGATACATAGTTGGAACAAACCCCGCTTCTTTGCAGTCATCCATGCAGAGCAGCATCTTCAATAAGCAGATTGTCAATCACACTCAGCAAGTCTTTTTTTCCCCCCTTCCAATATTTCTTCTCATAAGCAGGTTATACTTGTCAGTCAATTTGCA
The DNA here is from genome assembly GCA_037194245.1 of Opsariichthys bidens. Classification (NCBI taxonomy): domain Eukaryota; kingdom Metazoa; phylum Chordata; class Actinopteri; order Cypriniformes; family Xenocyprididae; genus Opsariichthys; species Opsariichthys bidens. Next base: position 5,481,710 of record CM074280.1, on the reverse strand, counting down.
AGTCATATCTCGTTCTATGATGAAATTACTTTTACTTTTCTGTACTGCAGTCATTATTTTAGTATCTTTTAGTTTAATTGTTATTTTAATTACTGTACTTTGTATTGTGCTTTTTGGAAGACGTTTGTAAATTAAGTCAAGCTGAGTCTGCTCTGCAGTCTCAATGATAGTGATGCTTCGATAGTGTGATATATTTCCATGTTCAGCATGCTTTATTTTTACAGCTGTTCATCTTTCAACAGCACGGTAAAAACATTCAGTCTGGTTGGGAAAAAAAGAGGTTCCGGAAAAATTGTGCCTTTTCATTTTCAGTTATGATCGGTCATGATTTTATCTTTTGCTTGCAAGGTAGAGTGATTTTTGTGAATGTAATAATGTTTATAGCTGGAAATATTTCATGCTAATCACTGCATAGTAAGTTGTAAGTAACCTCATGGCAGCTGGTCTTATCTCATGCCGTGAAAAAGTCAAATAACACAATTACTGCAATAGCGACCATTAGACTTTTTAACTCATTCTAACTCATTTCATTTGTGTAAACCATGTTAAAAGGTTCTGTCATTAATCAATCACTCAACCTCATGTTGCTCCAAACCTGTAAGACCTTTGTTCATCTTCAGAACACAAATTAAGATAGACTGCAACAAAATGACCACTTTCAAGGCCCAGAAAGGTAGTAAAGACATCGTTAAAACAGTCCATGTGGCAACCACAGTGGTTCAACCTTAATGTTATGAAACGACAAGAATACTTTTTGTGTGCAAAAAACAAACAAAAACAACGACTTTATTCCACAATTTCTAGTGAAATAAACAAGTAAAGAGAATTCTGTAGAACCTGAAAGCGGTATACTGTGATTACTAAATGATCACTGTAGGAGACTGACATGGAAAAAAAGAAATAGTTGAATAAAGTTGATATTTTTCTTTGTTTTTTTATGAACAAAAAGTATTCTCGTCACTTCATAACATTAAGGTTGAACCACTGTAGTCACATGGACTAGTTTAACGATATATTTACTACCTTTCTGAACCTTAAAAGTGGTAATTGTGTTGCAGTCTATTGGAGGCCAGAAGACTCACGGATTTCATCAAAAAATATCTTAGTTCGTGTTCCGTTTGTTATGAGATGAGGGTGAGTAATTAATGCAATTGCCACTGGAATCTATAGTGTAGTTCTGTAGTTGTGTAGAATCTTCTGTAGTTTATTTTCAACCTTGTGAATTATTGATAATACCTTCATATCTTTTGACACCACTAAATAACACCACTTATAGCACCACTAAACAGGCACGGAACAATGTTGTACATACACTGACATTAAAAAGTCTGGGATCAGTAAGATTTTGTTTATGAAAACATTGAATTTCTGATGAATAGAAAGTTAAAAAGAACAGCATTCATTTGGAATACAAATATTTCTTAATATTATAAATGCCTTTACTGTCACCTTGCTGAATAAAAGAATTAGTTTCTTAAAAAAATCTTACTGACCCCAAACCTTTGAATGTTAGTGTATGTACAACATTGTTCCCTGCCTCTTTAGTGGTGCTATAGCAAAAGACATGAAGGTATTATCAATAATTCATAAGGTTGAAAATAAACTACAGAAGTCTGAATATGAGCGGCTAGAGGGCCCTCCAGTTAGATTGAAAATGAAGATGCATGTTCTTTGCAGTCCTCTGAAACAGGAAATGGCTGACAGAAGGAATGCTGTCTCTCCTCTCATCCGTCTCTGTTGGGCTTTTAGTTCTGCTGCTGGTTGGCTGACTACTGCATACAACAACTTCCTGTAAACAAGCCCCCAGTGCACCAAGTTACACCCAGCCCCCTCTGTATTTGAGTACTTGTAATATTGACCTCCTTATAAACCATACAGATGCAGCAGTATGAGTGAACGCATGCCAAGACGGGAGGTGTTCCTTCTGCATGTGGAAGATCATTTTTTCCCACTTCGGTCTCTGATGAGGGCCTCTAATTTGATGGGAGGAAGTAGCAAGTGGTATGCACAGGCGCTGTGGTTGTGAGGAGTGGCTAGTTAAGATGTATCTTGGTGTGAAGACAGTTTGCAGTGGTTGTGTTGGTGTGAAAAGCTTGTGATTGTGGTGAGGAGAACATCTGAGATCATAGGAAACTCTGGATTTAATGCAAGTCAAAGTTGGCATGAAATGGAAATTCGTTTCTATTTTTGAAATGCATGCAATTGGTCTTATTGTGAATGATCTTATTGTGAGAGTTCCAGCCATTCGTGTTTCCGTTTTTTTCCCCAACCTAAAGTTATTTTTAATCAAAATGTCATAACTTGATCATCCGGGTCAAACAACAGACTTATCGCCGATGCCGGACTTCTTCAGTCATTTAGTCCTTAAACCCTGCCCCTTTCTTACAATTGACGGCAAGCATTTAGATCTGCCTCTATCCAGTCAACAACGATGAATAGAACCAAGACTCCATCCTAAATGTATTTCTTTTTCGATAATCCTTTTCACTCAGATGTACGCCACAACATGGAAGAAAATATTTGTTGCTACTTCCATTACATTGCAACTTTTAAGTATTTGTAGATTACTTTCATGATTCCTTGATTAAATTTGAGAGCTCAAAAATATTTTTATTGCAATTTACTTGTGTCGATTAACTGGCAAAATACTGGGAAGTGGGGCATTCCTTGAACGAGAACATGTGCCATTTCACCAGATTTGTAACGTAAATCATTTTATAAATCTACGCCACAAACACCAGGTAATACATCAATCATTTTCTAAAGATGCAAATTGTTGTTCATTGTGATTTCGACATAAAAGTTTAGTAAACCCTTGCTCTGATTTTGATGTATTTTAAGTCTTTTGAGGGTAGTATTGTTCACTTTGGTCCGTTTTTGTTAGCAAAAAAAAAATCTTTGATTAATCATCAAAATAATCGACTGATTAATCAATTACCACAGTCCTAATTACCTCAACAGACTTTTTTCCTTTAAAAAAAAAGAAGACATTCACAATGGAAGTAATTTGAGGCCAATTTTTAGAGGATTAAAAAGCAGAGAAAGTAATTTTATATTACAATTTATAATTTCATAAAGACACGAATTCTTCTGTTAAAACTGTGAGCTACAAAGTTGTTTTACGCATCACGTTGTCATGCCAAGGAAGTTGTAGAATTTGATAGAAAATAAAAGGTTAATAATTTCATTTTTTGCACACTAAAATCATGTTAGCACTGTTTATATCTTGAGTCAACTCATTTGAAAATAAGTCTGACGACGTTTAGTGCCTCACTGTAACCCGGATTTTCGAAGACGAGGAGAAGTGGAAGTTTTTGTAATAATCAACAACGTTATGCCGTTAGTTCTGTCGTTTGAGCTTGATTTGTTTTTAGTCCAGAATATCCTTTTAATAGTTTTTGGGATATATAGAGTGTTGGATGTCATGGTGTGCACCAAATTCTCCGCCATAGTCTTGTCAGTCATCTCTCCTTATTCTTGTCTCGTGATAGGCGAAATCGGACTCCTGCTTTACTGTGCTGCAGCTCTCCGATGCTTTCAGTTTAGAATTGTGGCATCCGTTGTCCTACCTCAGCAAGCCTAATAAAGTGAGGAGGATCTGTTTTTCCAAAATCATTTAAGGGACTTTCTGTACAAGGCATGGCCTTTTAAATCTGGTTTCCTTTAATCAAAGTTTTTCAAGTCTTGTTATGCTTCAACTGGCAAAATGAAAAGCCAGCCCCCTTCCCTCTCTCAACAACCAACCTGAGTCCCCGTGTGCTGAAAGTTCCCAAAACCACAACTCCCAGACCCAGCTTATAAAACTAATATCTGTCGTTAAACAAGGTTTTTTTTAGTCCTAAGGTGCAAATGTTCATGGGAAAAAGCAATCACTATTTAATGAGCCAAGAGACTAGCTCAGCTTTGTTAATCTTGGCTACTCTATTCAAACAGACATTAATACAAACACACTCCAATCATTGCTTCATAGACTAAAGGCATTTGGCATGGCTCTCTGATTTTACAAACAGATTTTTTTAGAACCTCTCTTATACTAACAGGGCATGTAAACCTGCTCTGTAATTACCTTCGGGTCTTAGTGCTGCTGTTCTTTAGACGGCATATTCTGAGGTTGTAGAAATCAGTTCACAATTTAATGTTGCTATTATTAGTGGCGCTTGGCAAGAATCACTATTATTATTGCTCAAACCTGGGGGTCGGAAAGAAAACCCTTAAAAAACCTAAAACCAATATTGGCTTTTACTTTTCTAGGGGATCTAGTTCAGGATTTTCACCTGACAGTTTACAAAATAAACCAGAAAATCTTAAATGTTAAAGTAGAGAAGAGGATTTTAAGATGATTTTTTTCTTTTTTTTTAGCCTTGGCCAGTAAGCACCTGACCATAATACCCTAGTAACTGCAAAGTGCTAAAAATCATTTAGATCACCTCAGCAATAATATAGCAATGCCCCGTCAACCACCCTAAGATCATGGGTAAATGCAGAATCTTTTTCTTTCTTCTTAATTTTATGAATGTAGACATCTGTTTTTAAGTTGGCATGTATTTCTTTATGCCTCAGTATCTTAAACGGGATTTATTACCTGCATCTAAAAACACAAACCCACTTTTCTCTTGAAACATGCTGGGGCTGTCTGGGTTTTTTGTGAGGGTCAGGGATTTGTTTAGATAACAGGAATAATATTGCTTTTCTTTTGTAGAGATCAAGGTCCATATATATAATTTTTTTTTACTTATGTTTACCAGACAGGGTTAATCCATGGGTTATTCTTGTGGGCCAGGTATTTCAAATGTGCCATGAAAGAAGTTTCCCACTATTTATAGCTTATTCTCCCTACATAGTTCATTGAATATGTTTCCAGATCGAACGGAGATAGTCTTTGTCGTCTGTGTTTAATGCATCTTGTCACCGTCAGGATAATGGTTGCAGTGCAGTAGTGTTTTGTATTTGTATAGTCATAGTACATTTACTTTAAAGGCCATCATACAGCTTTCTTACCTTAGTAACTTTTTTTTGTTTTTTGATCAGGTGAGGGGGCTGTCAGAGGGAGATGACTGCCAACAAGAGCTCCAAAGCTGCACCGAGAGCAGGAGCGGCTAAAGATCCACCGGAAAACTCAGACAGGTGAGAGTCATGATGATGAGTCAGGAGTCTTTGTCCATTGTTTGTGCTTTGTGAGTTATTTACAGAAAGCTATTGTGAGCGTTGGGGTGAAATGGCAACACAAAATGAAGTTACCATTTGTTTAACTATAAAGTTTTAAGAATAGCTCTAATGAGATTTTTTTCCAGCTGGTGAACAATAAAAATATTGACAGCCAATCAGAATCCAACCCAAATTAAAGAGCAGACTGCATAACTGCAGTGTTGCGATGCGCATCCATTGCGGTGTTGTCGTTATAGTTATCTTTCTCGGTGTGAACGGGGCTTGATACTAGTTTGATTTAGACAATTTTCATGTTTTGGTCTTGAACATTTTCTTAGCTCTGTTCTGTGGTAAATCATATTTTAATGAACTCTTAGAGGATTTTCAATGTATCAGAAACAAATCTGGTCCTTTTTTTGCTGCAATTCACATTTACTCTGTATACAGATTTTATTTTGTATATACATAGCTAGATGTGCTAGATTTGACAGCTCTATATAGTTTGGCTTTATATCTAGAAAAATAGTAAATCATCTAAATATTCGTAGGCAATGATTACTTATTATAACCAAAACTTTTATCTATAATTGAGGAGTTGCTTAAATAGACACATGAGTCCATCGATGCTTCATAGTCCAAACTGTTGTATACAAACCTAAAGTAAACATCCTGGTTCTGAGTAAAAGCAAGGAAGTTGATTAGAAAAGAGGCTTTGTTCTATTTGTGGCCTTTGCTTAACTATGGATCAGAACAAGTGAAGAACGAACAGTTGATGGCTGAGAGCAGTTACTTTCATAATTACCTTTGAACACTCTCTGATGTCGGAGATATTATTTTCCAAAGGAAATTGTGAATTATGCGAAGAAGTGTGGGAAGAAATGATGGCATAGTTTCTGCTAGCCTCTCTTCCCAGATATTACAGCTTCGGCTGTAAATCACAAGCGAAGGAGAGTGCTGAAGAAGCAGATTTATGTCAGATGAGGGTGGCGGTAGGTAGGCCTTGCACTGAGAATATGCCCTTTTTATAGCAAAGATAATAGCTGAAAAAATAACTCAATCACAGATGAAATATCCACATTTTTGTGGGGGAGAACCCACTGGATCTGGCTTGACATATTTCTTTTGATGTGTGTTCCTGGAACCTCATAGTTTCACCATCCTGGCACAGCTTTCCAACAGGAAATGGCCTGTGGTTGACATTGCCCTCAAGACCCAGGAAGAGCCAAACCAGCTCTGGCATCCCACTCAGTCCATGTGTGGCCAGACCAGCTGGCTTCCCCAGAGCTGGCCCTGTCCGGCCTCTCAGAGAACCTCGTCAGACCACAGACACAAACTAATGAAAGAATTCTCAAACTGATGCTTTCCTTTGAGCAATGGATTTTACATGAGCCCAATACTGCAGTTCAAAAAATCACTTATGTTTTTTTTGGAGCCTTGGTCCATGCCGTCATGAAGGTATTTTTAGATTTGCAGTGTTATTCTATAAAAAACATCTGAACAAAGATTCTGAAAGTTATTTGTGCTTTAAATACCAGCCTTGATGCAAAGATTGTCCTCCTAAGCAATATCTCCTTTTAACAGATTTGGCATCTGTCCATCCCTCTCCTTTGATTATCGAGGATTAGACTGTTTTTCTCAAGCCGGGGATCCATTGTAAACGCAGAATCTCAAGCTTTAGGCAGTCATGGCCTAATGGTTAGAGAGTCAGACTGGTAATCTGAAGGTTCTATTCTCAATACCGGCAGGTAATGACTGAGGTGCCCTTGAGCAAGGCACCTAACCCCCAATCGCTCCCTGTGCACCACAGCAAAAAAGACTGACCATTGCTCCGGGTGTGTGTGTCCACATTTTGCAGTGTGTGCACAAACTTGGATGGGTTGAATGCAGAGAACCAATTCCAAGAATGGGTTACCATACTTCACCTTCACATGCCATTTTCATTTTTTTTTTTTACACACATTATACAGTATAGTAGTGTATACCCGTTTCTTTAATTCTCTTCTGAAGTTTTAGTTAAGAAATACAAGTTTAAGTTTATGTAAATCTGCCAGTAATGATTGAAGATTTAGTACAGCTGAAGCCATAATTGAACTGTAGTGTAAAAGGCTTTACTGTCTCTTTTGAATAATTTAAAATGCATCCTTGCTGAATAAATGATTAATTTCTTTAGAAAAATATTATTGACCACAAACTTTTGAACAGTAGTGTGTATGTTTTTATATTTATTTTAAATAGTTTTTAAAAAAAATCATATTTGGCTTTCTCTACTTTAAATGATGATGTATAATATAGTGGTTTATTTTCTGATAAAGTAAAATTGATTCAATACAGTTAATGCCTATGTTGCGTGAACATTCTTACCATTTGAAAAAAAAACTGTGTGTGGTATGTACATTTTTTTGATTTGTGAAAGTTGGGGACAACAGGTTTCTGTGGAACAAGTTTCTACAGGGAACCAATGGGATGTGTCTGCTTATAATATTTGGCGGTGATGTATTCTGTGAACGTGGGGGACTGACTGTACATTCATTTCGATGACAACACCTACGAGGTTGCAGGTGGCATGGCGTTTCTCTTCACTTTTTCTTGGGAAGGGCGTTATGGTTAGGTTTTTGGTTGATCTGTCCCAACCTGCACCCTGGATCATACTCTTGGCTTCCTACCAGCTTCCACTTGTTATTCTAACCACCGCTGTGACATCAGATCTGCCTGCCTCAATTTCACAGAGGTGTGGGCCAAGTCAAATTCTAGTTCCTGGAAGCTTATGAACGGCAATAGATTTTGAGGTGGATGAGAAAGTGTTTGTGTGTCTGAGGAGACTGAAATGAGGTCAGCAGGGTCTTTAATCTCATTGCTCAGCAGTGAGCAGCGTCTGTTTGCTGAGTGAACAATGGGCCTGAGAATGAGGAGGAGGCTGTGGTTGACATGTAGGCAAAGAGAAACTGTTACTACAGAGGACCTACAGCTAAGAAAAAATGCTGAGGGTTAGTGAGGGTGAGTTCATTCACAAGTTTCAATGTTCTTTTTGTTTGAGAAGTCATTGTAAATGTTCTTCAAAATGATTGTATGGAATCATTTGTTACTTTGTTTGCATTGGCTTGTAAAATTTATGTCAGATTGTTGTTTTTCTTTCCCACATTAGACATAACTGACATTTCTATTTATCTGAAATCGGTTTTAAATGTCTCCTTTTGCATTACTCTGCAGTGTTATGTTACTGTTCTGATTATGACACATTTTGTACTAACTTGAATTTTTTGTGTTCTTATTCAAAGTAACTGTCTGTGAGGATATAACACTCTTCTGTGCCAAGCATACTTTATTGGAGGGTTTCTTACTTTTTCTGCTGATTTACTCTTGTTTCAGGTGTCAATCTGTGTCCACACCTCCAATTCTTACTACTGGAAAAGAGCCCGGTTCCTCTCATCTTACTGGCAGTGAGGACTGCAGTCAGCCAGGAAGGTACGCTAAAGCGGACGCTAAACTCCGGACCCAAAAGAACTGGAGCTGCAAGACTGCCAGCTTGAGAACTGGTGCCTCTCTCTCCACTGACTTTGAATGTCAAAGTAGGCTCACCAAATCTAGGAGCATTAGTTGTCTGGACAAGACACTCACCATCCATAAGCCACTAAGCGGCGATAACCAGGATCAGAAGGAGAACCAGCCACAACAGACCCCCCCAGGGGGGATGGACTGAATACTGGACCCCTCAGTTGGAGTACACTTTCAGTAGGACCTACCACCAAGCTTGGGCACAAGCGCACACTCTCACTTAGTTGTACGGGGACTTGCGCCTCATCCATTGCCATACGCAAAAAGATCTCGGAATGGGAGGGTCGGAAGGCGGCTCTGCCTAGGATGAGCCTTTGCCTGGAGAAGAGGCCTGGAGGTGGGAGCGAGGGTTGCCCAAGTCTACTGTCCTCACCCTGCAGTGAGAAGACCTTTGACTTTAAGGGTGTGAGGAGGATGAGCACTGCATTTTCCGAGTGCTCCTACCCTGAGACTGAGGAAGATGAGCATGGATCGGATCGAGAAGCTCCTATAAGGTTCCAGAAAAGGCCTTCAAAGACAGAGTCCTCGGGGATTTTCCTCCGCACACTTTCAGCACGCAAGGAGACTTCAGCCGTGCTCAGCCGCATTCAAAAAATTGAACAGGCATTAAAGGAAAGTCCCTCTTCATCCCCACCGCAGTATCCTAGCAATTGCTACAACCTTGACAAGTCCAGACAGAAGTCTTTCACTTTCAGTGGGACCGAGGACTTGGACAGCACTTGTGGCAGCAAGCGGAGCAGTATCTGCTCTGTGGCCACCGAACCCGAAGCTGACAGACTTTCTAAGCTCAAGCAGAGGTTCAGCATCAGCTCTACCAGGTCAGAGAGCCCAGAACTCCCTACTGCACAGGACTCTTCAGGAATTACAGTCAATCCTTTGCCCAAACCCAAACGAACATTTGAGTATGATGCCAAACGGAACCACAGAGGCTTGTTGCCTGGTAATGGTCTACCTCCAAACACTGAATCTCCGCCTCCACTTCCTTCCACCCCAGCACCTGCTATAATGAGAAATTCCAAGACAGATGAAAGCTTGCCAAAGAAGACTCAAGATAGGTGAGAATCATGATTCTCTTCCTCATTATATGAATGGCATTCCTGTCAGTATAGTAGTATGTAGTTATAAGGAAGATTAATTTCATCGAAAGAATCATGTAATAGATATGCAATGCAAGTTGGGGATTAGTGTTTTGGTCAATTGCACAATGGTGATGGCTCATGGCTTGCTACTCATGAGGATCATACAGACTGTGACTAAATGGTTGCATTTCGCGACCATTTTTCCTGCCGTGTGATCAAAATTTATTTGCAGTCGCGCTTGCATGACCACCAAAAAATTGCCCAGCATCAAATGGCAAACGTAATGAAAGTGTAACGAAACTGCGCTACTCATTTGTACTTCACTGACCGTTTCAGTTTGGACCAATGTCAGTGCAGCGCGAGATCTTGATGATGCGACACTGTTACTACACATTGCTGGGAGATCCATTAAAGAAAGCATTTGAATTCGCCACAGAATCAGTAACATAGCTGTGAGACCTAGTGAGAATCATTCAAATTAGGCGCAGAGTTCTCCATTATCAACGGAGATATAAGATCAAACTGCGCTATCGTAAACACCAGGACAAACATTGTGCCACGAATGAACAAGTTATAGAGGGCTTTCAGTCCACAAATTAACAACATTCGCCATTTAATGTAGTAACACTAACTGGAACCATCCAATTTTAAATGTGATGACCACAACACATGGGTAGTCGTGGCCTAATGGTGAGGGAGTTGAGCTTGTGACATGAAGGTTGCCGGTTCGATTCCCATGCCGGCAGGAATTGAAGGTGGGGATTGTGAATATCTGCACTCTCTCCACCTTTATGACTAAAGTGCCCTTGAGCAAGGCACTTAACCCCTAATTGCTCCCTGGGCACCGTAGCAATAGCTGCCCACCTCTCTGGGTGTGTGTGTGCACTTGGATGGGATAAATGCAGAGCACAAATTTCGAGTATGGGCCACCATTGACAATACATCACAACTTTCACTTTAACATTATTTGTTCATTCTTCATAGACTACCCCATTCATAAAACTAAGGCCTGGTTTCACAGACAGGGCCTTAGACTAAGAGTGCGTTCACACTTGTCATGTTTGGTTGGATTAAAACAAACCCTGGTGCGATTGCTCAGTTAGTGCGGTTCGTTTGAACATATGTGAACGCTGCCATCCGAACCCTGGTGCAGACCAAACAAGCGGACCGAGACCGCTAAAAAGATGGGTCTCGGTCCGCTTCCAAATGAACTCTGGTGCGGTTCGATTGGTAAATGAATGCAACATGGACCAAAGACATGTAAACGAACCAAAAACAGGACGTGATGTCACAAGATGCGACGCTACAAGTCACTGATTTGACGACACGGAAAGATCGGTGTATCCAAAATGAGTCGAGGGCAAACGTGGAGCAACGAGGAGGTGAAGTGCCTCATCAATATTTGTTTCTGCATACAATGGAGGAAATCCTGGTGCTGTTTTGAATGTTTTGAACATTTTATGAGCTCTTCGTGAGCTCTTAGCTGGTAAAAATAAAGCATTTGTACACGCATAAAATGATGGAGTTTAATCCAGCACACAACAATGTGGGGGAATCAAGCTCCGTCGTGAAATATACGTCATAAAACCCGACCAATCAGGTTGTGACCATATCCTTATGCATTTGGTTCGGTAACTTGAGGTTCGCTGTTAAAAATGCCAGTGTGAACACTAAGAGGACCAGGACTATATGTTTTGTTTTTGTTTTTTGGTCCGGTCCAAACGAACCAAACCAACCGAACTACAAGTGTGAACGCACCCTTAGATTAGGCCTTAGTTCAATTAGGACCTTTAAGTAGTTTTTTATAAATGTACCCTATAAAAAACATTACTGGATTACTGGTGTTCATCTTGAGACAAAACAATGGTACTGACATATTTTTTTAGATATGTCTGTGGAAGTTGCTTTCAGTTAAAACAGCTCAAACATGCATTTTAATCTAGGACTAGCTTAAACCTTGTCTGTCGAGGTAAAAGTTTCAACGTAGGAAAACTGACACATATTTAAAAATAGACATTAAATTACCATTGTAACCAATAGGTGGCTGCCATTTCCACTCCATAATATACACTTTCAATTGTTTTGGTTTTGAACTATTATTTAGACCTTATGAATAATACAACTGCCCTCAAATGTCTGGAGCCTTGCAAACTTAAAATAAAACTCCACATTATAATTTCTGTAAGTTAAGTTTTTTATTACCAAGGCATTTATTAGTAATACAGTCAAAATGGGGGAAATGTAAATAACTGCGCTGCAGGTCAATTTAAGGTGTGCCCCTAAATTTTCTGCTTGTGCTAAGTTAGAATGGAGCACTGTTGCTGTGATGCTTAACAGATTGGATTAGTGGATATTTTCCATACAATGCAAGCATACAGTCTCCACTAAACCATTTTTGACAAACAGCATTGGCTCTTGTGCAGTATGAATATGAATGAGATATTAGAACTATGGTGCAGGGGAAAAGTTTCAGTCAATATTTACTAAAATAATTACAGGTTTTGATATACTTGAGTAAATAATGAAAGAATTTTCATTTTTAGTCAAACTATTATTTTAAACACCACAGCTCATCCCTTTTCTGTTGTCTACATTGCTCCATATTGTTTTAGGAGTTGTTCTAGTGCTGTTGTTTTATTGAGATTTTTCATATTTAAAAGTGCCAGACCCACTAATATATAGATTTAAACCTCCAATAAATCCAAACTAAAGACTTGACAGACAGATTTGTTTTAGAGAAAGAAAAAACATGTCAGAAAAGGACTTAGAAGCTCTGACTTTGTGTACTTCCACTTAGTCGGTTCCCCCACGAACAAGAGATCATTTATTTTTCTTGGATAATGAAGTGTATAAAACTTGTCCCAAGAATGTTGAAAAGGATGAGGACCACAGGCCAAGCATTTGTTTTGTTGATATAGCTCTAGACTTTGAATTATTGGCTTTTGTTTCTGACTTCATAGTCTCTCACAGTGAATTGGCCTCTTCAGTTTCACAGATTCTTATGTTTCAAATCAAGAAGGCAAAAATGAAAGTTCCTGTCAGGCATTTGACGGCAAACAGAGATCAACATGGAGATGCTAGTTTTCTCAGGGTTCCAAAATTTTACCATATTAGGTGAATTTGTTGCTATGTCAAATGTTACACAATTGTTCTGGGTATGGAACACAGCATCCTTTTCCCTTCTATTATCTTCACCTTGAGATTCAAAATGATACTGCTGAAACGGGCAATTCTTACTAATGTTTAATTTTCCAAATTTAGTTCAGAAGTCCAAAAATAGCAGGAGCGATAACTTCAACGGTTCCATGAAACACTTTTGAGTTCATTTTTAGAAACCCCACCAGTGAAATAAAGAAAATGAAAGGTTTTTGGAGGTTCAAAGACCTCTAGAGACATTGCTTCATCTCTTCTTGTTAAATTGATATAACACTGCTTCATGGTGCTGGTTTTTTGGCTTTTTTGTGGGCTCTCATGTTGTTCATAGCTCATATTCCTCATGGCCTTGTGAATGATCTTCGGCACATGGATTGTTTAGCCCAGTTACTGGGTATGGAGAGCTGCCAAGTTCCTGTGATGATGAACTTCATGTACGGGAGAATTTCTACTGCTCTGCACTCGAGCCCATGTTTGACATTTCTGTGGCTGGTCTAGAGTCTATTGGCAAGCAATTAGATTGTGTCATGTCAAAGTGCTAATTTGGGGTTCCAACTTCTGGTTAGCTTTCTAACCATGTTATTGTGTGTATATTTTCATGCAAATGCATTTTGGCTTCTTTTACATAAAAAAGCAATTACCATCTGAACTGTTGTTCATTCAAGCACGTTGTTTAATCCTCTCTTGTTGCTTATCATCTTAATTGGTGTCTTCCAGAAGAACTGTTGAGCGATTGTACACGTTTAAGATCCTCATAAGTAAAAACACTTTCGTCTTCTTGGGTGGTCTTACCTGATTGTGATCATACAAATGAAAGATGTTTGCTTTAAGCCAAACCAAAAGAACTATTCATCACTAGTTCATCAAGAGTCATGTCCAAAGCTGTGATTTTTCTTTATCTCTGTTTGTTTCTAGAGAATCGTGTGAGTCAGAAGATGCTGTCAGCCTGCCTTCCTCATATCCCTCCTCACCCACAGAGAACGGCACAGAGAACCACAGTCGTCCCAGCTCCAAAAGCACACTCGAGGAGAATGCCTATGAGGACATAGTGGGTAAGAACAGCCAACAGTTGATGATAGATCCTACTTGCTCCCTTTTGATTGTTTGCTATTTTGATGTTGTAACTGATGAATATGAAAATGACTTGGTACAACTTTATTAGTTAGAGATATTTCATCTTATAATTTTTTTTATATTACTCATGTTATTTTTTGATATATTCATATATTTTATACGAACATATATATTTTATAAAATATAAAATATTTTTATTTTATATGACATTTCTTTTTATTTTCAATATAATAGTATATAATAATTTTATTTCAATATAATATCAAAAAATATAAATTTTCCCTTTCATATTTATTTCAAGTTTTTAAATAAAAACATAATATAAAATAATAAAAAATAATATAAAAGTTGAAATATATATATATATATATATATATATATATATATAAATAACAATAATACATTTTTTTTTACCATTTTATTATTTGCTGATTGTGCACTCTTCATACAAACAAACTCTGTTTAAATTCCCTTTTTTGTCTACTGAAGGTGATTAAGTACTGGCATGTGGCGCTGGCTGATTTTATGTGCTAAATTCCTTCCTGGCAGGAAATAGTCTGTATGCACAAATGCTCAGACCCTGAGGGGCTTGACATTGTTAGAGTGTTCATGGGTCTTGCCCTGTGGTCAGACTGTAAATCTCTGTCTTGCTATTGCTGATGAGGATAGGGCATCAGGTGCGCTGTAAAGGAGTCTGGTTGAAAAAGTGCAGAGTTGGCAAACGAATTGAAGGAGTTTGTGGTTCGGTAGGCTTGACGTTTAAATGTAATATTGTCAGTTCTACAGCCAAGAAAACAGCCTTTGCTGCATTTTGTTCTAGAAATGATGATGACCACTTGGTCCAGGCGGAGCATGAGTCTCTAGCGGTTGAGAAGTGTGTGACTCTCAGCCTTTTCCCCCTGACAACGCTTCCATTGTTCTAGCGAACACCTCGGGTGTGGGATCAAGCATTGTGGTTGCACATTTTTATGAATTCTGATTAGTTCCACAGAAATATATGGCCTCTATGTGCCTCTATGCTCTAACCACTGAGCTGGGGTTTGGTGTAACAGAGAATGACAGAGACATCTGAGGGTGTTCTCCAGAAGCGCTGGGCTGTGGTTAGCACATCAGATAGTCTGTTTTCACAGGCTGTCACCAAATAACCCAAGGTTTCAGCCCTGTTTTCTACTAAAATATCATCAAAAGTTGTAAAAAATGTAAACATTATTTATGACATACATATGTTAGCCTGCAACCTTCTCTTAGGTTAAACCTGTTGGCATCACTTTGCAATTTGGCACAGAGCCTGTCTCGTCTAGTGGCAGTTATGCCATATCCCCATGTGCAATGCACATTAATAGATGACCAGATCATATTTACAATGAGATAAATTGCTTCATGTCACAATGATATACAGTCTCCTTCAGTCCGTGAAAGGGACGGTTCATCCAACAATGAAAATTCTGTCATCATTTACTCACCCGTATGTTGTTCCAAACCTCTATGAGTTTCTTTCTTTTGTTGAAATAAAAGAATATTTATTGAAGAATGTTGGTAACCAGATGTAGCCATTTTTTTTCCTACTATAGAAGTCTACCGTAAACTGTCCGGTTAACAACATTCTTCAAAATATCCGCTTTTTAGGTTTGGAACAACAAAAGGGTGAGTAAAGGATGACATTTCTATATTTTTGAGTGAACTAACCACGGTTAATTTTCGTGTGCTACACTGGACGTTTGTGCTTTCACAAGAGTTTTGTTCTCGTGCATGAAGCATGTTCGGTTGAGCTTTTGTTCATGTTCGCTGATCATGTTTATATGTGAATGAAAGCCTAAATTCAGTCTGTTCATCACATAAAATGATCAAGTCTCTTCAGAAAAAATTTGGACTGAACCCCCTAATTCATAGATTAGTTTTACGATCTCTTTAGGAATTTTTTGAAGTGTCAAAGTGGAAGTCGTAAGTATGTACTCCTGGTTTACCTCTCTAACAAAATAAACACAATAAAAATGACACTGGGGTAGAAAACAGAAGTTAAGGAAGCATCTGATCATCGTGATGTGCATATGTTTACTCAAGTTCTGCAATACAGCTCTTCAGTCAAGTTTAATTATATACCGTTTTAAAAATGAAAAAAAGTGTCAGTGTTGCTTTCAATTAGAATTCATAAATTCCTGTTTTTTTGGCTTTTCCCTCAGATCAAAAGTGTCTTCTGCTTGTTTACATGTCACAAAGCCGTTTCATGTGAAGGCCATTCCTCATGTCACATGACCCTCTTGGGAAGACCGCAAAATGGTCATAAAATGGTTGCGTCTGCTGTGCTGCTTTTATTGGTAGTCTGATACTGAAATTGTGTACTGCTCAGTCACTCATCAATCACTCAACGTCCTTTCCTTTGAAAATCCTATTGTGTAAACAGAAGCATAGTATGTTTTGGTTAGGGTTGCTCACTCTCCCTCCTTTTGTCTCTATGTTTTGTGGAGCTCCTGTAAGTAGAGAAGTAGATTAGTACTCTCCTGTATGTGAGTGGTCAGGCAGGCGTATCATTTCTCCAGCATGCTGTCATTACATTGGGAGTTTCACAGAATTGCTGGCCTGTCATTGTGCCTCTCTGCCTTAATGGCACTAGGGCAAATCTCAGCAGTTCATCTCATGAGGTCAGGCTGTAGTTTGTTGTTTGTATGGTAGTTATTTGCCTTCTCTCAAACTATTCACAAGAAGTTACGCTGTTGATTATTATGGTCAAGTTCACTTAGTGGCACTTTTGAAATGTGTTTTTTTTTTTCTTGCATTGTTGCAGTGTTTCTCTTGAGTGTTAATATGCATGGCATATTACAAAATGGTTGCAGAAGAGGTAATGTTTTCTTTGACAAGATGCTACATGAACTGAACAGATCTGATTGCTTTCTTTTGTAGGGCACCTGGAGCTGTATTACAGAAACATATCTTAGCCTTTAGTTATACTCTGCCAAGATTTAGGTTTCTAACTGAAATCAGCATGATTACTACACAGATAAGATATTATAAGGTATTCTAGGTTAGGATATTACTGTAAAATGGCATCTGTTGTGTAACCAGTGGAGGAAACAAGGCAGAAAGATGTGTGATATGCCAGTGTGTTACAGAAAACAACAGAAAAGTAGCAGGGCACTGTTTTTGTGTGGGATGTGCACAACTGTTATTACATCATATTGAAACTGGCAGCATTCAGACCTTTGGTTTCATTACACTGTCTTGACAGCCAGGAATTGGTGACATGGAAAGATTCTAATTAGAGGAATTCATTATATTGACCTGACACAAATTGATGCAATAACCCCATGTTACATGAGCAACATAGTTATTTTAACATGGTGTCATTACACTCACCTAAAGGATTATTAGGAACACCTGTTCAATTTCTCATTAATGCAATTGTCTAATCAACCAATCACATGGCAGTTTCTTCAATGCATTTAGGGGTGTGGTCCTGGTCAAGACAATCTCCTGAACTCCAAACTGAATGTCAGAATGGGAAAGAAAGGTGATTTAAGCAATTTTGAGCGTGGCATGGTTGTTGGTGCCAGACGGGCCGGTCTGAGTATTTGAAAATCTGCTCAGTTACTGGGATTTTCACGCACAACCATTTCTAGGGTTTACAAAGAATGGTGTGAAAAGGGAAAAACATCCAGTATGCGGCAGTCCTGTGGGCGAAAGTGCCTTGTTGATGCTAGAGGTCAGAGGAGAATGGGCCAAAATAACCACTCGTTACAACCGAGGTATGCAGCAAAGCATTTGTGAAGCCACAACACGCACAACCTTGAGGCGGATGGGCTAAAACAGCAGAAGACCCCACCGGGTACCACTCATCTCCACTACAAATAGGAAAAAGAGGCTACAATTTGCACGAGCTCACCAAAACTGGACAGTTGAAGACTGGTAAAATGTTGCCTGGTCTGATGAGTCTCGATTTCTGTTGAGACATTCAGATGGTAGAGTCAGAATTTGGTGTAAACAGAATGAGAACATGGATCCATCATACCTTACTACCACTGTGTAGGCTGGTGGTGGTGGTGTAATGGTGTGGGGGTTGTTTTCTTGGCACACTTTAGGCCTCTTAGTGCCAATTGGGCATTGTTTAAATGCCACGGCCTACCTGAGCATTGTTTCTGACCACGTCCATCCCTTCATGACCACCATGTACCCATCCTCTTATGGCTACTTCCAGCAGGATAATGCACCATGTCACAGAGCTCGAATCATTTCAAATTGGTTTCTTGAACATGACAATGAGTTCACTGTACTAAAATGGCCCCACAGTCACCAGATCTCAACCCAATAGAGCATTTTTGGGATGTGGTGGAACGAGAAGTTCGTGCCCTGGATGTGCATCCCACAAATCTCCATCAACTGCAAGATACTATCCTATCAATATGGGCCAACATTTCTAAAGAATGCTTTCAGAACCTTGTTGAATCAATGCTACATAGAATTAAGGCAGTTCTGAAGTCGAAAGGGGGTCAAACACAGTATTAGTATGGTGTTCCTAATAATCCTTTAGATAAGTGTGTGTGTGTATATATATATATATATATATATATATATATATAATATATATATATATATATATATATATATATATATTAAATTGATGATGCTATGTTGAAATAACTGTTGCTCATATAAAATACTTACTACTAATAAATTATTACTTTTATTCAGCAAGGATGCATTAAATGAATCAAAAGCAGAAGTACACATGAACAATATTACAAAAGATTTCAATTTCACCTGCTATTCTTTCTATGCATCAAACAATATTGAAATGGATCAGTTTCCACAAAAATATCACAACTGTTTTGAAGAAGAGTTGAAACCTCTTACAGCCCGTATTCAGGTCACCCCGTCCTCGCTTCTCGCAGTCCATCAGTCTGCCAAAGGTTCTTAAAGGGGAAAGCACAACTTTTTTATATCCTTAGGTGAGCGAGTGATCCACCCTTTTACGTCAGAAACATATTGGCAAAACGAAAAATCACCCTTATAACATTTTGTCGAAGAGGCTGGATTCAAAATATTTATAATATTATTTGTTATTATGGAGTCCTGCTCAGATTCAGACTAGGGTTCTGCACTGTCTGCATTCTCTTATCTTGACTCATCACTGGCCCTTATTTCAGGAGACAGAGTGCTGTCCAAAGGCTTATGTCCAACAGAAACTGTTTTTGGAGACTATGCACTTGAGTTTCAAGCACGCCAGCAGTAAACCGCCATGAATAATTCTTTCCCAGCTCTCAATAGCTGCCCCGTTGGGTGCCTCCAGCTCCTTCTTTTCATTATCATCTTCCATGGCCTTCCATACCTTCTGCCCACCCTTTCCCTATCAGTTTGCCTCTCTCCCACTCACTCCTTAAGGAGACATGTTACCTCGCTACCTTTTAAGTCGGCTCCTGGGCAGCTGGTGTTTGGTTTTAGTCTGAGTTGTGCTCACTCTCTCTCTCTCTTCTGCTCTTCTACAAACAGAGAAAGAGAATCCATATGAGGATGTAGATCCAGTGAGGAGATGTCTGGCCAGAAATTCCCGCCTGTTACCCGAGAGGTCTCGGGAATCACTCAACAGGATGTGGACCTCCCAAGACAGGAAGTCCATAACATCTCCCCAGGTAGTTTGCTTGGCTGTGTATGATGATAGCACCTGCTTTTAATATGATTTTTATTTCAAAATTATTAATGCATTAATTCCCCATATTGTTAGTGCCTTTAGTATAGTACTTTGCAGTTTATATCGTGCTGTATTTTAATGCACTTTTTAAGAGCACAAATATTGAATTCACTATATACGTCTGCACCTTTTTGTTGTGCTAAAAGATTAATTTCTTATCAACTTGCCTCTCACCAGCTGCCCTCTAAACCGAGTAGTCAGTCTCTGCGGCTGCCGGGCCCTGCTGACAGGAAGAGCCAGCGCCCATCCCGCTTGTCTAAGAGGCACAGTCATGATGACATGCTGCTGCTACCCCAGCTGGGCATGCCTTCCTCCCCCTGTGGCCTATTAGATGACAGCTTGAACCCTGCCACCGATACCTTGGCCTCCCACAGGCAGAAACGAGTCCCAAAGGTAAACAGTGAGGGTAGAATGAAGTGAAATGAGAGGCTGAACATTGCTGTGTTGTTGTTTTTTTTCTTTAAGGCAGGGATTCGCAAACTTTTTTGTCAGCCAAACTCCTTTGACAAAATATTTACTTGAAGTAACTGAGATTTTAAGGTAATATATCAATAATTTAAGAAAACATTCGCTTGTTTGCAGTTTCTAATGTCTGTAAAGGTTACATGACATTCAAGTAAAGAAATAAAATACTTTTTATTGTTTTATTTTGAAATTATTTAGATTTTTTATTTATTTCAATTTGACATTTTTATGTCATTTAGCTTTTCATCAGCTCCAGAACCCTGTTTTGGGAAACCCGTCTTGGATTTCCAGATCTATATACCTGGAATAAATAGAGAATACACAGACAAACAGCAGTCTGTCTAGCAGTCTTTGTATGCTTTGAACGGTAACACCCGAAGGAGAAAAAGACTTTAAGCGTTATGTTTTTGACACGGTTTTGCCAACATTAAGAGTTAAAGTTGGCTCATCAGAACTAGGTGCAACACATCCATCAGGACTTCAGCTGCTTTTTCCGCTAGGGAAAACACCTTCAACCACTCACAATTCTAATGCCCTTAAACCTTAATGTTTACATGCTGCAGGGTCCAAAAATAAGTGAACAACATTACTCATTGCTCTATTGCTCAAGTTCACATATCACTCTCAAGAATGGGGGAAAAAAATGCCCCGAAGGACTGAAAGATTTAGTTTCACTGTTTTTTTTCCTTTTCAGACATTTTACAAGTTTCTACAGAGTGGTCCTGGTGGCTTTTAGGAGCTCACTGATAGCTAAAATCAATAACTTTTCCATGTGGACACTGCAGCCTCAAAACCTAATAACATTCCAGGGTAAATGTGTACATAAGGGGCAGTTTGAAAGTCATTTTCAATTTGTTAAAATGCATTTTTCCCCCTGTCAGGTGGTGCAAAGAATAAACTCCATCTACTGTACAAAAAGAGGAAAGAAGAGACTAAAGAAGCTTTCGCTTTCAAACATAGAAACTGCGTCTCTGAGAGGTAAAGATTTTTACCATGATGTAAGGCTCTCAGAATGTGCTCCAGTTGTTCATGTTGTCAGATGACCCTTTGACATCCACCTGACCTTTTCTCTGTTTGTAGATGACAACAGTGAGAGTGAAAGCGACTCTGATGACAGGTTCAAAGGTGAGGGATCAGCACATATGGCTGAGAGGGCAGTGTGTTTGAGTTGAGCGCTGCTCTTTGAGCAAACAACATCACATGACCCTGTGATTTGTCACAAGTAAATGTCAACCTTGAGCAGTTTTTTTTTTTTTTACTATTCTTTAAATATTATTCTAGTATTTATTCATATTTTGAATATATATATGGCTTTCATTTTATTTTTAGTTGCAATTTTGAATAAATTTAAGTGCTTTTTAAATTATTTTATTTCAGTTAACGAAAATTATTTTTTTTAGTATTCGTTTTAGTAAACAAAACCAACACTGGACATGTTCTGTTCTGGTTTGTTACATTAGAAATGTCAAAAAATGATCTTATTACCAGACTGTTGTTTGATGATAGAAACGTAAATTCCGTTTTACATGAACATTATATTGAAGATAACCATGTGTTCTTTCATAATTTATATGCTGCATGTGATATCATGCAATTTTTTTTTACACAGCCCACACTCAGAGGTTACTGAAGCTGCAGTCTATGCTTCGAAGTGCACCCAGTTACAGGACGCTGGAGCTGCAGTTGATCGAGTGGCAGGAAAGGGAGCTCTTTGAGTACTTTGTGGTGGTCTCCCTGAAAAAAAAGCCCACCAAAAACTCTTATACTCCTGAAGTCACCTACCAGTTCCCTAAGGTGAATATTCTCTGTAAAAAAGGGGGGAGATACTATGTTTATTTGACATTTGCACAAAATCTGATGCCTACCGAGGTGTAGCTGAAGTGGGATATACATCACTGTTGGTTTAAGGATCCTTTTGTCGGCCTCCTTTAGGATCAGTTCTCACAGAGTCTGCTCTCTGAATGTCGTTCATATTGTGTATTTTATTCAGATGTAGTTGTTTGCAAATTAGGGTCAGTAAGATTTTTAAAAAGAGATTAATGCTTTTAATCATTAATACTTTTATCAAAAAATCCTGAAAAAAGAAATGTATCACAGTTCACACTAAAATATTAAGCAGCATCATCATAAGAAATGTTCATTGACGACCAAACTTACTTAAAGCAAAGTATTAAACTTTAAGGAGATGCATTAGAAAGGAATTCATAATGTAAGTTATAATTGTAACCAAAGAATAAAATAAAAGTAAAAATAAAATGCATTATAATATCTGCAGATTCCTCGGTGCACCTGGAATTGGTTGTTTGTCACGTGTTTAATGCATTATACTTTCTAAAGGCAAAACATAACTGTTTATATTTATTCATGAAAGCATACGATGCATTATAAGATACTTTTACAATGCATTAAATATAAACGCTTTAAATAAAGTGTTACCAGATATTCAAATATAAAGCAATTATTTAAATTGTTTTATTAAATAACTTTTGAATGGTAGTTATGTATGCCATTATATGCTGGGCTGGAAACACAGATGCTTTGAGCTCTTATCGTTGGGATGTATTGACAATAAGTGGCGTAAGCAGGAAATCGTTGCCATAGCGATCATGTTTAGTTTCAGAGATAGGTTTTTAATTAGCTGAGATCTGCTTTAGTGATTGTGGTCTCTTGAGAGGCTGAAGTATGTTGTCACTCTGCCCAACAGAGGGTCAACTCCGCCATTGTGCTCCTAAACTAGAACAGAGGTCCGATGATGGCATGGGTGGTAATAGGACTGGTGGACTTACCCCTTGTGGGGTGGAAAAATATTCTGTTCATTCTTGAGAGAGTAATGAAGGTCTAAAGGGATACTATAAAGAGACTGTGTGAATGGATTTCTTACTAGGTCTTTTCATCTGACCCTCACAGTTAGAGAGACTCACCAAGCAGATGAGGGAAGCTGAACAGAGACTCAAGGCTATCCCACAATTCTGCTTCCCAGATGCCAAAGACTGGATTCCTGTGTCTGAGTACAACAGGTATCACTGTTCCCTTGTATGTAGGGCTGCTCTGATATAGAGAAAGATTATGTAGCGCTCCTGCCCACTACCTGCCTACAAAAAATATGTTCGATTTGATCCTGTTCCCACCTGTAACTTTCACGTTTTGTCCCGTTCCCGCCCACAAAAGCCAGCAGGACTGTCCATTTAGATTCTGTCTCATTCTGGTGTCTATTGGCCATGTTTCTCCAATTTCTATATACACAACGCTTCAGATATTAGATAATTATATTTTGCGGGACCCCAAGAGTAATTTCTTTCTCCTGCTTCCTGAGCACATATCAATATCTTCGTTCCCCCAACTGCACTCAGAAATTTAATACTTGTCCCACTCTGTTGCATCGAGTCCCGCAGTCTTTCCACGGATTGCAGACCTCTACACTGTTTATTATATTCTGGCCAATTCTGTTAATTGCTATAGTGACATTTTGATGTGCAGTATGAACTATTAATAACTATTCAGGATAAGAAAATTTAACAGTTGAGATGACAATATCCCTAGTTCAAATACTGGCTTGTGGTTCTACAATTTTTTCTGCCTGTCCACTCTCCAACTATCCTTTTTTAATAAAGACATAAAAGTAACAAAAATAAATCACTAATATTGGCTGCAAACCAATATGGTCCCAAAATATCACAAAGCTCATGTCTCCATTTCCAACATTTGGTGGTTTTACTTTACATTTAAAATCAAGCAAATTTAAAAAGCACAAAAAAAGAAGTTTACTTTCAAGAGCAGTTTTACTGAGATTTGTTGGAATGGCACTACATTACACTACACTACACTGCATTATGAACAACACTATCCCACAATCAATTCATCAACTGAGCTGAAACATTGCAATTTCAATTTAAACTTCCACAAGTACTCACAGTCAGATTTGAGTAAGTTCTTTGGTTTTCGTAAACATCTTAGCTGCCTGATAAAGTCTTCTAACCACAGGATATGCCTCAAAGGCAAAGTCTTCAGTCTCAAGAGCATTTCTTCTCAAGTGGTTTTAAACGCTTATTCTTCTTATCACCACATCTACATGGGAGTTTTGGTACTAATGATGGCTTTCTTTGATTTGCTATAGTGAGACCTTCTCCTTCATGCTCACCGGAGAAGATGGCAGTAGACGCTTTGGGTATTGCAGACGGCTTCTGGTGAGTCTTTTTCTCATAGTATGGATGCTTTTCTTGCTCCTTTTGTTTTTGTCATGGCTATACTGTATATTGCATCACACGTAATTAAAGGCCAAACATATGGATCGAGGTTTTGGTCAGTCATTTGAGTAAGTGTTTGGTTTGCTCTTTTTTGTGCTCAAAAAGAAACAGATTCTCATAAAGTGTCTCCTCCGGTTTAATGAGAGTTTCTCAGGAGATGAATGGAAATACAGACCATCAAAATATGTCATTGTGCCGTAAGAATTGGTTGTATATTTGTGTGCTTTGGAGTTTTGTGGTGATTATTGTTTTTGGATGTTGTAGTGAACTGCATGTTAGTCGATTTTTTTTTTTGTTTGTTTGTTTGTTTTTTTGTGCTGCTTTTTCTGTGAGCTATTGTTATGTGTTATTCTTAAGTTTTCCATTAATGTGCATGTTAATGGTGATCTGTGGTTTGAGAATTAAATGTTAATGCGTGTTCTGCAAATTAAAGAAGATAAATGTGTAATTGATATTCTTTTTGATATATTGCTTGTTCAGAACTTGCTTTTATAGATGTGACCCTTGTGTTAGATTTAAAGTGATTGGCTTCATTATTGGCTTTTGGGATTTTTTAGCTTCTATTATTTCTCAGTTCGTCTTTTTGAGCGTCTGAATGGCCCATTGGAGAGAAGTCTTGACTGTGTTCCCTGCAGGGAGGAAGTCCAGGGGCTGGCATGAGGGCGGCATTCCTGAGGATTTGAACCCAGCTCCACATGCTTGAATTAATCATCCATTTGTAAAAAGTCAGCAGAGGAGAATTGCATACCTAATATGGACAAGAAGAATGGGATTCTTTGTGTCTGTGTGCTTTGAGAGACACTAACCTGGTTGGACTCCTAGAAAATAGCCAGACTTTCGATTGTTTAGTGAATTGCGTGTGACAACTCATTCGTTTTGTGGAACTGCACCTGTGCTGTGTTTACACTGGACATTCTGTATCCATTTTAGACTCATACCATGCTCTATTTCATGTGTTTAACTTTAGGTTATGAGTTGAATAATAAAATATAGTTCATAAAATATTCAGTGGGATGACAATGTTTAAAGGGGATAATTGTTTTATTTGAATTGAATTCTATTATGTTTTAAAGAAAAGCTTTAAAAAAATCCATTTAAACAACGTGAAACTATGGCTCTCATTTTAACTCACTTAAATCTCTTTGATGTGGCTTTTAAGTTTTCAAGCTGCAATTTTGTGAGCAGCAAAGTTCTGCTCTCTCTCTCTCTCTCTCTTTTCCCTTAATTTTAGTAATACTTGCTAAACCGACCATAACTTTTGCTACTTAACCCACAATGTTTGTAATGCTGTCATTAAAGGATTAATTCATTTCTGAATTCAAATTTCCTAATTTACCCCCATGTCATTCAAGATGTTCATGTCTTTCTTTCTTCAGTCAAGAAAGAAAGAAAGAAAGAAAGAAAGAAAGAAAGAAAAAAACAGCCCTAAAAAAACACCCCAAAAACCTAAAAGGTGATCTGAAATGCCCTGGCAACCATCCAATACCCTAGTGTTATGGTAGCAACTTTTGTAGGCGCAAACACCACTAAAATCTGGGTTCTTCTCAAATTCATCTCTCACAGTTATGATTTAGTACCATATACATTTTACTGAAATCACCTGGATACTTTCATGTGTTGTGTACCCCCCAGTTATTTCAAGTGATGATTTAATTGCTTGTGTAATCTTTTCCCCCCGCACCTGCAGCCAAGTGGGAAAGGGCCTCGCCTTCCTGAAGTGTATTGTGTCATCAGTCGATTGGGCTGTTTCAACCTGTTTTCCAAGGTGAGCTCAGGCTTGCTCACACACACACACCCACACACACATGCACACATGTTTCTCTGGCTGTCAGACATGGGTACAGCTGAAGCGAGGCTTGTGCTGGCATTGAGGAACATTCAACTTAGTACATCTGTCTTTCTCACTAGCCTATTAAACCATTGTTATTTCCTTCACTTCCACCTTCCACTCATTGGAAAGTAAGAAAGAAGTATAAAACCATCCTGGATCCGACCTTGGTTATCATAATATTCAGTGGAAATCTGAACTGCATGTTTTCGTCAATCTTGAGGAAAAAAAAAAAACACCTCAGATGAAAACCATGACTTGCTAGTGACAGGTTAGAATTCCAGAGACCTCCATACACAATTATGAAAGGATAAAAGAAAGACCACATGAAGTTGCCTGTGATGCCTGTTAGCACTGGTGCGTTCTCCATCAACTAGAGCTGCACGATTCTAGATAAATTTAGAATCATTATTTTCTTTTGTTTCAGATAGAGATCATGATTCTGCCACAATTCTGAACAGACAACTAAATAAAATAACATGTAAATTGCTATAGGTTCTGACAAAATATTAATCACTGCAATCTATTTAATTTAATTAAGGAGGGCTTGTAAGCTTTGTCCTTGGCAAACTGGCTCTCTCCAACGGGGGGCATTCAGTGGGGCAGTGGCCAGGCACAGTCTGCCTCTGTTCACAGGGGCTGATCCGGATGCGGCTCTAGCAGCTTTCGAGGGGGCTTCTGGGACTTGGAGCGATTGTGTGGAAGCCGAGGAGGTTGTGGGTGATTCTGACCTCTGACTGCTCCTGAGTTTAATCAAGATTTTTAAGTCGTGAGGATAACTCTGTCTTGCTTGATGCGGGTTGGGAATTCTTCTGTGACATTTTTCAAGTGGGGCAAATCACGGCTTCCCCTCACCCTCTTAGGTGGTGGATGGAACTGATGTGATGGAGGATCCTTTCATTGAGCTTTATTGGAGAGCGACAGGAAAGCTGTTGGTGGAGTGGCCTGGCCCTCCCCGGTTGCAGGTTATGTTTGACTCCTGTGCAAAGAGTAAACACACACCTGCGGCTTTACCTAGATTCTGTGGATTTGACATCAGTGGATATGGATTTTCATCAGTGGATTTGACCGATGCTTATAATGTCATAATGTATTCTAGGGGTTCTGCCCCTAGCACCGTGCATATTCACAAAATGTGGAGAAGAGGTATTGGCTAAGCTGCATCATCAGGGCATGAGAGTTTGCTTATTTAGACCACCTGCTCCTGGTTGCAGAGAGCAGAGACTAGCAGTGTTACAAACACAAACACTTGTCTCCCATTTATGACCTCTGGAATACTTAATAAATCTCAAAAAGTTCCCTGGTTCTGTGTCAGCGGATATCGCCACTCGTTGTAGAGACTGATTCAGTAAAGAACACAGCTATGTTGACAGTATGAAAGGCTGAAGGTTTTTGCAGCTATCTGAGTCTTTTTCAGCTGGGCAGGCGAGTGTGGTTTCTTACAGTGTTGAGACTGCTGTGGCTCATGGCCTCAATCATAGCAGTCCTTCAGCTGAGTCTACTCTTTGTTGAGCACTGGTCTGAATGCCACGTGGCATTTAAACAGACAAGTGACAATAACTCCATCGAAGAAGGGGAAGAAATTCCCCTGGGCAGAGCTATGTCACTTATAGGGGTGACGACAGATGCATCACTACATGGATGGGGAGCTCTGTAAGAGGAGAGTGGTTGACAGCGCTGAAAAAGCGTCATATATTTGGAGTCGCAAGTGGTTCTTCTGGCACAGAAAAACTTTGCTCAGTGTTTGCAGATGTGAGATCGGTTCGGCAAGGCAGAGGTGGATCATTTTGCGTCTGCAGAGACTGTTTTTTTCAATCACAGACGGCAGCATGGGTGCGTGCAAACTCCAAATGAGGTATGGCAATGTCATGGGAGCTGTTCAGAGGTTTGGCTGTTGAGGATATTTGTGTGGCGCCCCGCTGGGCATCGCTGTACGTTTGTTCGGTTTTTACCAACTTGATGCCACTGCTTTGGATGTTCTCCCCGTGTCAGCGTGGAGTTACTCCGGGTACTCCAGTTTCCCCCACAGTCCAAAGACATGCAGTTTAGGTGAATTGGACAGTCAAAAAATTGCCTGTGTGTATGTGTGTGAGAGCCCTGTGATTGACTGGCCATCTCTCCAGGGTACTTGCTCCTGCTTCTGGTCTAGGAAACTGGGATAGGCTCCAGCCCTATGACTTAGAAGGTTGTATAAGGTGCCATTCACATTTCGTGTCTAAAAACACGTGGAAAGTGCGTCAGCCTACTTTCTCCTCCTTTCCAAAGCGCTTGCGCTCCCGTGGCATCTGTCATTGCTATACAACCATGAACTGCGCTCTCCACGACTACGAGGAAGTTTCAGCAAAGGATAAATTGATTTCTAGCCCTTGCATTAGCTTTACTACTAGATGTATTGTATGGAGATGAGATATAAAAACCACCCTGTACAGCTATGATCAGCTGTTCGGCTGAGCTTTCGATGTTATGTTATGAAAAGGTCGAAGGATCACCGTTGGTTCTTGTCACATGACCTGCGGTGCGCTTGCAGCATTCTGAAAAGTTGAAAATCTTTCTTCTCGTTGCGCCTGGAATATGCACCACATGCCACATTGGTTCCATTATGACGCTCATGCCTACATTTGAAATAACGAATTTCAGCGCACAAAAGACGCGATATGTGAACGGCCCCTAAGGAATTAAAAGAGAAAGAGAGATGTCACTGTGGCGACAGAGGCTCAGTCCGTGCTTACTGCAGGAGCTTTAAGCCAGGGGCCGTCGTTCCCTTGAAAACATGGGCTGGACCCTTTACATTTAGTTCAGCGGACTTTGCGGGGCATGCATATATGTCCCATAGTCATGTGTTGTATCGAGTGAACTGACTGAATGGGAACGTTGAGTTAAGCATTTAACTAATGTTCCCAGGAGGAGGGAAATAGAGGCTCGGTGAAGAGCTGGACCAATCAAAGGGAATGATGCATGCGACTGCATTTATATGTTACTGCGATATCCCATAGTCATGTGTCGTACCTTGTTTCCCTCCTTCTGGTAACAGTAGTTATATGCATTACTACTTTGTTTTTGAATGAATCTCTTGAGTGAATGATTCAATTACTCCCTCATAAATACATCGCTTGTTTAATTACTGAATGAATCAGCATTTTTGAATGATTCTCTTGAATGAATAATTCAATGACAAATACATATTTTTAACACAGTCATTATTTGAAGCACCATGTTACTTTCAAATGGTGATTTACCCTATTTTGATCACTACTGTTGACATTTCACACATTTATATCTGAACCATATAGTTTTATTCCAGTCTTCTGTGATCATTTGAATTATCGTTAGACAGAAATAATGATACTGTGTGATTGAAGAGACTGTTTCATTCCTAAACATAACTCGCTGGACAGTGGCAGCTCAAACGTAGATCTGACTATTCTGGTATGATTTTGTCAAAGGTTTAATAGACTGAGCCATATTGTTGTCACTTTGGAATAAGATCGCCTGGGTGTTTTTTTAATGATTAATTGTGCAGCTATACCAATCAATCTTTCATTTGTTACAGATCCTTGATGAAGTTGAGAGGAGGAGAGGGATCTCGGCTGCTTTAGTGTATCCTTTCATGAGGAGTGTGATGGAATCTCCTTTCCCAGCACCAGGCAAAACCATAAAAGTCAAAACTTTCCTGCCTGGAGCAGGAAATGAGGTTAGATCCTTCTCTCATATAATTTAGATTGTTGTGTTATCTGCTGTAGATTAGTACAAGTTTATTCAACACTTAATGAAGCAAATCTAAGATCTGAATCCTTAAATACTACATGTTATTAAAACTGACCCTATTCAGGGTTCAACAGTAAGGCCAGCAGTTTTCATTTTCACTTTCCCTGCCAGCAGTTTTACTGGCCTCAAAAATATTCTTTTTTATAAATAGAAAACATAATTATACAGTTATTTTTATTGTTACATAGGAAATAGCCATGAATTCATAACATTTTTTCTAGAGAATGATGGCATACATGGCAAACCTTGCTTCCATAATAAATGTCTCTGATCGTATTGTGTATGATTCATTGGTGTGCAGTATGTTGTTCTAAAATTGTTATAATAAGTATCATAAACGATCTTTCAGAAAAATGCAATAACTTTCTCTGCCTCTGAAATGACTTTTTTTGCTGCATGCATGCGGGGACAATATTATCCAATAGTAATATTTTCAATTTTCAATTCTCAATTTGCATCTTAACAGCATTCATATTGTTCCTTGGTTTAATGCAGTGTTTACTTTTCCACAGGTGATTGAGTTACGGAGGCCCATGGACTCCAGACTGGAGCATGTGGACTTGGAAAGTCTGTTCAACTGCTTGAGTGTACGACAGGTGGTACGTGTCTTTGCCTCTCTGCTGCTGGAACGAAGGGTCATCTTTGTGGCTGACAAGCTGAGGTGAGAAACTCTTGTGTGTCTGAGTTATCATGCGACTAGCCTTTGAATATGAACCATCAAGTGTAGGCAGCATATCATCTCATGTAACACACTCTTCATTCCCATGAGAAAGTTCTTGCTTTTTTAGCCCAAACATGGTCAAACTGTCCTCCCAAATGGATCTGTGTTTCTAAGACAAGCTGACCACTGTGACAACAGCAGTCTGAGTGTGGCCTTACAGCAGATGTTCTCAATAACCTCTTTTTCACTGATGTGCAGTGTCACTTCCAGTTTTCCGTCTGCTCATTCAGAGCCTGTAAAATAACATCTGCTATACATAAAAGATTTTTGTCTTTTTGGGTCATGGTTTTTCTCCTCCTGTTGGTGATTTTTGCTGCTGTACTCATTGTTTTCGAGAATCGGACCTATTCCTTTCTCAGTTCTCAATTTAGAAATTCAAGTTTTGTGATCATTACAATATAGGTGGACAAAGTTTAGGGAAACATTACTTATTTGTTTGTGACCATGGGGATTCTGAATGGAATACCAATCATAGTACCGGTCCAAATGTTCCAGTCAATCTGTCTTGGCTTACTTGGGCAGAAAATAGTTGTTTTCAGGCCCAGTTCAGTTATGTCTGTCTGTCAGTGTCCAACCAGTGCATATGGCAAATAGCAGCCTTGCATTGCGGTTTTGGTTAAAGGGTGACCCAACGGCTGCTCCATGCAGGCCACTGCTAAATTCATCGGAGGAGGCAAATTTGACCACACCCTCTAACACTGGGCAAAAGTCCCAGGAGTCCCCACTGATCTAAATGCAGAAGTGGGTCAGGGCAGAGACAGAGTTTTGGTTCTGTTATGGACATTATGGTCCCCGGAGGTTTCTGCACCCCCCTCCGAGCCTTTCGTGCTTGGTCACGGAAGCTTGTGGCCGTGCATGGGGGGTCATTAGGGAGTAGGTTATTTGTGAAAGCTTAATCTCCACAAATCATCAGCCAGTTTAAACAAACAGCAGCGGGTGATGTGGGGTGGGCAGTTACTGTGAAGGAAGGAATGCACTTCCTGTGTGAGTGACTGCTCGTTTCTGTCCTCTAATCGGTGGCCATGTTGTCACAGGGTGATGGATGTTGCTTGGTTACAAAAGTTATTCGGACAAGCTCCTCCTCAGCCAGTCAGTGTGTTTTCATGCACTGATAAAGAATGAATAATTTGTCTTTTTAAAATGACGTCATGAATCATACCTGAATGGCTTTTTTGAAGTTGGACTAACAAACCTAGTGATGCTGTTGTAGCTTGGCACTTCATCCTGTAGGTATGGATGCTAATCCAGTCATTCTCAATCAAGGGGCCAGTAGTCATGCGTAGCGACCTTGAGACTGACAGCAGAAGGTCTGGACTCCATAGCAGCTTTCATTGGCCAAGGACCGCCCAGTTCTCCTCAATAACTATAGTTTCTGTTCGTTCCCAGTTTCTGTTCATAAAAAAAAGATTAAAAACAATCAACTTTGTTATAATTATAGCAGAAATACTGGGGAAATATTTGACTTTATTTATACTTTTTAACTCATCCAAATTCTGTCATTAATTACTCACACCTCAACGCCGAAGACCGTCGTTCATCTTTAGACAAATTAAGATATTTTCGATAAAATCCAATGGCTCAGTGAGGCCCGCATTGACAGCAAGTGATTTTACACTTTTAAACTAAAGATATATTTAAAACAGTTCATGTGAGTACAGTGGTTCAACCTTAATGTTATGAAGCGATGAGAATGCTTTTTGTGTGCCAGAAAACAAAAATAACGACTTTATTCAACAATATCTAGTGATGGCTGATTTCAAAGCACTGCTTCATGAAGCTTCAAAGCTTTACGGATCTTTTGTTTTAAAGCGATGGTTCGGAGCGCCAAAGTCACGTGATTTCAGTCAACGAGGCTTCGTTACGTCATAAGTGTTTCAAAATTTCAATGGTTCACGTGACTTTGGCAGTTTGGTACACGCTCCGAACCACTGATTCGAAACAAAAGATTCCGAAGATGAACAAAGGTCTTACGGGTGTGGCACGACATGAGGCTGAGTAATTAATGACAGAATTTTCATTTTTGTGTGAACAAACCCTTTAAATGGGGCACGCTCGAGTCAAAAAGGTTGAGAACCACTGCGTTAATCAGACTACAATTTGTCTCTGTGTTATCTGCTATATGTATATATATATATATATATATATATAGTTGTGTGTGTGTGTGTGTATTTTTTGCTTTGTTTTCTTCTGCGTAGACTAATGGTTTAGTTCTCATACTTGAAAATATTTGACTATATACGAATATAGTAAAACATGTTTTTTCTTTGATCCAGAGTAACAAAAGCAGTATGTTTTCTGTTGTCGTTCAAAGTATGCTTTTCAAAACCGCTCTTTGTGAATGGGTTTGAATCACACCCATTATCATAATAGATAGAGCTCCGGTTACAACATATTATGCTGTTAAGCCAAGTATTGACATTCCATGGGCTTGGCTCTGTTCAAAACAGGATAGGTGGATTGATGGGATTTGGTCCAGGCCTAGCTGTGTTGCCCAGCAACCTTAGGTGGATTATGGGCAGTGCTAGACTGAGGTAGAAAACCCTCCTTTCTCCCACATCAAGGACATTGCTGCGCCTCTCATGGGAAAGGTCACTGCAATCGAATTCCAAAAAATGTCTGCCAACAGTGTATGACGTATGCTTCTGTAGCTTGTGACATATATTTGCTGGCCAGGATCTGACAGAAAGAAAACTCACTCCATGTTAGGCAATGCTTTCATTGGGATTTCATGTGCATTTTAACCCTTTCCACAGTGCATAGACACTTTGTGAAGCTTAAACTGTCCTATTTCTTGTGGCACAGAAAGTAATTGTTTCGAATCATAAACTTTTCCATTAGCTGTTTGATTGTCTAGGGAGCTCCTCTGCCCAAACCAGAGACTGAAATTCAATCATGCTACTGTGGGGAGCAGCTTTGATTGTTAGTAAAATAAATACATCGGCCAACATTACATTGAATTGTAAGCAATAGTTAGTTTTAATGTAATTGTTGCTACTAAAATTGTATAATCATATAAGCGTTCTGTGTGGCTATAAAATGACAGGAAGGATCGAGTTAAACTCTGATGTGGTGTCTGGTTTTGTCATTTCCAGATTACTTCCTCTTTCATGGGTACATTGTGTGTTCAACTTTTGGTGTAGCTCTAGACGTCTTCCTCTAGCGAGTGAATGTTGTTGTTGAATCCGAGCACAGAGAGCCAGGTGGAAAAATGTTTTGTGTCCTGGACACAAAAAAGTTGAAAAGAAAAAGAGACGGAAGGCCTTTAGGCAAATGTATTATAGTATTGCCAAGTTGGCCAGAGATTTACGTGTGGCTAGATTCGGAAATAAACAAGCCTAAAAACATGAAGATTGAAAAGCTAAAAAAATGTTTGACTTTTGTTTAAGTGGTCATTTATGTAATATGTGTCGTATGTCCTAGCTGAGTGTTCTATGTATTTTTTTCTTCTCTTTTTTTCTTTATCCATTGTATTATTTTCACAGTAATATGTTTCAATATATTGACAATATATTTACATCACAATTTTTGCATGAAGCTTGTGTTATTGCAGTCTTTTACCACACGTCACCACCGGGTAAACACGCAGAAGCTCTCGTTTAAATATATAGAATTACTTTCAAGGCTCTTCTTCCAAATGCCTGCCAGCCATATAACATTACCATTATTTTTAGGAGTTCAGAAAGATGCAGTATTGTTTAGAATCTACCCAATTCAGCTTGGCTGGTTAAATGAAAGCATATGTATTTTTGCTCAGATTAGGATCTTGAGTTTTCATCCTTGAGCTGCTCCTGTTGCAAATTATTCTTTTTAGGGCTAGCTCACATTGCTCACAATAGACAAAACAAATTCCAGCAGTTGTTGGGATCCACTGGATCACGGTGTTATTGTTAAGTATTTGATATTCAGTATTTATTCATTTTTTGTAATTTTATGTGTTTTTGTCATTTATATTAGATTTACTCCTGATTTTATAGGCAAGGCTTAAGTCAAGACTAAATGTATGTTTGAGCCGTTTTAACTGAAATCAACTAACATACCTTTAAGTATATCAAGGTTTCTTTTTTCCTTTCTTTTTTAAAAAAGCTACTTAAATGTTCTAACTGAAGGCTAGCCCTGGCTTAATCTATTATTTCTATTTCACTTTAATTTGAATTTTTTCCATATTTTATTTATACTTGTGTGTTTACCCTATTGGTGTATGTAAAAATTACAGTTTGGTTTTCCAGTTAACATAAATATTTTGTTTAAAATGTTGCAGTTTAATAGAGAAATTTAATTACATTTTAAAATAATATATTTTAGGGGAAGAGGGGAGGTTTTAGACCCTTTTTACACCAACAATAAAGTAGTGATTTGTAAAGTAACGATTAGTATTAGCACCCACACTAATGAATAATATCTTTCGCTGCAGGTTTATCATTATCGTGATTGTTGTGGTGTGGACTCTGAATGATTTTAGAACTACATATTTAACTACATTATTGTTATAGTTATCGTCCTTGAATTGATCAGCAAGAATAAAGGCCTGTTTACACCAAGTTCTCAAATGAGCTGTTGTTGTACAATATAATATTTCTCCTCTCGTTTGTCGAGTGTAAAGGATGTTTCATTTGGTTTGTACTGTTTTTGTGTGCACACCAGCTCTGTATGACTGTCCGGTCCAGCCAAACGTCAGTCACTAGCTAGCAGCAGTTTTCAAAAAAAAAAATCCCCTCTATCCATGTTATTTGGTTCCTGGAGGATTTGGGCAGCATAGAACAGTGTTTGGACAGGTCTAAAGTTCTGTCTTCATCTTTTCCCATGAGTACTTTCCTCTGAGGCCTCAGTTATGCTGACATTCCAGGTATCAGCTATCAGAATTTGCCGGTCTCGCCCGTGGCTAGGTTTTTAAAATCTGCTTCTCTCTGTTCCCAGTGTGAACATGCCAGAATGCAGGATGCAGACTCACACACACACACACACACACACACACACACACCTAGAGTGTTTTAAGCACAGGCCATGAAATGTAATCTTTTGAATTGATTAAAAATACAAACTGATATTTGTCTCTTCTAAGAACACAAATGAGCAATATTGGAGCTGCAATTATGTTTAGTTTACTGTCAGCATACCAAATTTTATCCCTGGGTTAAGTCCTGATCCTCTCGAATTCATGGCTGGAGTCAGTGTGTTTCTGATGGTTTATTTTCTCGGCCTCTGTATACGTGGGCTTGCGTGGTGGATGGGACAAAAAGAGATGAGAGTGAGAGAAAGAAGGGTCAGCCACTATCAACAAGCTTGGGACCGTGAGAAGGCCACTACGGTATTTGTAACTTTGTGCTTCGCCTTAGCCGTAACATCTCACGGCTGCTTTGACATCACAGGGTAATTTAAGGCTCTGAGGAGCGTGATTTGCAAACATGCCGTTTGAATGAGAATGAGTGTGTGTGGTTACAGTGTCGTAGACAATCACGATATCATCTTTAACCATATCACCCTGAAGATACGGAGACTTACATGCAGCCTGTTCCACTTACCGAGGGTAATGTGGTAGTGTAGATGAGGTACCATCTGAATACAAACCACACACACACACACACACACACACACACTGATTTGCTGATTGTCTTGTGGGAACATTTTATCCTTTGTTTTGGAACACTTCTATTGATTTACTGGTAGTGTTTTGATAACCGTAATGCACATGACAATTTGCATTTTTCCCTCCTTCCTTCTTGTTTTATCATAAAACCGTTGCCTCATAGATTTCCATTTTAAGTGCATTTGTGTACGTGTATTGGGGTATATATAAAATGACTTCCTATGGTAATGTTGGACACTTTAGC
This sequence comes from Opsariichthys bidens, assembly GCA_037194245.1. Lineage (NCBI taxonomy): Eukaryota > Metazoa > Chordata > Actinopteri > Cypriniformes > Xenocyprididae > Opsariichthys > Opsariichthys bidens. The sequence goes on along the minus strand of CM074280.1, from coordinate 5,445,176 downwards.
TTGTTACGCAATATTTGAGTGCATAAACAAAGATAGAAGCTACATGTCATGTCATTTTCTTTGACCTTTTAAAAGTTTGGGTTCGTAAGATTTTATTTAATGTAACGTACGGTAATTCTTATTACCTTTCATTGTGTTTTTGTGTGTGTAAGTATGTGTGTTCTCCATGGGGATTTATGTAACTGCTGTCTTGAATGACACTGTTACAATGCGAATAATATTGCAGGAGTCTATTGGATGCCACTGGATATTTTCATTTGTTGCTCTCATAATCAAAGATTCCATTGTCCCCTCGCAAAAGCCAAAATAAACTGGAAAATCTAGGCTCTGTATACTTTTTCCAGAACGGGATTTGCTAAGAAGGTGTGTGAGATTTTGTAAAAGCTTGGTGATTGACTGTGTGCTTTTCTCTTTCTCTGCAGCACTCTTTCCAGCTGTGTTCATGCGGTGGTGGCTTTGCTCTACCCATTCTCCTGGCAGCACACCTTCATCCCTGTACTGCCCACTTCCATGGTGGATATTGTCTGCTGTCCCACGCCTTTCCTAGTGGGTATTCTGTCCAGTTCACTGCCAAAGCTCAAGGAACTACCTGTGGAGGAGGTACGGTCACTACCCAACACTTGATATGTCTTGTCACAAACGTTGTTGCAACTATGGTGTTGTCATTCGTCTTGTTGGTTGTAATAGGATATTTTGCCAACTGTGTACAACGTGTGCTTGGCTGTGTACCAGCCTAAATGAAACGGGTTTGTCTGTCATCAGATTCAGGGAGATAACTCATGCAGTCTGTGCTCAAACATATAGATTCATATTAGGGCTGCACGATATATATCAAAATAAAACTGATATCACAGTATCAGCACTAACGCTCCAGAATATGGCGGCAACATGCCAAAATAAAAGCTCAATGATCTAGAGTTTGAAAAAATGTCAACTGTAGTATGTCACAGTTTTGTTACAATACATTTCTTTTTTTTTTTTGTAAAATATTATTTCGTAATAATCAATAAAATCATTTTATAGTTGTTTGAGTAGGTCCTTGTGACAAGTATGAACACACAAACACGTTTTCCCCTAAAAAGATTTCACACACACACACAAAAAAATCTTTAAAATGAAATAAAATTTTTAGTTATTATTTTTACTTTCGATACAGACGCACTTCCAACAAAAGCGTTCAGTCGTTTTTCCTTTTGGAGGTTATTATTCTGAGACGTTTTTCCCTGATCGTGACTTTGAATTCCTGTGAATTTGGTCACATTGGCAGCTCTCCGTAACAGTTCAATTATGCTCTCACTCTAATAAGCTGCCTGAAGATTAAACCCACATGTTGTGTTCTTGCAGTGAATATGGGGCTAAAGTCATTTTCCCAGGTTCAGAAAGATACTGGAATAAGTGAGGTACATGCTAAGTACAATAACATGCCCAATAAACACGGACCCATTTTTGTGTATGAGCCTTTAATGTGGCGTCAGCTTCATAAGCCTAGCTCAGCATTCCTGGCCAGGCTGTTGCCTTCTCCCCTCTAAAGTTTCCCAACCGGGAGAGTGTTGTTGTTCCCAGCTGCCCATAGGACAGTGCCAGCTACTGAGTCTTTGGCATGTAGTGCGTTTGGCAGGAGTCATCTTCAGCATTTGTTTCCAATTGAACTTTGGACATAAGTGCACTTGTAATGGCCATAAGGGGTGACCCTTTGCAGGGAAAACATCTGGAAGCACACCAACTTGTGGTGCTTGTCATTTTTAAATGGGTGTCAGGCTCCATCTGTTGTGGATCAACTTCTGGAAATATTGTGACTCCCAAAACGACTGAATACAGTGTGATGAAACAAAACGATGCCACTCAGTGTTTCAGCCAGATTAGGGATGTGCAAGACTAGTCGACTAAACGGTACAGCTGCTGCCGGTCGACAATGGAAATACTGGTCGTTTACATTATATGTCATTTATTTGCACAAAATAATGTTTTGCTTTATATTTGTACAAAGGCTATGTTCGAATTGCTGTCACGTGACAGCGCGATTTAAAAAACGAGACATTATTTTGTAAAGTGTATATCTTTAAATGTAAATATCTGGACCGAAAAACAGGTGTAGGTTATGTCAGGTCAAACTGGCTTAACAATTAAGCTTGTTATACTACTGGTTATGAGGGACAATACTGATATATAATATTTTATACTGGTTTAAAGCGGAAACATTATGAATGAAACTTACTTGGCAACAACAGATCCTATATCAATATCCTAACGAATAGAATAGAATCGCAGATTCTTGCGATTTTTGTCTCCTGTCTTGTGAACAGGCACTTTTTATTCATATGAATCATATTCATTTGAGGAATTCTGTTTATGCTGTAATAGGATATTGAATTGCACTTCCTGTAGATTCAGTTGATTTGAATAAATAATCAATACAATAATCAAAATGCAAGGCAAGCTCATCACAACATGATTTTTCAGTGGTGTTCAGTATGGGATTTGACTGAAAATCCATCATTTCAAACGGATCGCTCATACAGACAGCTGTTTATTAACTGTCTTCTGAGGGATTGTTAGACTAGTCCACTAGTTGACTACATCATTTACATTACTGAATTAGCCGTGGCGCACCTAACCTAACTGAGATCATTTTTTCTTGACGTTTCAGGCTTTAATGGTCGATCTTGGAACGGACCGCTTCATCAGACAGGTTCGTCCCTGTAAAGTTTGACGCAAACGCTCCCATGACTGTAGTGTGTCGTCATTAAGATCTGAGAACAATCGTAATGTAAACAAACGGACTGTGTCATGTTATGAATCACTTACCGTTGTTACAGCGTTGATCTTCGTTCTCTTCCTGTATACAGATGGATGACGAGGCCTCTTTATTACCACGCAAACTGCAAGCTGCTCTGGAGCAATCTCTCGAACAGAGAAACGACATTATCAATCAAGACTCTGACAGCGAATCAGATGAAGGTGAAAAGCCTGACGTTGTGGCCTTGCCCATCTGTTTTCAATGGACTCACTGGCTATTTGCATATATTCTCGAACTGTAAAGCAGAACATATGGCTTTACTGTGTTTCATTTCCTATGCAGTCTCTTTTCTTTTCTTTTTTTATCCACCGTGAACATGAACCACATCTCATCTTAGATTTTTTGTATATGCTTGATAAAATATAAATGGTGAGTTTAGTCGCTCTTGGAGGTTGAATATTGAACCTTTCTAATATCCTCTCATTTCACAGAGTGCACCTCCTCTTTGAACAGTGTGGTGTCCGAGGCCTTCATCCGCTTTTTCCTGGAGACCATTGGCCACTATTCCCTGTTTCTTACCCAGGGTGAAATAGGGCAGCGCATCTTCCAGCGCGAAGCTTTCCGCAAGTCGGTGGCTTCTAAGAGCATCCGCCGGTTCCTGGGTGTCTTTATGGAGTCTCAGATGTTTGCTGGATTCATTCAGGATAAGGAGATAAGGAAGTGTAGGGCCAAAGGTAAATCGTGCTCGGTCAATGAAAGAAAATGGCTTCTCATAAAACATGATGCCCTATTAGCTTCAGACCGATATATGTTTAATTTGAAACCCGCACGCAGCATAATTATACACAACTTGTGTGGGTCTTTTTTCAGATAGGGTGGAGGGGTAACTACTATGTTAAAGTGAGATCTTTACTGCCACCTTCTGGTCAACAAAAACAATGCTTTTGACAGAAGCTAAAAATGTTTTCAAAAATTTCATGGGCATTATTTATTTATCAGGTCTGTTTGAGCAGAGAGTGGAACAGTATCTAGAGGAGTTACCAGACACAGAACAGAGTGGAGTCAACAAATTTCTGAAGGGTTTAGGTGAGTACAGCACAACATTTATGTAACATGCATATAAATATAAGTCCGTGTCCACCAAAGCACTTTTTTTTTTTCAAAAGCCAACATATTTTTTTTGAATTGTTTCCATTTGGAGCGGCACATATTTAAAAACTGCAGTGGCGTGACAAGCCACCGAATGTCTATTTTACACTGAGTGCTGCATGTCCCTGAGAGTTCAAAAATGGCCAACTTGGGGTAAAATGCAGTGCTCATCACTGTTACTTTTTCACCCAGCCATCCAAATCACATAGAATATACATGTCTCGACCTGATGACTATGTTTGAAATCAGATATTAGTGACAACAACAAAAAAATAATGCTCTCAAGCGTCTGCGGCTAGGCGTTTTCAGATGGCTGAAAAAACTTTGGAGGACACGCGGCCTAAGTATCAACCTAGTTTTCATCTTTTTCTTTTCCAGGAAATAAAATGAAGTTCCTTCATAAAAAGAACTAAACACTTAATGGTGAAAGCAAAAACTGTGGACATTTTCTACAAATGCTACATCTGAAGACCTAACACGGCTAAATCCCGGATGCTGTGTCTGTTGTGTTGACTCTGACGTTTCTATTTTTGTACATATTTATGGAAGCTGTGCTGTTAATCTCACATGTTAGCTCTGTTGTTACCTTTCTTGGTACTTGTATTTGACACTAGAGAAATAATAGCACGGTACTGAAAGTATGAATGGTTATATTGCAGTATAACCTCCACCCTTAGAGATAACGGTGCTGAGCTGGTTGAGATGTATGAATGCAAACCTGACAGGTGGATGTACAATGGCTGTGTAGTATTTAACGCTAGAATTTCTCCATGAACTGTATTTTGTACATTTATTAACACATGAAGAGTATAATTACCTTATTTACAGTGTTTAATAAAACGAATCAATAAAGCTTTTTTTTTGGTTAATTTCTCAATCTGCATTAATGAACAGCTTTGTTCCAAAATGTTTAGGATCATAGAAGCAGGACCTTTCTGGTCAGTGGAGTTATTCCCATCCTTTTAGTCTGGCTTTTTGGTGTTTAAAATAGCAGCAATGAATAATACACTGGGAATGTTTTGAAACTTGACACATTTTTGCTATATTAAAGAAACATACACAACTCATCACATGTGTCCTGAATTGGTCCTATGTGTGCTTCAGTCCATAGTGTTAGTTTCCAGATACTGGAAAAAAAGTTCTTTGATATTTGTTGAATTAACATAAAATGGTTCATCTCAGAGCAAAACATAACAAGCAACATTTTGATGGGCATTGTTCATATCGCATAAATTGCCATTAATGTTATTTTGTGCATAACTTAAATTTTAGCCCTTATGTGCTGTTCGGAATGTTTTCATCCACTATGGGGAATTTTTGAGTCTTAATTTGGCCATAACTTTCTCCGTGTTTCAGCAAATGGAATGATTTTTGGTGACAAATCTTATTTTGACACATATTTTGGGAAAATGCTTTGAAAATGTTCAAAAACTCAACAGTACTCTGTGGGCGAATTCACGACCCTTTCGTTATGATTTAACTGCTTTAAAAATGTATCAGATAAATATTTTTTTCAATTTGTTTTGCTTAAATCTATTAATCAACCTCAGTCCTGATCAAAACTACAAATTTAAAAAAAAAAAAATCAAATTCGTAAATGATGTCACTGATTTGGGAAAAAACGTGTCAGAGATTAGAAACAACATTGGCTTTGATGCGTTGTTAGTTTTTGTGCAGCATCAGATTTTAACGTTTTAAAGAGTTTTTAATCAGGACTGAGGTTGATTAATAGATTTAAGCAAAAAAAATTGAAAAAAATATTTATCTGATACATTTTTAAAGCAGTTAAAATCGTGGCTGAAAACATAACGAAAGGGTCGTGAATTTGAACAATGCACAAGTGTTAAATTATTTAAAATCTTTAGTCTTACGTCCAGAAAATTATGAAAATGAACTTCATATACAAATATTATGAGTTCTCACAAATTATTTTATTGGATGATGCATATCTAATTAAAATGAACACAAGTTGCATTATTGTCGACAGATTCAAGGTTGGTTAAATGCATTTATATCTGGTAAATGTACTCGACCCACACTCCTTTAGCAGGTATTGTAATAAAGTTTATTTCTGTGCTCAGGAGCCACTGAGAGCAAGTGCAGAACTGACACCTTTCTCGTCTCTCTGTCTCCCAACACTACCAAGAGAGACAAAAATCACACCTCAGGAAAGCTGTCAGTCAAATAGTTACCAGGAGAGATTTATTTCTGTCGACAAAACGTGTTAAAATCCGTGACAGAAAACGTAAAAGCTGTTGAACTAGGTGCCAAATAATAATTACATACAAAATAATCACTCCAGATACTCTATATATTCAAGAAACTAGCTAAAATATCTTTCGAGTGTGTGCTGTAACATTACTACGAATTTGCACTTTTTGGGCTTGTTTTTATTGTTTTAAACCAACCCGAAAAAAATAACCTGGTTATATTTATAGCCAGAAAAAAAAAAAAAAAAAAAAAAAACTTTCCTTCCCTTTTCCCTTCCTACTCTAGCTTATGTTACTGAGCAACGTATGAAACTTGTATTGTGAGCACTTCCTGTGTTATTTGCCAATTCATGAAGAATCGCTTGTTTGTTTTCCTCACTTGTAAGTCGCTTTGGATAAAAGCGTCTGCTAAATGACTAAATGTAAATGTAAATTAAAACGAGCCTGAGAAACATCCTTACCTAACCCTAACAAACGGCCACGTGTGATAAGAAGAATACCGTGAGGATGAATGTCATTTCCTCACCTGAAACCTGAGGCGAAGGCGACATCTGCTGGACATGGACGCAAACGACATTTAAAGGCAGAGAACTTTAGTGCGCAACGCGGGGTGCGTAACACGAAAAATCCGGGAGGTGAAGGACAGGATTGATAATGCGGTCGCTTCCATTATAACTTTGATTACGTGTACCAGATATTTTCCACAGATGGCAGAGCTACTGGAGTCTGCACACTGAAAGTTGTGCATCTGCACGATTGTGCTTTTGACAGCTGCAGCGCGATAGGGAATAAAACCTTAAGCGTGTGAGAAATACAGTCTCCAGGGGTGGAAAGACTTTTAAGGATATGGTTGTGTGAAGCTGTTTAGACACTGAAGCATTGCTGAAATCGCCCAGCCACCGAAGAGGAGGAGGAGGAGGAGGAGGAGGAGGAGGATGGTTTTTGGATTTGTGCCTCTTCAAGAGCAGCAAGGTGCGGTTCAAACTCATTATGTGTTTGCGTTCATCACTATTTCATTTTCCACCGTCAGTGCGATTATATCAGTTGCGCTCTATATTACAAATGTTGCGCGTATATGAGCAGTTTGTGCAGGATTTTGTGGAGTCCCATCCCATCTGTGAGGTGTGCGAGAAGCTTCTCCCAAAAACGCAGAGGTCTATAGTGCGCATTTGGACATATTACAACTTGCACACGGGCACGAGCTTCGTGTCATGTTTTTCAACGCTTTCATTTTAGCATTTCTAAAAAAAAACAACAACAAAAAAAAAGTATTTCTGGGGCACAGACCGACTGCTGTCTTTAATATTATTTGTGTGTGTGTTGTTGGAGTAAATAATTAAATGGCGCGAAGTAAATAAGGGGCTTAAAAGGGAATTAGCCTATTTTGTCGCCCTGTCTGTAAAATCCCTCAACAAGAATTTGTTTCACTCAAGAGGTGTTTGTGCCTCCCACATTGACTCCAATTACTGTAATTTACAGGTTAAAATGGCAGATATCGGTTGATACAGTAGCTTTAATTTCCACCTTTTCTTATTGAGTGTGCGAACGAGTTTCTGTGTGTGATTTTTGTTAACGCTGCGACATTTAAACTTCTGCTCAATTATTTCATGTTCCCTACTGTAAAGGTCATCATTGATCTGTTACTGAACAGTCTTGCAATTAACGCAAATTGTATGCTAATCTCTAGCTAAACCTCAGTTAGACCATGAAATATTTTTCAAAGGTTTGTTTGTGAGTGTTAGATTTAGGTTATTTAAAGTGATCCACAATAACTCATACTGAGTGTCGTTGTGTTTGGTGTCCTCCTTTGGAAGAGCATCTGTTTGGCGTCTCATTTTCGTTCTGACTTACCAATTTTTGCAATTATTATTGTTATTATCATCTTTTTAGCCGTACTTGTGTGAAAAAAAACGAGAAAAATAGTCAATTTAAGACTCCCCTATAAAGGTTTTTACTTCCTTTGTTCTGAATTACTGTAAAACCGCCAACCTAGCCCTTAATTCACACCTACATAACTTGAAGCCTGTGTATGAATATATAGCCTAACTTTTTTTGTGTTGTATTTATTCTGCAATAGTCTTTGTGGTTGCTTATTATAGGCCTACTTTCAGCACATCTCTGCTTATCACTGTAGAGGGGCAAGATATCGCTGGATTCATTTAGTCTCGTAACATTTTCTCTGAGCTGTTTTATTGTTTTTATGTAAATGTTCTTCTGTTAAGTTTTCAGTGTTGCCCCTTTCACCTGTTACAATGATATCGCCAAAGTCCTTTTCCCCAATGAATAAGATTCACTTTTTTTTTTTTTTTTTATTATCACACTTGCAACTCTTTGGAACTATCAAGTGCATGAAAACATCCCACACTGTACATAGCTTTCCCTCTCAAGAGTGTGCTTGAAGAGTTTGGAAGAGTTTTTTTCTTCTTCTTTATTTTCACACTAAATCACTTGACGTTGACAGCCGTTTGGCTGTTTGTAGCTTGTGTAATGGGACATCACATCATTTCAATATGCTTCAATTAAATGGCTCACTAGACAAATATCGTTGCATATTTACACAATAATCATCTCAGAGGCCCAACCAGATCAAAGGATATACTACATTTAAAAAGGCTTTTTAGCTACGTGTTAAGACTTTAATCTGCGAACCGATAATTGGCTGATATAAGCGTTCACTCGTAATGAGTGAAGACACAATGAATTGAATAATCTGTAGTGAGACATTACCATCTGCTATGGGTAAATCTGCCATTCCCCTGTCATGATCTCATAACCAATGATGTTAATGGATGTTACTAAGGTGTTCTTCCAGGGGAGGAACCTCCTCTCAAGTTTCTATTAATGTACTTCCTCCAGAGATGGCTGTGCTTGCTCAGGCAGAAAGATACTCGTGCTGAATTCACTTACTGGCACATCTCTGGCAGTACGAGAGAGAGAGCGAGCGTGAGCTTTTTGTTTTAAAAGCCAAATGGAGTGGCATGGAAGGCAAGACGGGAGACGCAGGCACGCCTGTCTGCCCGGAGAACAAGAGAAAGACTGGCTGGGTAGACTAATTGTGTTTTAAAGTGGGTCTGTGGGTACACAATGGGGAATCGGATGGTTTTAAGCTCCCATGAGCAGCTCTAGAGGAAGAGAGAGTTGTCAGATTTGTAGGTCAGGCTGCAGGGGTTGTTGTCAGGCAGACTCACGGTGGTTTCTTCGTGGGGATCTGCACGACACTCGTGTCAGTTTGGGTTACACACGGTTTCATTAGTTTACGCCGATTCCGTTCGCCCGCCCCGTTTCCGCCCTTCGCGCGTTGGTTGTCGAACATCTCCTGCCTTCGAAAGATTTTGAAGAAGTCATGCCTCAGAATTCTTTCGAGAAGAGGAAGTGTGATACAATCGTAATTGATTTCACGCTTTGCAGGGCGTTGTGCGAGCACATCTCAATTCCCATCTGCTCCTGGAGAAGGCTGACCCGGTTTCAGCGAGTTACGTGCGAGCGGGTCCGGTCCGGAGGGACCTGTCCCTCACTAGTGCTGATCTAAGGAAGTGTGGAAGGAGGGCACCAATGTGTTCCCTCATCCCCGATCCATCTCACACCCTTCGCGTGTGCTCCTCCGTGCGATTCTCTTAAATATTGTAGGTCATCTGGCACCTCTCCCCTTCCATTTTTGGCAACAAGGGCTGCCGGGGATATTTTGTCCCAGAAAAAAAAATAATTATCCGCCCTCCCTAATTCCCAATTATTATGAACAGGCTTATTTAAGAAGAAAGATCATGGTGGCTGTCAGAGGGAAGGATTCGGGATTCGAGCAGCTGCAGGAAGCCAATGAGGAGAGCTACGCGCCGGCCACGGCTGAGGGCACACGAAGAGGAGCGCTCAGGAGTCTACTCCGCTGGGGTTAAAGTGTGCAGTGTGCACTACTTCCTGCCGCAGGTAGAGCTGTCACAGTGTGGTGTGGAGCTCTAGCTGTGTCACAGGCTCGCCTTGTGTCCTTGCCTCACTGCTGCGAGAGCTGCTCGGCTGGATATCGCAATCTTTCTCACGCTCTCGCCGAGGAATCTGAATCCCGCCACCATCATGGAGAAGGTAAGATGCTCCCGCATTGCATTTCGAGTTTGATAATGCAAGATTTGAATCGTCTTTGGGTTGACACCGAGGTAATCGGCAAACCGCGGCTTCTTGTGACACACAGATGACGCATAATGTGTTATTGTTTTGCTGGTTTTCCTTTATTGGGAATAATGTGGAATGTACATGTGAATATTTTTGGCATCCTTTGAACAGGCAGCTTTGCTCTCATGAAAGTGTGGGGTGCAGAATAAATGCTTTCCGTGACAACAGTGCTCCGTTTATAAATATTATAAGTCCCAGTAGACATATCCAGTAGTTTAAAGTAATAATTCACCCCCCAAAAAATCAAACCTCCATGACTTACTGTCTTGAGTAGAGCACAAAAGGAGATATTTTGAAAGCCAGAGGGGTTGAAACAATAGACTTTAACTGTACGAATAAAAAAAAAAAAGTGCTACTTGAGATATTTACAGATGCTACTTCAGCTGCTACTGCTAGATCAAATGCATAAGTCGCCCACTCATTTGAGGCGGGCAGATGTGTCAGCAGATCCCATTCTGTCAGAATGCAAAAGCATCATAAATGTATCTGCTTGTGCTTCAGTGCTGTTCCGAGTGTACAGAGCCCCGGATGGCTCAGAGCTTGTGCACCTTCTGCAACAAGTGGCTGTGTTTCCAGTGCACAGACCTGCACCAGCACGAGAGAGGCTCCACTCAACCCTCTGAACTGCAGCACCAGCCGAGAGACCCTCCATCACCGTCTGACATAGGCAAGACCGTCTCTCTTTTTTTTTACTTTCTTCTTTTAGCTTCAGTTAGCTGTTTGCTTGCACATTTCTGCTCTTAGCCACTGGACATTATCAGCTCCGCACCGTATTTTTTCTAACCCCTCTTCTTTAACACAATGAATAATGCATTTTATAATAAGTGTGAATAATTATCCTGTGATGTATTGTAGCGTTGTATTTTTTATGTGACCTAGTTTCCAAAACTGATTCTCTCTCAGCAAACGCAGCACAAATTTGGCCAGCCTGTCCAATCCTAGCTTCCTTTCATGGACACTCTTGAGCTTTTGCGCGAGACACTCTCAAATCAACTAAATATATATGGTAACGACACCGCAAGTCCTCACAGAAAACAAGAGAAGGAGCGGTAAAGCGACAAAAAGAACGATGAGAGAGAGAAAGAGTGGTAGAGTGTGAGAGAAACAGAAGTGCGGGTGTGAAGCAGGATGTGGTCGGTCACCAGGATGCACTGAGGCAGTGGGAGCTCATCAGTGTTGGAGCCTGTGGTCTCGTACTTTAACACCCTCTCTCCCCGTGCAATGTGTCAGCGTGTCTCTGTCTACCCTACATTGTCACTGCCTCAGCCAGCCAGCGCTTCTGATGGACAGACTGTAGATCCAGCGTGACAGGTGCTGTCGGTCGAGGCCCTTCATTTCTAATGGAGTCCTGCATTCTGCCTGACTAACTCTCTCTGGTCACAGAATTATATATATGCAAAGGGACTGCTAAAGTGATATTGTTTTAATAAGAGGAGGATTTTTGGTGTAATGGAATGGAAATGAGGGTGTTTGATGTTGTTTGCTTCAGCCCAGGTTGAAGGAGATGTGTGTATTCAAACAAAAACTAATTTCTTGAGAAACCTAGCCAGACATCTTTAGTGGAATTTCGGGGTAGAACGGCAACAAGCAGGTGCATCTAGTTTATATTACAACAGTTAAAAAAATAATAATTTAATTTCGTTTTGGTTCCCAGCTAACAAGAACATTTCTCATACCATTAGCCAACATTGTGGCGAGGTTCTCTCAAAGTTATGAGCAAACATTCTTCTGGTAATGTTAATAAAACATTTTTTTCAAAGATATCTAATTATATTCTCACACAAGCATTATTTATGCATCATTCATGGAACATTTTTTAACTGAAAAGTCTAGTTGGATGTTCGCTTAGCATTTTTTAAACGCCACTACTTGTTTCAGAATGTTTAGAGACCATTCAAAAGTAACATGGTTTGCAAATGGTAAAGCGGAATGTCGCATAATCAAGAAAAAAAACATTTTTAATGCATTTTAAAGTCCCCCTGAAATCAAAATTTAAGGATTTTTTTTAGCTTTTATTGTTAAGGTTCTGAATAAGGTGGTCTGTTCCAAAACAATGACAAAATTCGCATTTAGGAGACATTAGCGTTCAAAAGTTACAGTCTCACTTGTGCTAAAATGGATCATAGATTTTGATGACATCACCGCTTCTCATCAGATCTTCTGTCCAATCAAATGCTCTCTAGAATCTAAAGCACCCCGCCCCCTACATTATAAATAGATGCTGAACCTCTGGCTGAAATTGATCTGAATGGTGAATGGCACATAGTGCACTATATAGGGGTTAGGGGACGATTAAGACGGTGTAAATATGCTTTTCATTGAGGCGAATGAAGTCTGGTTTCACCTGAGTGTCATGTAAACCGTAGTGCACACAGTCTGCTCCGGTCCAGACACACGATAGCACAGAGTCGAAGTCTGTATCCGAAGTCGGCGCAGACCACAAAACGCATCGGACCCATTTGAATTCTAGAATGCTATATTTCTTTAGAAGAAAACTAAAGCTTTACCAAGCTCAACAGCTCTGAAATTAATGAAACTCGTTTGGCAATTTTAAAAAAAGGGGAGGAGCTGTTCGAAATATCCAGCTCCGTCTTCCTGTGTCAGTTGAAATGACATTACGTCAACACATTGAATAATGCCGCACGTTCCAAGTCACTTCAGTGGGCCTTCAAACTGGTTGTTTTGAACGTTCAGAGAACTTTCATAAATAACGTTCATATAACTCAATGGGAATGTTAGCAAAACGTTCGTGGAACATCTTTTTGTTAGCTGGGTAGTTTGTATAATCAAGAAACGTTGTGATCATCTGATGGTTTTTAAAGGTCCACATGAGAAATGTGGGCCATTCTGAAAGCACACATGGAAACGGTATTTATTTGGTTCTTCCAATGCAACCAAATTATTATGTTTATTTAAAAATAAAATAAGTTAAAACCTGCCTGAGTATGTAGTTTATACGACCATGCAACTTAGCATTCTGAACTGATGTTTTTTTAAATCTCTTGGCGTGTGTCAGAAATGTGGGCCATTCTGAAAGCAGTATCTGTTACTTTATCTGGCTCTTCAAAAGCACATGTAAAGTTACATTCCTCGTATTGGCAGGGCTTTTAATGAGACATTAACCGATTGATCAAAGCTCTGCTGCGTTCCATTTTTGTCTGTTTTTCCTTTGCTGGAGAGATCATGCATTTATACATCCATAAATTTTGATCTGCTTTGTTTTTCCACTAAAAATAAATGAAGCTAGCGTAGAGACTGACTCACAGAGGCCAACAAGGTCTTTCAGTAAGTATTGGTCAAAATGCTTCAAACATATTTAAAGCCTCATTGAACCTCTGAGAGATGAACACATTTGTTTTCATGCATTTTTCAATTGTATGTTTGTAATGTTTCTTTTTTGATTACAGATAATGTGTTCTTAATGGGCACTGGGCTAATTGGCCCTCATTTCCTCTCCTCTGTTGTGTTGCGTTTCTCAGGAGCCGGTTGCTGCGGGCATGCTGTTGTCATGTGTCCTCTCCATAAACAGGAGCCTCTGGAACTCCTGTGTGAAACGTGCGACCTCATGGCCTGCAGCATCTGTCACCTGTCCGCCCACAAAGATCACCGGTATGCGTAGAGGACACATACCCACTGACATGCATGCCTGTGCTCACGATGCACCGGTCACATGCCAGCACTCATACACATTTCTAAGCACATGCTCAAAGATGCAGACAGAACAGGTGGCCACTTTCTCACGCATCAACAAATCTATGCTATGGAGCGTGTTGTGTGTAAACTTTAAAAGTCAAAGGTGATTTACTTGCTCGTGGTTTCTCGTCTGTAGGCTGGTGCACGTTGGGAAAGCTCTGCAAGACCAGCGCTGGCTCCTGCAGAATCTCATGGCCCGAGTGGAGGAGAAAAGATCAGCTGTGGAGAGCACGGCCAAACAGATCCAGGGAAGGTGGGATGATGTCGCGCCTATTCCACCTCCGCGACGCTGCTAATGTTAATGCTAATTAAGCAAATCGCGTCCATTACTCATCTAAAACGCTAACAGCCAAGAAGCGTAGATTATATGAAGCATAATAACATTAACATGATCCATTACTTCCTTTGAATGATTTCAGCAGATGTTCAAGCATCCAGATGTACCGTTTGTTTATCCTCCCTTTGCCGTCTTCCTGTTCGTTTTTCTTTCCATTGGTCCAGGCTCCATGGTATAAAGATCACGCAGAGGAAGGCAGAGAACCAGATAAAAATGGCAAAGATGATTATGATGAACGAGCTTAACAAACGGGCCAACCTATTAATAGAACAACTGGAGGTAATTACTTTCTTCCCTCGTTTTTCCTCTCCGTCTTTCTGCTCCATTCCAAACGTATTCATCTCCAAACATCCAGCTGACGGTGGATGTACTGGTGATGGAGCGTGCGGAACAGAGCGAATCATTCAAAATAGGCAGATTCCGCCAAGTAGTGACATATCCAAACAGATGGGGATCTTGGGAAAAGTGCTGTGGAGATCCATGTTTTTGTCGTTGTCTTCCGGTGCAGAGCATCTCCAGTGATTTCAAGCAACGTCTGGAGGACCAGCTGCAGGGGGCCATAGAGCTGTGCAGCCAGCTGGAGCACGTGCAGAACTTCATTACCTGGGCTACGGCCCACCACAGACGCAATCCACTGCTATTCAGCAAAGAGCTGGTAGGATTTTCTCAACGTCCAAGTGGGGTTAAGATTCCTGGCAGCTGCCTGCTTTTGTTTTTTTGGCAGGTCTCAAAAAGATGTCAGCGCTATTAGTTTACAGCAGCCTCACCTCTTTTTGCCACTGCATTTAGATCTCGTAGAGTTAGAGTTAGCCTTAATCATGCTCTCGCAAACTTAAAAATAGATACAGAGCGGAAAGAGTTTCAGTTTGACTGCCAGAATTGCATGCAATATTTATAACTCGGTGTCTCTGTAATCATGAGGTTTGATCTATAATTCATTTGTCAGATTGCTCTTCAGATGCAGCAATTACTGGAGCCACTGATGCTGTCAGAGGCTTGGACCCCACTGAAAATCAAGTTTAACTGGGATGCTAGCTTCTGGACCAAGCAGATGTCCACTTTAGGTAAACTAAATAGGACAATCACAATGCAGTTTGCAAATACCATGATGTCATCAGCACTTCCATTCGGTTTGGAATGGGGAACAATGGACAAATATGTACATTTCTTAAAGAAAATAGCTCATGGATTCGTTTTAGTTTTGTGTTTGGATGAAAATGTCATATATCATAAAATAATATCATTTTGTCATGTTTGTTTGTCAATTTGACCAAAGTTACATTTAATTGCACTCAGCAAAAGTAACGTTTTAGTTGATGAGCAAAGTCAAACCAAATGTTCAAACAGTTCATACTGTGTATTAATTTAAACATGTATTATATTATATTCATCAATATCATGTTTTAATCATTATAATTATAAATAATAATAAAAGTTTGTTAATAATTTCAAATAATTAGCATCATATAGTGTATTATTATTGATTTTTTTTATATTTACACACACACACACACACACACACACACACACATACTTCTTTTAAACACTTTTGTCAGTACTGTATCTATTTCCGCACAATCATTGTAATGATTCCTCCTTGCTTTAGGTCAGCTGGTTGCTGAAGGTGGAAGTCGTTCATACTCAGAGGTTGTGGGTCACCCCAGTATCTTGCGACCCCAGCCTGTCCCATGCATAGCAATGCCTCCTCTGTGCCATGCGGTGAGGGAACCTGGCTGTGCCTACCAGACCTTCTGCCAGCCCCAGCTCTGCTGCCTTCACTGCAGACCAGCTCAATCCGTCCCTTTGGATAAATTCCCTGCCCAGTGTCCTCAAGCCACTAGGCGGAGCTCCCCACCGTCCCATCACAGCTGCTGGGAGGCTGATGCATCTGTCCCCATGCATCCAACTGGAGCTCAGCCTATACAGCAGTCCACCTCTCACCCTGGATCTGACCTCGTCCAGCATGGAACCAGCTCTGCTTTGCCTCGGCAGCCCGTCGGATCCAACAACCACCCGCTGCCCGAGCCGCTCCCTGCTAATTCCAACCAGACTGTCGTGGACGGTAGAAACTCTGCACCAGGTCAGTCTCCTAATGGAAGAGGGCAAACATCTGCACCTGAAGCAGTCACAGGCCAAGAGGTATCACCAGACAGAGAGGTGCCACATGTCTACAGTCCGGCTGAAGTGCACACCACAGAGACCAGCAACCAGCCCATGGTTGAACTGCAACCTATCGTTGCTCGCATCGATGATGACAGGGTGAGTTTCATTAATTCGTCTGTGTTTATCTGCAAAGCAATACCTTTGCTCTCAGTGAGCTGAATACTGACCGCAATCTTCAGGCCTGGCGCTCTTTAGTGCTTGCAAAGGTTGCATGTCAACAGTGCTGTTAACTGGTCCACACCACAAGTCCTAGCAGATGAAAGACCATTGAGCTGCACTGCAAATGTGCTGAGGCATTGAAGAGTGCTACAGTGGGGGGTCCTTACAGTGTACCTACGTTTTGGTAGTTGTTGTTTTTGTTTTGTTTCTTCATGTAAATGAATGAATGAATGAATGGACAGTATACATTTTAGGTGATTCTTTTTTCTGTTTTTAATCATATTTTAAGATTTATACAGCTCATTTCAATTGTCCTCTTTTGCGATCCATTAGGGGCCTCAACTTTTAAGGGCCAATGCTCTCAAATGAAGAAAAAACAAACATTAAAGCAGTCATGAATTGAGAAATTTAAATATTCCTTGAGTTTTTGACATATAACAGGTCATCATCCTACAAGAATATTCTGTAAGTTTCAGAACTGAAAGCCTCCTTGTTAGTCCAAAACAGCTTTTATTTAAACCAAGGCCAGATTACGACTTGTTGTGGAATGTGCCTATTTAGGTGAAAGACTGCCTTTGCAGAAGAAGATCAACGCCTTCTTCCACATCGTTACCACTGTAGCCCCGACCACTGATTCGCACATGACAAGTAGTAGGTAAATAACAGATTTAACGCAAACACTGGATTGAGCAACTGCGCGATAAACATGCCTTTGAAAAGTGCAAATGTTGTGCAGTGCCAGATTGTGGAAAAATGCATTGGATTTGCAGATAGCCTGAAATTAAAAATTGTATCCGACAGGAATGGTGCAAAACACTTACGTAAAAAAGTCTTTACTGTGTCACTATTGCTTTGTTACAGATCGTTTATATGTATGGATTATGTGTACATGTCTAACCAAAATCACCAGTGACCAGTGATTTATGATATGTTATGATTCATGTACAGTCAGATGTTCTTTGTCTCAAAATCGTTTAGTGTCAGTTCTCTTTGTAGGATGAAAATAATCTGTTATTTAAACTGTGATTAAATCATAGATAGAAAGCGATCAAAGAACGCTCCCTTTACAATCGCTGGAGCTGTCAATCAAACAGTGTGAGGTTATCAGTGACTGAATTCTGGACTTTCCCGTTAGAATCAACGAGTCTCTTATTTACATTATTGTGTTTGCACTATTAGTTATGATGAAAGCATCCATTAGAGTGGAGAAATTGAGATCACTCATCATGATCATGATCATCACTGCAACCCATCTCAATATAATGCTATAATCAACACTTATCACAATTAGTAAACCTTGAGAACTGTGATAGTAAAAATTTGCTAAAAGTTTTCGAGAGTTCCACATACTTCGCTTAATACTCAGTTATTTTCATATGCAAAGTTATTAGCCAATCACAGCAGTGGGCAATTTGACTGAAGTCTCACAGCAGACACGCCCCTTAAAACAGAGAATTAGGAAAAATGCCTTTTATTTCCAAATGATGACCATTTTTGATATAAAAATCACAAAAACATAAGTGCATCCCAGGAAACATTATAAAATAATAAAATAATGCTGTTCATGACCCCTTTAAAGTAAGCAATTCCTAAACACAACGGATATTTCTTCATTTCTTTTTCTTTTAAGAACCAGGGTTACCACTGGTTCACACTTACATATAATTAGTTATGTAAAGTTTATGCGTAATGTATGGCTTGGAAGTTTGGCTAAACCCAGAGTTGTTATAAGAATAGTTAGGACTATTTTTTTCTCCATTTGTTGGAGTTTTGGTTCCTTGCCGCTGTTGCCTTTGGCTTGCTTAAGTTGGGGACACTTGCTTGATATTCAGCAGTGTTTTTGATATGCCTGCATTGGCGCCGTTGTGTGCGAACTGAGCTGAGCCGGACGATTACGTCACTGTTTTCTGCAGTGCTGATATACCTAAATTAACTAGACTAATAACTACTGATATTTGCAACGGAATGAATCAATAATATATAGAATAAGCTGCACAATGACACCATTTTCTTATTAATGTAAAGCTGCTTTGCCACAATTTGCATTGTAAAAAGCGCTATATAAATAAAGATGACTTGACTTGACTTGACTAGAAGTGAGGAGATGGGGTCAGGGAGGGATGCCGAAAAACTGTCAATGAATGGAGGTAAATCTGCTGTATATATGCCTCTTATCATCAATTGAGCTGACTAACAGAATGCGCTTCACTCGTGTTAATTAGGTTAATTATCTGAAAGTGCTCATCCCGAACTTTGTTAATAAAACATCATTATGATTTGTAGACCTGGGAAAAAACGATTTAAAATAAATTACATTAAATTAATAAAAAATATGGGCTTTTTTTTTATACGTTTTATGAACTATATTTAGGCTAAGCTATAAAATATTTTTTTATCAGGTAGAAAAATTCTTTATCGCTAATCGTAAATCACAAATGACTGGAAAAGTCAAGGGGCCTTTGAATATTGTTGTGGAAAAAAGGGGGTCTTGGAGACAAAAAGGTTGAAAAACATTGCTCCGTTATTGCTCATAAAATTGGCGACATATATAATTACTGTATAGTTAGTTTGTTTGTATATATACCACATATATATTATGTAGTTTGTTTGCTATTTCATTTAAATGTTGCATTTTGCTGTGCAAATGTATTTGGAGTGGGTGAAGCCATGAGATCAGTGAACTCGACATCGCAACGGACTCCACCGCTCTCAGTATTAATTTAGGAAGAGGAAATCGAATCATTCAAGGCTGCATCATCTCTATTTATGCATCTGTAATGTGTTTTCATCTTGACAGCTGCATATAGCACCTCAGCAAGCAGATGGTGAGACATAAGTGAAGACAACTGTGGTGTGAGAAACAGAAACAATTAAGACCGCACAATAGCACGCACACATACACGCTCACTCTGCTCAGCAACCGCTCCTCGAGCTGTGTTGGACGAGAACCAAATCAGGCAATAGAAGTTATTATTAGATCTCTTGATGTATTTTGATACACTTTCCTAGGACAAACACCAATCAAAATCACTTTCCCTGTAAGACTTGGCACTCCAGAGGCAAATTAGTGTAATATTTATTTTTTTATGTATCATCTTCAGCCCATAACTGTGACATGATTAAAGGGAGGGAAAAAAGCACTTGGGTGCAACCACATATTTACTTAACCTGGCATTAATGAGAAGCTAGGGGAATTGAAGGAGCCGGCTGTTGCATTTTTCTTCATCTCACTGTAGAGCCCACACGATTACCTCTAAAGTCTCTGAGACCTCCTACCTTCTCTCTGCACCCACACATGCTCGCAAGACTCTACACTCTCTACAGCTTGATTCATTCCACCCTCTCCTCCTGGGCTTCTACCAGGTGAGTGTTTTTAATCCTGAGGTAATTATTATAGAAAGACGAGGAAGAAAAAAAAGACAGATGGAGGAGGAGGGGCTTCACCGAGAGCACGGGCTGCTGCTTCCGACTCTGACATTTGTCGTTTTAGTGAAGGATGCAGTCGCTTGGGCTTTTCTACAACTTTGCGCATTAGTGAAATTATGACAAGAGAAGAAGAGGGCCGTGGAGGAGAGAAAGTCTAATCTCTGATGTGTTAATGCTGCTTATTCAAAGAAGCCTTTTCGTGCCCCAGATGTGGGATTTACATACGATAATTGGTGCTGTAACTAAGTCATATATTATCAGGAGAATTATTTTGTAGCGTTCTGAGTTGCGGCACTTTTCTCTCCGTTTGATAGATGTGTGCTTGTTATTGTTCTTTGGTTTGCTCCAAACTATGCGTTGTCACACTCAAGGTTGTTGTTCCTCACCTCCATGTCATCTGTTGTCACTGTTGCTATGGTTGTCGAGCTGTCGAGATCACTTTTAGCCTAGTGCTGCGCTAATGAGCGTTTGGCTCTCTTCCGTAGAGATCCTCAGCGCTGGAGATGTACGCGTTGGCTCGAGGCCGGGGAGGTGACCGCCGGAGCCGCTCCGGTTCGAAGGGGGCGACCAGGTCTCAGAGCACTGCGGAAGGGCCCAGAGGACCTCGTAAAAGGCTCTGTAAAGACAGGCCGACAAGGGCTGCTCACGTCCTGGCAACAGTGGCTGGGGACCAGGGATGCGCAACGCAGCAGGTAAACCTCATACGTGCTGAAACGAACAGAGGCATTTAGATATTAGTGCAGTGGTTCTTAACCTTCAGCAAACTTCCAAGGTGGACTCAAGAGGATTTAAAATGCAAGGCAAAACAAGCTTGAACAACTAAAAGAGATCTTTCTTAATTACATTCACCCCCCAAATTGAACTATTTAATAATTCAGTTTTTAATTGTCATTGTTTTAGTTGCATAGTTTTATCTATGTACACTACTAATTGCTATAAATGAAAAATAATCCATAAATTAAAAAACAAAAGGTTGAGAACCACTTCATTAGTGGGGTTGTTTCTATGTGTTCAGAAATACCTTATTAAAAATACGTTTCCAAAAAGCTTTGTGGGCTCCGTGTTTAACATTAAATGATGTTTAACGAACAAAGTTCGGGAGGATCAGGTGCAGATAATTAACCATATCTGCACAAGTGGAGAGCTTTCAGTTCATCAACTCAATCAATGACAAGAGGTTCGTCTGAGAGTTTACCAGCATCCCTCCTCACTTGTGGGGGAGTTCCATCTAGGGGTTCGGGCCAAAATTCCGAGCTCGGAACCCTCCCCCTGGACAGCACGCCAAATACGCTTAAACCTTTACTCTTCTTAATTATATGTAAATGTGAACTCGTGAATAGTGTACCCTTAAGGGTAAGAGTAGAACAGTGATATGAATAGTTCACGATATTAATATTAATAGTAATTGACACTGATGAAATGCTCTTGTCCTGCAGTGCTTTTCATCAAGTCCATTTCAAACATCCAGTCTCTGTCATACAGTCCAAACACCTTTGTTCCAGTGCATGCAGATCTATTACTTGCCTTTTAAGGGATGCACCAGAGGATGTACATCAAAAGAGATAACTGTTGTCTAGGAAACAGTTCCTTTAACCTCTTTCTGTTTGAGAACAAATTAGATGCAGCAGCCCACATAACCAATAGTATTCGGTTTAACAAGTTCACTGTTCGCTCACATATTCACTCATTTTTGCGACATCACTGCATCCATTACCTGTCAACAGAATGTTTCATCTTGATTTTACTGTTCTCTTCCTGTATCTCAGCAGGTCTGTGCACAACTCGATGCTTCTGAGATGATCCCAGGACGTATAGGAAGTCACAATGCATCCTCGCTGACCACCTACAAGTCTGAACCAGGTGAAGAGGCCATTTGTCATTTCTAAATAAGCTTCTGTCATGTTTAACTTGCGATAGACATAAATGAAGACATTCTGTAGTGGATTAATCAACCTAAATGACATTTTCATGGTTTTTAGATAATGTATATGCATATGCCTATGAAAACAAAAGGCTGAAAACCAGAAAGAAGAACAGAATGTCTCGAGAGGATCCAGACAGCAGGTAGGAATGATTTAAGTAAATGGACAAGTAACTGGGGCTGCACAATTTGTGTGAAAAAACCCTCAATTGATTATTTCTCAGTGTGACAAAAAATAATAAATATATTAATTATTATTTTATTATTATTACTAAATAAAAATATAAAACAGTATAAGAAATGTTATTGTAATATTTCACCGTGAAATAATTATTTAAGATTAATTAAGAAAAATATAATAAAAATATTTTACTGTGCAACTGTAAAATTACAAAATATTAATATCTTAATGTCTTCACGATTAAACAAAAACCACAGGGAGTCCTTAAAGCTTCTCTATAGTTGACAACAGCGATTTCACGATTTTGGTTTTATTTCTATTAGGACTGCAACTAACGATTATTTTGATAATCGATTAGTTGGCCGATTATTTTTTCGATTAATCGGATAAAAATCCTAATTTTCTTTTTTATTATTATTTTATTGACAAAAAACACATTATTGCACAATGTTCTTCAAACAAATGTGCCAAATGACTGCTATGAACACATACAGCGCTTAATGTCTTAGACTAGCCGTCACAGAAAGGAAAACACAAATATTTTAGGGATCTGACAAAAATTCATTATTAACACAATGTCCAAAAAAACTTTATAATTTGTTTGGCCTCCTTTGGCTTTGATAACAGCTTGCATTCTTGCTGGCATTGTTTTCATGTGCTTTTCCACCGTCTCTGTTATTGAAAAGTATACACTTTTTACTGTAAAACATTTAAATTTGAAAATTCATGACGACAATATTTATATTTTAGCATTAGAAATACTACTGTGACTAAACCGCTTACACATACTGGTGTATTAACATTACAGAAAAATAAAAAGGATTTTGGTAATCACCAGTACCATTAGTTTAGGTCTATTAAATTTAAGCACCTTATATAGTGAATATAGTTTAAATCTCTACATTCAAAAATAAGATAATAAAGAAAATCAAAAACACAAACTCAGTGTCAACCAACAGTCAAGAGAAATGATCTGCAGGAACACACACATGACCTCTTCCTGTCATTTCTTTATCCTGTAAATAATAGAAACAAGCGCCTGACAGATCAAGCCATGTTAAACACGGAGCTAACGCATTAGCTTGAAGCTTCAAATGAAGAGTTCTCATGTTTTGGGCAGGTTGGATCACGCACCTTTACCGCAGCAACTCACTCTGTTTCCTCCACTGTTTTTAAATGCATTTTGTCCATAGAAATGCGTCATTCAGTGCTGTAATTTGATAAGACTGGCAAACGTTTTGCGTGCACGTGGGCAGACCCGACTAATCGATTATGACAATGATTTTCGCTATAGATTATTATCGATTTTATCGATTAATTGTTGCAGCCCTAATTTCTATTAATCATGCAACCCTACAAGTAAATTTGCAAGTTTGTCTTGGACAGGTTGAAATGTTTGGGTATTTTTGTTTGCTACAGTGACAAAGACGCCCCGGACGGTTCTAAGGTTCCAGTTGTGTGTCTTGAGCGACTCAAGATCCTGGTATCACGACATCCACCACAGAACCATCAGGGCACAGATCTTACTTCTCAGACAGAGTCTGGACTCAAACCTGAAGAAACTGTCTTGAGGGTGCTAGAAAGAGAGGTCACTTCTCAGGTATCACTTCAATTGTTGATGAAATGTTTTTCTAGATGGTTTATATCATCTCACAGGCCATAATAATAATTTTCATGTCCTTGAAGGGAACATTGGATAAGGAGTCAGTTCAGGCAGAGGACAGTGTGTCGCCCACAGAGCAGCTATCACCAGAACATCTGCATAGTTGTGAATCATCTGGCTCCCTTGAGGTTTCTCAGCCTCCTGTGCAAGAATTTTGCAGCATAAACCAAGAGTCTGGGGTGCAAGCCATCTCCAATGATTCAGATCCTGTCTTACAAACTGAACCTGAAGCAACACTCTTCCCATCTGAACTCAGATCAGTTACGGGTTCTGAATCCACAAGAGAGGCTGAACCGGGCTCAGATGCAGATGTGGAATCGGAGCTCCTGCAGGAATCGGATCCGAGCGCTGAATCCGAACTGCAAGTCGAATCCGAATCAGATGTCAGTTCAGAGCAACCACCTGAATCAGTGCTCTCAGCTTCTGAACAGGAATTTGAATCGGATCCAGATTCCGCAGCCGAAGTGACTCTGAATATTGAACGTGAGTCTGAATCGGAGGCTGAGCGGCCGGTTCTCCCACATGCGCACGGCTCTGAGAATCTACCAGAACCTGCAGTTGAGCGTCAGCCTGCAGAGGAAAGACCTGAGATAGAGAACGAGGACTTCTGTGCTGTCTGTCTCATTGGAGGAGACCTTCTATGCTGTGATCGTTGCCCAAAGGTCTTTCACCTGTCATGTCACGTCCCCCCAGTCCATAGCTTTCCTATGTAAGCCAATATCACTTCACATACATTACTTCACACGTCCGCTTTTGTTTTTACTTACCATTGAAACTAACCTTTTTTTCATCTCCGGCTTCCGCAGAGGCGACTGGATTTGCACCCTATGCAGGGATGTGGAGCAACCAGAGGTGGAATATGACTGTGAGAATGTCCAGATGTCCACAGACACGATGCCATATGGGCTGTCAGCGTGTGACCAGAGGGTAAGTGAAGGGAATGCCAGGTCTCATCTGGCCTAGCTCTGATCAATCCGGTGACCTCAGAAATCTGGGTGTCTACATCCAAAAAAAGTTCCCCCCTCGGGAAATTTGCAGTCTATCGAACAAAAGTGAAATATCCCTGTTGATGGATGACTTGTCGTTTGATCACAGAAATGCGAGAAGTTGACGCTGCTGATCCTCAGCAACATTCTCAGTGCACCGTTCCATGAGCCTGTCAGCCCTCTGGTAATTTTAAAATGACTATCTCATGATTTTATATTTGTAGATGATACTTTTATTACTTTAAATCTGTACATTTTTTATCTTTATCTATTTGTAGGCCCGTCATTATTATCAGATCATCAAGAAACCCATGGATTTGTCTGTCATTCGGAACAGGCTCTGCAGAAACAGCCACGCACACTATCGTTCCCCTCAAGAGTTTGTGGCTGATGTCCTGCTCATGTTCAAAAACTGTGCCAAGTTCAATTACGTGAGTGAAATGCATTATTTTTTTTTAATCTACTTCCTCCCAGCCATTAGTGTTGAATATTTAATTTCATAACTGATTCACATTCAAACCACGTGCTGATGTAATGATTATGCATCACTTTTTTAATATCCCGTTTAATTTAGTTGAAATTAAATTCTTAATAGATTAAGCAAAAAAAAAAAAAAAAAAAAGCTACACCCTTTTGAGTTCATTTTGTGTATTTGCATTGTATAATAAATGAAGATCTGAATGAAATTTCTGGAGGAGCTTGTTCATCTAATCCTGTCCATCAAATAACATGAATTTATAAGTGGATACTTACAGTGCCACACTCCTATTTCTTTTACACTACATACTTTACTAACACTAATATTTAATATAGAGATTAAGGCGATTCTAAGGACGGTCCCAAAAGGATCAAAGGAAGAAAAAAATATGCACAACTTGGCATGTTTCACTGCGTTATCACACATAAAACAATTGACTCCAAGCACAACTACATAACACACTTGGGAAAACTTTAACTAATTTTTAATTGTATTCTAATAAAGCATGTAGATGTCAGTTTTTCGGTAACACTTTTAGGTAAACATTACTTAATGTATTAACTAACATGAACTAACTTTGTTACTGTATTTACTAATCTTCGTTAATGTTGGTTAATGAAAATACTGTTGTTCATTGTTTGTTCATGTTAGTTCACAGCGCATTAACTAACTAAATTTTATTAATGTATTAGTAAATGCTGTAGAAGTGCAGTTCATTATTAGTTCATGTTAACTAATGAACCTATTTTGTAAAGTGTTACCGGACATCACTTTTAATATATATATATATATATAATAAAAATACAAATATTATTTATTTAATGTATGCTTATAATATAAAAAAATAAACAACTAAATTTAAAATGTATTCTCTAAAAAAAAAGTGTGAAACAATCAGAAAAAATACTGATTACATACAATTTTCATCATTTAGCAGACGCTTTTATCCAAAGCGACTTACAAGGGGAGCAATCAGGGGTCAGGTGTCTTGCTCAAGGGCACTTTAGTCGAGAGTGCTGTTCATTCACAATCCCCACTTTCAATTCCTGTCGGCGTGGGAATCGAACCGGCAACCTTCTGATTACAAGCCCGACTCCCTCACCACTAGGCCACGACTAGCCATTAAATATGTATAGGAAAGCAGTTCACTCAGAGACATATGGTTATCTCTACATATTAAGAAGGCAGATAATGTAGATGCTGACCCAGCTGTTTCTCTGTCTAGCCGGACTCAGAGGTGGCTCAGGCAGGCCACAGTCTTCAGTCCTTTTTTACCTCCAAACTGAGTGAGGTGTTCCCAGATCTGACCTGTCCTGTCCAGGAGGAGGAGGACTCCGATATCGAGGATTACGAGGAGCTGGAACGAGCCGTGGTGACTGGATTTCCCTGGCCCGAGAGGAGAGAGCAGAGCCACAGGAAGAGGAAGAGGAGGCACTCCTTAAACTGGAGGAGAAATCACTATTAGTTGTGCCTCTATATACATGTGCAGAGACATTTGATCCACTTTGACCTCTGAGTTTTCCATCATGGGTGGATTGCTGTTTTTTAAGGATTCATGTTGAAATACAGTATATGTTTTTTCTGAGGACTAGTCTCACAAATTATAACCAGTTTATGTATTATGCTGTTATCTGTAGCTGTGGGTAGGTGTTGATATAAGCCTATATCTCCAGACTTTGCCTAAGGTCTTGCACTAGTATTTATTCCAATGCTTACACTTATATTAAATTGTACAATCAATTTGATAGCTGACTGGTTGCTGGCAACTGCTACTTAGTAAAGATAGATATGCAACATTAATTGGTAATATTATATAATATGTTTGTTCTAAATTCTCATTCTTCTTTTTATCCAAATATCCCTTATAAATGAGGTACTTTCCCGAACTGTTCAACTGTGATGATTTTATTGACCCATAGAGGGAGCACTTCATATAGCCTGTGGCAACACATTAGTTCATATTGGACTTTTTTGGTGGCCGGAAGAGGTGCGTAATGTGACTGAATCCCACTACCCCTTTCTTGAATAAAATGGGTATATATTAGGCTGATATTGCTACATTACTGTGATGTTTTAAATTGATCTTTCAAATGTTTATCGACTAATAAGACAGAAATATCTAATCTTTTCACAGGCGGGTGGAACACTTTTTAGTCAAGCATGTTCCTCCATGTGGTTCACAAACAGGTTTGATATTCATATGTCTTCTGAATTTTGTAATACTGGTCTTTAATTGCTGAAATTGCTGTGCAGATCATGTTAAGTCCTCTTTAAATGCTATTTACTGTCTTTAGCTGAATTGTATTTAGTCTGAAATATATACTGTATGGTGTAAATATGCAATTCAGACCCTCTTGTTTCTTTCTGCTACACAAACACAAACATTGCTTCTCGCTAATGGTTTTATGACTTGAAATGCACCTAATTTAAATATACAGTCAGTTATGAATGAAATGTTGCTGATTGAACCATCAAGACCTTGTAAAATTTAAAAACAAAGCATTACATACGGGTGAGTCAGTAACGCAATATCAGAGAGCTTTTTTAAAGGCCTTTGTTGCACTATCACCAATTGCCTGCCAGAAGTAAGCTCATTTTATCACAAATTACTCATGCATGTAATTGCTTTTCTAAAAACAACTGTAACGTCTAGCTTTGAAATGTACAAAACAAGAGATTAAAACTACATCTGGAGATTTTCAAAACAATATAAATACCATTTCTGTGTCAACAGAGCCTTTCCCACTGCACCATTTATTTTCTCGCAACATTTTAGGAAACATTTAGACATGTAACCTTTAAACACTAAAGACACTAAACGTGCAGAAAGAATACTTATTGTAAAATAGATTTTCCAAAATGCATTATTGATTTTTATAAGAGTTGGATGGGACTCAATCATTAGCATAAAATAGCCTTAGATTTTTTTCCCTGTGCAATTCTGTTTGAAGTAAATGTTCTGTTTAGGGGCTCGAACAGCCCTGACACAACTTATGACTCAACCTGGCAAGTGGTACACTAGGCCTCATTTGCAAACAGATCTGGTCCAACTACATTTTCTTATTCAAATGCACTTTCATAGGATGCATAGGATTTCATAGATGCATAGGAGTCACAAAACTGCAGGGCTGATGTTGGCCTGAGCGGATTGTGTGACTCATTGATGTTCTTTGTGTCACCATGTGAACCCTATAATAAGTATGTGAGGGCTTTTTCCCATTTAACGGAAACTCACTAGAACTCCCTGGGATTCTTGAGGTTGTATTGTTGCATGTGGACTTCTGACAGATTAATAAAGTCTGGCCATCCACCAGCGCGGAGGCTTCAAGCCAAGAAGTGGGCCCTGGATAATTTCATTACAAGTGAAAAACATTCAGATGACATCTCCGCCGGCCAAGCTAAATCAATATGAGGTTTTTCCACTTTGTGTTTGATATTTGAAAGCAAAATGCATATGTCTTCTGCACCGAGGTAAAGAGGACATTGTTTTTGTTCAGCACTATATAGCTTTTTTAAGACAGCTGTAATCTAATTTCAAGTCATTCTCCGTAGCGATATCTACACAAAATAATTTAAATAAAATAAAAGTTGTATATACAGCATAATAAAACATCCGAATTGCAGATGAATAATCTCACCGGACCGGAAGCCATTGCTTCAGTTAAAGGGATATTAAGTGAGCTTTGATGCCATCTAAGGGTGATCGTCTTTCTTCAGAGAAATCTGATTTGTATTTTTTTTCCTTTACAAATTGAGTTTTCCTGAAAAGGTACTGTAATTCTTAACCCCAGCAGACACTTCCTGGCTCATCTTAACTGACAGCTTCCTGATGACACTTAAATCAGATCAGTGCCTGGTTTGGATCTCGGAGAATTCCCCCAATACCTGCAGGATTACACCCCTGATTGCCTTCTTAAAGATGGGGGATAAGAGCAGAGTCCCCTCAAGACCGCACTAAACACAGACATGATGCAATAACTCTACTGGCAGCTTTTAAATCCCCCCTTCCTCTTCTTCTCATGAGATACAGCTGGCCTCATTTCCCCCTTCAGCTTTGAGTACTCATTTATAATGACTCTTAAAGGAGGTCATGATTTCTTGTATAGTTTAATGGGCGTATTTTGCCCATTCTTTTGTGTGTGCCTTTGGAAATGATTTGATTGTGATTAGACATGCAACTGCATTTGAAATATAATTATGACACTCTATTCTGCTCAAGCAAGTAAATAAATGCCATGTTTCCTAACATGTTGTGGTTTAATAGAATCGATATTTAGGGCTTCACAAAAGAGAAAATGAAAAAAATGCGTCCTTTTAGAGCAGATCAGAAAATCTTGTGTGGTTTGACAGAGCTTTGTAATGTCAATTCTTCATTAATCTTTCTTCAATCACGTCTGCATGCTCCAGCTTAAAGCATGTATTTACATATAAGTGAGGTGTAACGTTCATCTGCTTCATAATCATAACAGGCATTCGTCTGTTTCATAATCATGTTTTTTTCTTGTCAGTAATTGCTTGTTGATAAGGTCTTTGGATGCTTTTTAACTTGAGTGACTTGAGTGATATTCGGTTTTTAAGCCTCACCGATTCCACAAAATTTGTTTATAGCTCTAATTTAATGACATTCCACTCTGTCTAAAGTGAAATAGTCAGTGGTGAAATGGACTAAGCCTGACATGTGCCACATTTTTGTGGTGGCGGGCACATTTTGAGCTTTTGTATTGCTAAAGTGTCTGTGAGTCCTCAGATGACAAAAATCAAATGAAACATAACAGAATAATAATGGGACACCGTGGTGAACTCAGCTGAAGAATGAAAAGACTGAGACAGAAAAAAAGGTCCGCAGAAAAAAGACTCCCTGACCAGTGTAGCAGCCCATGAAATTGAAGTTTGGATGGCTGAACGTCTTTCAATTTTTGGAACTGTTCTGGAAAAGAGGGAAAATTGATTGCTGCTCTCCACTTTAAAAGGAATTGATCCCTGCAATCAAAATATGGCTGACATTCTTGGCCGATTTGTTGGCATTGCTACACACACACACACACACACACACACACACACACACTTATATATATATATACTGTATAAGTGATGTTCAGCCTACATCTACACGTTTTATCTGCAGAACTTTGCTGTTGGGGTTAACATGTTCATTCACATAACTGAGAGACTGTGTACTTGATGGGAGACAGCTTTTCCATTCACTTTAAATACCTGACCCAAAACTTCAAGTTCAGTGTAAGACTATATATACTTCTACACACAGAGATTTACCAGCAACCGGAAGAGTATGTAAATGTAATGTTCTGGAATCTCATTATGATAAGATTCCTAATGACATTCCATTATTGTATTTGACAAAAATTCTTATTATTCTACGTAAGAAATAATTGATGATGGGCCATTGCATTATTGAGAAATAATGAACTCCGTAAGTGGTAATTGGAAGGTTACTCCTCGGGTGAGCATTAGTTTTCAATAATTCAACAGTCAATTATTCCACATATACCACAGCTCAATTGTTCAGATGTGTCATTTCTAGAAATTCATCAGGTTATTGTCCTTAAAACGCTCTTGTTTGTGGAAATAATTTCTATTTTACTTTCACTACTTTCTATTGATTTTTTTTCTGCCCAAGCCTAAGTTGTAATTCCAAATTAAATAATTCCTTATTCCATTTTAGAGCTAGTAACAGAGGGTTGAGCCATTGAGCCGTTGAGAGAACAACAATGTTCAGAAGTAGCATCTCTAGTACTGAAGCTATAAGTTTAACTGCTTCAAAAGCAGCTGCGTTATTCCGTGGGGTTTGTTTCAGTTGCTGTTGTAATGTGCAGGGACCTTCGAAATAACTGAAATAATTGCATACCTTAGAACATTCGTCAACCAATCATAATCAAGCATTCAACAGCTCTGTGGCATAAACTGAGGTAATCTTTAAGATAAATTCTATTCTATTCTATTCTAACTGTTAGTTACTGTGGTACGTTGTTACGCCATTAAGTGGCGACAAGACTTTATTAGCCTTGAATTAAACCAGTTAAATTTTTAGTTGATAAAACCCACATGGGTACATTGCGTCGGACCATTATGGAACTGGTGGACAAACCGACATACAGCCCCTATATCAAGCCCGTGTAGTCACTAAGATGGGGCCGAGATGGGTCTTGGGCATTTTGCCCTGTTGGGGCCCATCTAGCACCAAGTGCAACCCTGCATGAAATCCATGTGGGCAATTGACATGAGGCCATTATGGAACCCATGGACAATCCCAAATAGGGCAAATTTTTCAGCCCCCTTCATGCTTTTATGGGCCCCACATACAAATATTGGCTGGGGAGAAGCGCAAGAGTTCTGCTGCGGCTTTGGCTGTAATTATTTTCGTCGACAGAGTGAAATTAGACAATAATGTCAGTTACCTTTGCACCTCTGAGCAACATGATTTCACGAGTCAAAGAGTCATAAAGCCAATTACTTAACTCCACCTACTGGCCCCAGAGATTCAGAAAGTCACTGAATAATTCCCACCAGCCTTTCCCGACTGTGAACAATATTGTTTAATATTGCTTTAATCTAAAACAGAGTTTGTAATCAAAATCAGATCACAGAGCACTTTTTGAATTCACTCTCCACTTAGCTGAACAACGTTTAAGTATCAAAGGGATAGTGAATTGACCTTGTGGCAGCTCGGCACTCTGTGTGGTGGGAGGGGAGACAGACGAGAGGAAACTACGAGTGTAACCGAAGCAGAGCAAGGGAGATAGAGGGAGAGAGGGAGCGTAGCTTTACTGAGCAGAGTAAATAGTAAAGAGTTGTGGCTGGGACTGTCCAACCACTTGGACACAAAGAAGCACAGCAAACAAAGCACACCATCTACAACAATGAATGACATCAAACTGGCCCTACTGGGTAGTGAGGGAGCAGGCAAATCTGGTGAGTGCTTATCTTATACTCAATATAGCGCGTACATTTTATATCCATACGTAAATATGTCTTTCAGATTAGCTAAAAGTTTACAGCATCTCTTTTTACCCATGTGCCTGTAGAATGGTCCTCACATTTTGAGTTGGAAATCATCCACATGTGAGCGGTATGTTAGTGTGCGATTATTTCTGCCCTCTGCAAACACTGAAAGCACTTTGTATATTGGAACAGAGCATAGTAGTGAGATCATCGTTATGGAAGTCATCTGAGAGGGAAATTAAAAAAGAAGGTTGTAAGATGCAAGTAATTGCTGAAATTGGGGAAAGATTATTTTTTGTTCCACTCGGCGGCATAGGAACATTTAGCCCTTCAGGCTGCATACCTGTACTAATGACTATTAAGTAGTTGGGAAACAATGATGCTACTTTCCCTGAGACGGAAACTCTAGTTTACTGAGGGTCATCAATCAGGGTTCTGATCCAAATGACCAGGGTGAAGGCAGAACAGAGCAACAATGAAGGTCAAGTGCTCCAGATTTGAGGGTTTGTGAGGAATATGTGGTTAAACCTGACTGAGGGATTGAAAGCAGCTTTCACGAGGCTGCCGCAGAGTGTGTATTTATGCGCGGAAACTTCACTGACTCAATGAGCCAGCATAGCTTCATGGCTCAAATATTTAATATAGACCAGGTAGTGTGCTCATGGAGAAAATGTAACGGTTTTTCCTGTGCCAAATATGCACCAGCGTTCACTGTAGAGTGGCCAAGTCTTTGATGAGGGGCTGGACTTTGACCTTATGCCCTCTCTTCCTGTTTCAAGCTGTCATATGAGTCATTTACATTACAGCTCTAGATGATCAATCTCAATATGTAACTCATCTATCATCTCTTCTCTCTTGTCCTCAGCGGTTTTGGTGAGATTCTTGACCAAGCGGTTCATAGGAGAATATGCGTCAAATGCCAGTAAGTACAGTGGATATTTAATAACGAAGCCAGAACTTTACTCGTGTGTTTTATCTGCTTCAGCATTACGTCTGGCATGTTATTAAATGTTATAATTCATTAACTACATTGCTTGCTGAGGACTTCCATTATGTACAGCTGGAAGGAGAACAGATGAAAAGGATGCAGAAGCACTGAAAATAAAATGCATTCAATTATTTAAAAAAAAATGACTCAAAGCTTATCAAATACTGAAAAGATTCTCTTTAAAAGAGAGGAAGCTCTAAGACCACATTGTAAAACATATTTTTTGAGAATTATACTGTAAAAAAGCTATTTCTTGACATTAGTTAATGCTTTGTGAAGTTACATGAACAATGAACGACTGTATTTTTTAATTAAATAACATTAACAAAGATTATTATTGTAAATGTTTTGTTCATTGTCAGTTCATGTTAGTTAATGACAATGAAAACTTATTGTAAAAAGTGTTACCTATAAATTTTTACTGTAAAATACAGTCGAGTAGATGGTTTTTGCAAGTAAAAACTATGAATTGCCATATGGTAAAACAATTCCATATGGTAAATTCCCAGATGCCCGTGCATGATATGTCAAAAATGATTATATTTTGTTTAAATAATTCAGTTTCTTCTTATTTTTGTTATTCAGTACTGTACATTAGACTGTTTATGTTAAAACATTAGGCATTTGGTGTTAATTAGTTAACGTTAATTGCATTATTTTAGAGTCATGTGTGATATCTTGATGGTGTTGCTGATGTCTTAGTGTATGTATGACCCTGTGCTCTATCTACAAACGTGTTTGTAGTGCCTTAAAAAATCCTCTGATTAATCAAGTGGCTTTCTATTTTACCACCTGTATTATTATGGTGGTTATCAATACAAGATTTTGTACTTCAAATAGATCAACATTATATAACTTAAGGAAATATACAGCTACAAATTGTAAAATATACAGGCACCATTATACCATCCCTTAATACCTGAAATATTGTCACTGTATTTTTTTTACAGTCAATTTCTGCCAACCACAGCTGCTGTTTATTTTACCATAAATTTAATAGGATATTTTCATTTATCCTTTCATTTTATTTTATATTTATTTCATTTATTCATTATTTCATTTCATTAGTGTTTTATTTTATGAAAGAATAAAAATAAAAATTCTGTAATCCTTTACGCTTGTTGTTGTACAGCAAACTTGTACAACTTTCTACTGCAGAACACAAAAGATGATATTTTGAAAACTTTATCAGTGTTTTTTTTTTTTTTTTACTTTTAGATTCCTTTGACTTTTACGGTACAAAAACAAATTGATAAAACATTCTTCATAATATCTTCTTTTGTGTTTCAACGAAGAAAGAAAGTCATATAGGAGCGACATGACGCCAAGTAAACAATTACACAATTTTCATCCTTATAAATAATGAAAGTTTCTCATTATTTACATTGATTGTAAAAGACCCCATACACACGCAAGGCTAGTGAATGTTTTCATTTTGTCCAATTCCATCCAGTCATGCCATGGATTCCTGGAGCTCCCAGTAATCACTCACCTCTGATACAACCACATGTGTATCACATCACATGCACTCAGTCTCTACTTTTATTCCCTTGAATTTTATATTCATTATAATTTTATATAGCATCTAATGGCCCCCCTTCATTTCAGGGGTCAGATTTTATGATGCACACGTTTGTTGTAATACCAAGTATTTTATCCAAAATTGTTTGTTTCAGACTCCTTATACCATAAAAGGCTCTCCATTGATGGAAGACAGTTGAACTTGGAAGTCTTTGATCCGTGCTCAGAGGTTTGTGTTTATAAATTCATAACGGCAGCCCTGATCTCATGGTGTTCATACAAGCACTGCCATAGGGTAACATGCTCAGATATACCTGCTTCTTATAGGAAATGCATGTTGTGTTCTGCTGGGATTTATGATATTTCCCTGAAGCAAAGAATACAGTGCAAAGCCTTTGAAAACTGAGCCACACGGCTTACAGCTGCTGCATCTGGGAACTTTTACTTCGGCAGTTATTGTTTTACTTTGATTTCCAAAACCGAAGTCATGAGATGGCCACCTTTCTTCCCTGTAACTAAATGCTCATGCTATAAACAGCCAGCACTGGCGGTCGGTCACTGTACCCAACACTAAAACTTCTGCTAGAAAACTAGTACACTGTAAACAAATTCAATTACATAGTCCGCTTTTCCATTTTGTCAGAGAGGACTTGATATGAGCATGTTTTTTTGACTGGACCTCTGTGTGGACCCTCACTCCCTGACAGAGTGGAGAAAGCCGATGTATCCTGGAGGAACCGGTGGATTGGGCTGATGGCTTTGTGGTGGTGTACACCATCAGCGACCGTACATCCTTCCTAAATGCCAAAAACATCCTGGCGCAGATCAAAGAAAGTCGTCGAGAAACCTGTAAAGGGTGAGTCAGAGTATCTCCGGTGACTTTGTGACCTTTGTCTGATGCTGACTGGAATAGGAGGATGGAGGCCCTTTAATGAATTAATGAGGACCATTTGCAGAACAGCGAGTGGAGGCTTCCTGCTTCGATCTGTGCACATCTGTAAAGGACAGACTGGGTCACATTATGAGAGATAATACAATGTAGAAAATTCATAAAAAAGCTCCGTTACACTTTATTTTAAGGTGTCTGTGTTGCAGTGTATTTATACATTTAAGTATTGCGTAATATTAATTAACTACATGTACTTACTATAGGGTTGCATGTAATTATGCTTAATTTATAGATATTAATACACGTAACGTGTAACAACGACACTGTAAAATAAAGCGTTACCAAAAGCTGACTATGTAGATGAGATTTCCAATGGATTTGATAACTGCAGTGTGACCAGCAGGCCAGAGCTTTCCATTTTTGTCCATCACATTTACAGAGGAATTTAAAAGTCTGGTTGGTTTAGGTTTCACTGGTTATTTGTCCTTTGAAACAATAGGAAGTGAGCATGAGACTAGGCATCTGGAGCCCATTAGAACTCTGAAATGGGCAATGAGATCACTCATGGATGGCTTTTGTTGTGGCAAAAATTTAACTCACACTCCATAAGAGACAAACTCGTTCAAATTGTCTTTATAATTGTTTTATTCCTTGCAAGAAGGGCGGGCTCTTTCTTTTTTATATCTCTACCCCAGCCTTCAGAGTTACATCTCTTAACATCAGTACTTTTCCACACACTCCACTATGACCGAACGCCCTAATATTCACTACAAATGAAAATTTCTTCCACACTTTAGTTCCTCAAAATTGGTTTAAAATAGTTGACACTTCAAAACATGGCGACCAGTTGTTGTACTTGTAGCTTCGCAGCAAATTTCCAACCGATGTCGATACCACATTGTGACTATTTGATATTTTATTTAAAATTGTTCTACAAGCTATACCGTCAAAGGAGGAAAATATCCAGGCTCTGCCAATGCCATTGTTCCAATCAGGACACACACTGTGAGAAATGAAACTCAGTGTGTGAGTCAGTATGGATATTAACATGTACTGCCACTTGTACTGTATAGCAGTTATTAAATGTAATACATTACATGCTCATGTTTTCTTCATGAAGCAATTTTCTCTTGAATGCAAATCATCTGATTTCCTTTAAATAGTGATGTTCCCATCTGCCTGGTGGGTAACAAGCAGGACCTCTGCCACAGCCGTCAAGTGAGTGAAGAGGAGGGTCGCTCTCTTGCCCAGGAGAATAAATGCCTCTTCCAGGAGGTGTCGGCGGCTGAGAACTACTTGGAGATCTCCAACCTCTTCACGAAGCTCATCCGGCATGTGATGGAACAGCTTAAGCATAGAGGTGACCGCAGGCGGTACAGTGGCTCCAAGTCCATGGCTAAGCTCATCAACAATGTCTTTGGCAAGAGGAGAAAGTCTGTTTGAGTGCAGAACATAAAAAAGGCCAGAAAAGAGCATCGCCTTCAATCAGCAAGAAATGTGTCCTTGTTTATTCTCTATGTAGCGTAATTGAAACAGGTAGCACTATGAGAGACCGCATACTGCAGCAAAGAACATCATATAGAGCAGACCGACCCATTGTCACAAAAATATTTGAAGGCCTCAAGACGTTTCTAAATAATCTTTTTCTAAATAATGATTTTTAAATATTTTTACTCACTATTCCTACCCAATAAAATTGTTTAGAGCTTGCCAGAAATTGTCCATGGAGTTTTAAGATCTTAACAATTTACATGACTTTTCCATGTCTAGATATCACAGTTTTAAAACGAGGCCACATCAAATATCCAGGTTTGTCAAGACCGTGGGAATCCTGGTTGTTCAAAGACAAAAACAGTTGTTGAGGGATGAAATATCTTGATTTTAGTTTATGCTTTTTTGTTTGGCTAAATCATTAATATTGAGGCCCCTTGTCGAGAAGCAGTGATATAGAGTATGCAGAGCAGCATTTGATAGAGGTACTAGAATAGAGTAGAGTAACTGAGTAAAAAGAAATAAAGGCATGTGTATTTACAACCCCATTGGTTTACTGTATCATTAGTTGGCACAGTATCCCAAGAGGCCCATGCTTTAGGACCAAGAGTAACATTTAGGGAAACCAAATGTTTTTTCTTTAGTAGAAAGAAAAATCTTTGCCTTACGTTCTGTATTATTTCACGACCCATAGCAACTTTCGCTTTAAAATTCCGATTTTTTTGGACATACAGTATGTACGCCGCTTGTTAATATATTCAATATCATTGAGAAGGATGGGAAATGTTTGCAAATTCGTAAAGCTTTTGCTTTTCTATTCAAAGCATAGCACACATTCTTTCCCTCGCTCTTTGAAAATGTTTTGATGGCATGAGATCGAGTTTGCATCAAGGAATGCACAACAAAGTCAGAGTAAATTTTATATATCTAGATGTTGTGATGAGGTGTAAAATGCAGGTAAATTACCTTTCTAACAAAAACCCGTGGCAGAGGAATGAAAATAAAACTGCATTCCCTCCATACCATTCTCAAGGCCTCATTTTGAGTAAAGAGAAAAAAAAACATTTGCAGCCTTTCAAGGTTTGTGGACTCTTGGGAATGACCTTTGTAAAAAACACAATCTGCTTATAGGGTTAACAACAAAAACAATTGCGCTTCTTTTTGTCAGTAGTACCCATCACTTTGTATAAAAGTTAACAGTCT
Source organism: Opsariichthys bidens (assembly GCA_037194245.1). Taxonomy (NCBI): domain Eukaryota; kingdom Metazoa; phylum Chordata; class Actinopteri; order Cypriniformes; family Xenocyprididae; genus Opsariichthys; species Opsariichthys bidens. The sequence continues at coordinate 5,406,860 of CM074280.1, read as the reverse complement.
AGAGTGGACGAAATATTTGAACCTCTAAACTAAGACTCCTCTAAAATATAATTGGAGTGTTCTAATAAATGAGACAAAAGATTGTTGGCTTGAGATGTGTTGCCTTAAAAAAAGGCCCAAATCAGTCAGCCATTTCTAGCACTGTCCCATTCCAAACTGTAAAAACACTTATACCTTGCTTATACCCTGCCATGTTTTCTTGTCTCTTAAGTCATCATGGCACTGTGCTTTTAACAGTAGCAATGACGATGCATAATAAACAACACAAATCATACTAGAAGTGCATCGGTCCTGGAATGTAATACAGTGATGTTGTTGATAAATACCCGTGACATTTATGTGCGACCCAGATTTCGATCAGTGCCCCGATGTTTAGTGGCTCAAGGCCCTTGTTAGTGCCTGAATTTGTGTTCACGATGTACTGATTCACAACATAGGCGACTGGGGACTATAAAAAGACACAGCAATAGAAGCCACGAAAGACTTCAGCTGTTCATGTGAGCCATGCCCTTAAGCAAGTATAAAGGCTGGAAAAGCATGTGTTGCAGTTGAAAAATGGTCTAAGTTGAGGAAATCCAATGTAGTTGCTACTCTCCCAAGGAGTGGGTGTCCTGATCGGACTACTAGATGTTGTCAAATAATTCCAAGGGAAAAAAAAGGAATCTCCGAAATGTCAAGAAATCAAGAATTCTCTTTTTCAAGGTGCTTATCAGATGAAGGAAGTATTAAACGGAGGTTTCTGCTGCTAAAGTTACAAAATACTATTCTGAATCTACTTTTCAGTTGATTGTTTAGGTACTAGTAATGTGAAGTTCATTCATTTGTGTGATTAGTTTAAGCAGGCTGTGTTTGTCTATTTTTGTCATTTGTTTGAAGAGTTATAATGCAGAATTACACTTCATGCAGTACAGGACTTTATGTACAACTGTGGGGAAAGTGGAATATACCTTGACTTTTGTTTAAATATAGTAATATTTTCAATAACCTACTAATAATTAGTCTTTTTTTTTTACTATTACTATATACTATATACTTATAGTTATTTTTTTGTTTGCTTGGATACTGTCATAACCTGATATATTTGCAATAAAAAAAATATCTCAAAGAGGTAATCCATTTAGTTTATTTTAAGTCTAAATTGTTTGTATTTTCACATGAGTGGATTTTTTGTCTTGATTGCTTTTTAGTTGGAAATGTAGCAATTCTTTTTTACTACTGGTTTAAGTGCCATTGGCTGATTTTCTGGTGTGTTGTTAAATGCAGAATTTTCTGTTCAGTGCATACTAAATTACCAGTAGTTTTCTTACCATACTGACTTAACAAAACGTCCATATTTTGTAAATAGAAATTATGTGACATTTTCCTGTTATGCTGCAATTCAAGAGCTATGAAACTTTTAAAATGTTGCAACTTTTTTTTCCAGAAGAGTAGGCCACGGCTACACTTTCAGAAAAATAACAGGAACGACCCAGCGGTAACCTATGTGGTGCCTTGCAAAACTTATAATATAAAAGGGAGACTTGGAGAGACACACGCCACATGTGCCACTGAATCATGAATCTTACATGATCTAATAATCCACTAGATGGAGACAAACACCTATTACTTCCTAACTGTGTTAAAAATTGACACATAATTGAACTAAGTGAAAACTTGAAAAAAAAAATGTGACTAATTAAAGCTTATTTTAACTGATGGAAGTTTCTGTTTAATTTGCAGTCGGAAATAGTAGGCTACTTTAGGCTATATAGAATAATATTTACACACAATTTTCAAATATACAAGTTCATTAAAAGCAAATTAAAGAATGTCCTGCAGTTATTTCAGCTTTAGAACACGCCCGATTAAAATAAAGGTCTAAATATGTCGCATTGAAACACAATAGGCTACTTATTAAGTGGCTGTCGCAGAAGTCCCAGTTAAATTTGGCTGTGCTTTAGTAATTTGCAGTGATACTAAATCCTTTTTTGACTAGAGAGCTCAGCACACTGACTATCATGTCGTGCGTTCCGTAGTTTGCGATTGAATGACTCATTTGAGTCAGTTCATTTCAATGAATGGACAAGCGAACGAGTCGGAATCGGTTCGTGATTCAGTTGGGAATCATTCTGATGGTTTACTGACGCACTGAATCGTTTGGAGCGTTTAGTAAAACAACGCTGGATGAAGTAGAATACTTATTTGAAATCACCTCTGAAAGTTAAATGGATCTTGCGTGCCAGCAATGAGGAATATTTAAGTTATCTAATGCAAACAAAACATTTTAAAACAACAAAATCCCACTAACAAACATTGCACATACCGTGTAAATATCATGGCACACGATTGTTTTTATCGAAGTATATAGTATTACCATATACTGTGCCCCAATACTGATGAAGAACTAGAAACACCCTTGGTCTTGACATGACAATAATAACCTTTTTAGAATTCATGCTTCAATGATTGAATTGGCAACTCACATAACTGCAGTGTGCAGGTGGCGCGTTCTCGTTATGTCCCTCGCACCACACCGTAGTTCTCCCTCCCTCTCGAGGGAGGAAAGTTTGGACAACCGCAAGTGTTAAATTCTCTTGCTTCAAGGATTTCAATGACCCGCAAGAGCCACAACAAAGGAAAAACTCTTCAAAAACCCAACAACTCACATGAAAGGTAAGTGTATATTTAGAAAAAGCGTGTTGAGTTAACGTCTCGTGAACTTGCATTGAAGAGGAAGCGCGAGCTGGCCAAGCGCTCTATGTTGCCATGGCAACGTGGTCCGGAGCAGCAGACAGTGTAATATTCATCTCACTAATGTGCAGTTAAATAACACTAACTCGCGGAAAATAAGAGAAGAAGATCGTCTGTGTAGTCGCATAATGTAAGTAGAACCATAATATTAAAAGCCTTAAATGTTATTAATCGCATTTTGCACCTCAACACTACTAAAGCGACTTCTGAGGAATTTTGCTTAGCTAACAACTGCTCTATAATAAATGAGAAATAAGAAGACACCATTAAAATAAAAAAAAAGTAAAATAAATAATTATCTTGTTCTGTTAAAAAGACAGATAATTAAGTAATTGTATTTATAAAATGAATGGCTTAAACTGAAGAAGTGTCTTTTCTCACACAGATATAGTCACCTGACCACCCAATAGCCAGGCGTAGTCAGTGTTTTGAAACATAAGGGAGCAATAAAACATCTATTATTATGCAGGTTCTATGCCAGATAATTATATTTAGCTGGAACAGGTCACATGGAGTTAATTGCTACTTGCACGAGATTTAAATAATTATTGGTTTTAAGCTACTGAATTGGTTGCCGTGGTTGTGCCAGGTCTCGTTTTGTCCTACAAAATAGGCTTTGTGCTATAAGTCTGTGTCAGAGTAAACCAATCTTCAGTGTAGTATAAGTTCATCATTCAATGAGAAATATCATCACATTTTTGAGATAGGATATATATATATATATATATATTATTATGATTGTATAAGATAACGTTATTATGAAAAACGCTGCCTTCACAGGCAGTATATGGATGTATGAAGGCATAAAGTCCATATTTTGCATCCCATTAAGATGCCTTTATCTGGTTGTGTCCTGGCTCTAGTCTGTGTGGTGTCTGTTGGTGGAAAGAAGAAAATAGATGTCTAATATAGAGCAGTTGAAAGGAGTAAATTCATTTATAAATGCCAATGTTTTTTTTTCATTTTAATAAGCTAAAAAAAAAAGAAGAAGCCCTAAATGCAAAATAGTTACACAAAAATAGTTGTCACTAATATTTGGTTGGTTATTTCTGGAACTCACTTGATTTTTCCCCTATAATATTAGACATGATTGACAGGTTGCAGAAACTGCTTATACAGTATTTTACATTTTTCATTTACATTTTTCATCATTTAGCAGACGCTTTTATACAAAGCGACTTACAAGGGGAGCAATTAGGGGTCAGGTGTCTTGCTGAAGGGCACTTTAGTCATGGTATTGAAGGTGGAGAGAGTGCTGTTCATTCACAATCTCCACTTTCAATTCCTGCCGGCGTGGGAATCGAACCTGCAACCTTCAGGTTACAAGCCCAACTCCCTCACCACTAGGTGAGTTACTTACAAACTAGTTCTTAAGACACAGTCCTAACAGAGAGGCTAAGTTTAGGCAACTGACCCGAGGTTTCTGTGCTTTGGAAGCCAGTTTGGTTTCACGGTACTGGCACCTACACGAAATTCTGCCTGTCACTGAATGGCTGGGAAGCAAGGTAGCTTCCTTAGGTTTTGGACACAACCGCAATGTTTTACAAAACAGAGCTGGTCAAACATATTTCTGTCTAGGCTTACTTTCTGCTCCTTATCTAATAAATGTACATATAGAATATTGCTATTGTAAAGTATTGAAGATTAAACATAATTTCACACTGAGCACTTCTGGTTTTACACTAAAGTCTCACATAGTCTACAGCGCTTCCCTCAAGTCTCTTGGCTTACGTGCTTCTCTGGCTGAAGTTGGTTTGACAGGACCATTGGTAACATGAGTGCCCAGTGGTAGGCACTGCTTGAGTCTGCTCTGTAAGAGGAGCCAGGTCTTTCTTAGGTGGTTTTAGTTGCTGAGGCTCTCACTGATTTTCCTCCCCAGCAGGCAATGACACTTGACCTGTAAGACTGAGGTTTCTCCTAACTGTGCACTGTCAAATATTGATGGTAAGATCAAGTAGGATTTTCTGTCTGAAGCAGACACTGTACTCCATGGCTTGGCATCAACAATCTACATATTATACTCTGGCACCCGTCTGATGAGGTCTCTCACAAATGAAACTGCTTCCTCTTCAAAGTTAGTTTATAGGCAAGCAATGCTTAGAAGTCTTTTCAGATTTGTCTTCTCAGTCTGACTAGTCTTTCACACAGTAGCTCATCATCCAAGAACTGACATTTTTTGTTTAAGTGCTCTAAAATCCATCACTTGTTGGCAGGTCACAGTATCCATATGCTTGTATCCCCTAAATCAGAGATCTTTATCCCAGCTCCGTTGATCACCTATGATTAGGGGTGCATGCATGATTTGGAAAAAAAATCGAATCCGTTTCGAAACCAAAGTTTTCTTATGATGAATTTAAAATGAAATATAAAAAAGCGTCAGGTTATTTTATGTTATAGTCATGTTGATGCAGTATATAATCACAACATTTTGTGATTATACTATATATCAATATAGCTATAAAATAATTATAATTATTTTATTGTTATGTTATGTTATTATTATATTACTAAACAGAATAAGAAATATTGCTATTGTAATATTTCACTATGAATTTAAAGTATTTAAAGAAAAAATATTATTAAATATATAATATCATTTTAAAACTGTTGATCTTTTATTTAGACGTGTTTTATAAGTGTCTAATTACAAGTTTGGGATATGGTTGGTGCATATATGCGTGTTATATGAGATATGTCTAGCGGTATGTCCCAAGGCGGAACCTTCACAATTGAAAATGCGACCTTAAGGCCTTTGAAATATTCTTTTAGGACCTTTGTAGTCTTTCTGACTACCATTTGGTACCATGGTTGTGCATCATCACAATTCCACAGTGAAAGCTCACAAGGTTGCGCTTGCTTACTTCCTTGAGCACTGCATCAAAGGGACTGATTGATGTGCCCTTTCTAATGTGGAATGTTGGTGTCTAGCTGAGCTCCTCAGATACTTGCAGTAGGAAGAATTGTTAATGATTGCAACAGGTGAGTCATTAATGCAGATCAGGCTATGCGTTGTCCTTTTTCCTCAAGTTCACTTTTGTTTCACTGGCATTCCAAGCTGAATTGTTATTATAACACCATCCTCTCCTGCAGAAGGTCCATGTATGTGTACTCGTCATTATCACTGATTAACCCAATAATGGTGTTGTCTTCAGGAAATTTGATGATGCTGCTCTACTGTGTAGGGATGCAGTGAATGGTTGAATAACGAGTATAATTAGGACTGAGGCAAAAGCCCTGTGGAGTGCTGATCTTAATTATTTTTATGGATGAGGTGATGTTTCCCATCTTGGCCACCTGGGTTCTGCCTGTTAAAAGTCCAGTACCCAGATAGATTTACACTTATTCAGAAGTTTCACTTGTTGATCAGCATGTTGTATAATATGTTGACTGTATGTTTGCTGACTTTCCCCTCACGCCTCGTGCTTTATCATATCCCTTCACAAAAGGTTGTCATGTGAATAACCAGTCAGTAAGGATATGATTTTAAGTTTCATAATTGCTAAAACCATAATATGTGCTATTGTTATTTCAAGATGTCAGATATAGATTCAGTAATGACTCTGAAAGATTCAGTCAGCTAATTCTGTAAAGGATTCATCTGAATGATTCAAACTGCTTATGTGTGAGATTGTGAATCTCTCTGAATGATTCTTTAAAGAACTGGCTCACAAGAATCATTTAATAACTTTCAAATCATTACTTTTGTTGTGAAGTTGATGTCTTCTAGTTGAATGAATTTGTCTAGACTCTGGACTTCTTAACTACCCATTGATTTCTTAGGTTAGAGTGGGGTATAATTCGAGACCTCCAGTCCAAACCTCCTCCAACACAGAATAGTCATGAGATCTAGATTTAGATTTTAAAGACAAGCCATATTTATATGCAAGAAGTCATTGTAGGTTTACAGATATGTCCCCTTTTGTAGCATTTCCATGAGTGGTTGGACTATATCAATTGATAAACCATTAAAAACATACACTTCATGTTAAACAGGAAAACATTATGTAGTATGGTGAGGTGAAGCGCTCAGGTAAATTATGATTATGAGATTAAATGACTCCAATAGTGTAAGCAGTCTAGACAAGCAAGGCACTATATCACTTGGTAATGTAATTCCAAGCTTCATTAAGACTGTGACATTTATCATTTTTCATCAAAGGCACCTGTCAATGAATAATTAAGCTGCAGATGAGAAATAAAATCCTCAGCAAGAGTAGATGAGGAGACCGCTGCATCATACAAGATTTGATATCAGTTCGCTTTGTGTACCGCAGATGTATTGCGAACCAAAAATCAATGACCTTCAAATTACAGCCGACACAAATATGGCATCCTTCTATAGCATATCTTAAATATCTCAATAACGTTTCATGAATGCTTTAATAACACATTACCAACGCTTGGCCTTGATCTGCAAATAATCTTCTTGGTCAAGTATTCATTGATAAATAATGTAAATCCTTCCTGTTATGCAGTACATTGTCACACTGATCTCGTAGTTGCTTTGATATTTTAGAACATTACTCACTTTTTTCCCGAATAATTTAGTTATGTGAATAAAGGTGTGTATTTTTAAAATATAACTTATTTTGATTTAAAAGAATGTTTCCATTTGATCATTCTATTATGAAAAACAGGCAATGTATTAAGAAATATTCAAGGTGTTTAATTTTTTTTGTTAATTAAAAAAATGTCAAATGTTTCAAACAAAACACATTTTCCTGGGAATCTTGTTTATATTGGGAATCACTTTTTGTCCTGACAGTCTTTTGTAATAGAACTATAGAAATAATGAATTTACACACAAATATATTCATTTTATTTACTGAGTTTAAAATGTATAGCATAGCGTAAGTGACTCAAGACACGCTAATTCAGAAATCAGAAGTGAAGAATTGAAGTAAGGAGGAGAGAGAGAGAGGGACAGCATGAAGGGAAGTAGGAAGAAATTTGTATGTCTCTATCTAGGCCCTGTATTATCTTTGTGTGTTGAAACATCATTTCAGCGTCACATTTAATTCGGGCTCAAGCCAGAGACGGCACCTCCCACATGTCAAGACAAACAATGCACATTTTAGTCCATAAACAATCAGTAAACAAGCGCTAATGGGGTTTTTACTGTTATGGCCAAGAAATGAAAAATGCAAGAGGATCAATTGCGGACATTCTATCTGCCATAATTACTTTCCTTTGAGTGCTTCCAGAAATCTGGGAGGTCTGTGGATTGCTTCTTAGCTGATGAATATTCTGAGAGGCAGATAAAATATGTCTCTCTTAGAATGACTCCGAGTCTGTGAGGCTTATTACTCTTGCCTATTTTTGTTTGCTTGGGTACATGTGTGCTTCCTTTTGTGCTCATTGAAAATTTGTGCTCTGCAAAATTGGAATTCTGTAAGTGCAGTTTAAAGATGCGAAACGTGGCCTGGTGAGGAATGCATGTACTCTGATACGGCGTGTATATGTTGCCGATGTTATCAGATACAAGGCAAAATCCTATTAAAAAATGATAGTAAAGCGTATGTATGCAGGTTTAAAATGCAGAATGAGTGTTACATTTGTTCTCAGCAAGATCTCAGACCTCAATAAGACGCATCCTTTCAAAAGCACAAGAGAGACTGTAATGTTAATCAATATTCAACTCTAAGCATCAGAGTGCTTTCAACATACTGTTCAGGGCTCTGATCTTAGGGCTTTTGAAATGGGGCTTTTATGTCATTTATGGCTCAATTTTGGTTTTGGCTCACTCTTAACAATGCTGTTGTTAAGTTCAGCAGTTGTTTTACCCGCGTGAAATGCTGATGCACCTTTTCATCAATGCCACTCAGTTTTTGAAGTTTAAGAGCTTTTTTGAAGAGGAATTCACAATTCCTCTCTACTAACAAAGCACAAGTTCAGCAACATTTTGCTCTCCTCCTCAGAAACAACTCTTTTACACATCCTCTTCTGCGATGTCGTGACAGCTTCTGAGATGTCTCTATATCCTGATCATTTCCTAGGCCTGTTCAGAGGGAAGCTCGGTGTGCTACACTTTGACCTTTACTACTCTTATGTCATAACTCTAATTGAGCTGATAGGAATGTCCAGAATGTGTCACAACCATTTTGTTTAGCAGATAGATGGTCAGTAATAGGAGAGACAGAGTCGTTATGAGAGAACCTGTCAGTGGGACTTGATAATGCCGCTGAGAGAGGAGAGGTTAAAGACACTGCTTCCTCATTAATATTTAATCTCTTGTCTGTGTGGCGGATCCACTTCGCCGCTCCCACTCATCAGACCATAATTGCTTTACATTTAATTTGGCCCCGGAGAACGTTTTTAAGCTGAGTAAATTGTGCTTAATGTTAGTGTGGAGACTTTAGACACTTTCTTTTAAAGTGAGAAGTGAATTCGGAGAGCGATTGTTGAAGCCTAGCTAATAAGGGGTTACAATTGAGACGTTAGACCCTGGATTGCATGTTTGTACTGACAGACACTTACTCCTGAATGAATATTTGAAGAGACAACTTATTTGAAACTACAATTCATTGTTTAATATACAAGCTTTTGACCTTGCTCACTAACAATTACATACATGCACAGAAAAGTTTAAGTATTACCATAGTAATTTCTAACCACAAATGACATCAAAAGCGGAAAACAATGGTCAAAAACATACATTTACACACAAACTGACCACTAACCAGAACTTTCAGACTCCATCTTTATTTTTTAGCTCAACTGTCACAGAATGGAAAGCACAGGATTGTGGGATATCAAAGGAAGTGAACGATACATCTATTCTACCTATGCTATCTATGCGACCAGATGAAGGTATCTCATGAGACAGGAAGTTAAGATAACTTTGGATTCAGACCTTGGAATGGCAGCATTTTTAAGTTTTCGGATGCAGCCAGGGTTTTGTCCTGCCTTGTTCTTACTGTTTATATATATATATATATATATTTATTTTTTTGTGATCTCTTTTTATGGGAGTTTCCAAGTTTGCGATTATATTGTTGCTCTATAAATGCAAATTATTAAAAATTGATTAAACTTTTAGATGACAAATACAAATGTGCCTGGAGCTGAAAAGAAAATGGCTTCTCAGTGGACTCGTGCAAACAGTGCAGAGAAGGACGTGCCCCACACTCGCATTGAGGATGAATCCAACATACAGGTACAGCCCTTATTGATCTAAACCAGGGGTGTCAAACTCAGCTCCTGGAAGGCCACTGTCCTGCAGATTGTAGCTTTCATCCTGATTAAATGAAACGCATCTGAACCAGCTAATCAAGGTCCTCAGGATTACTAGAAACTGCAAGACAGGGGCCCTCCAAGAGCTTTGACACTTGTGATCTAGATGCAGGACATGCTTATTTGTACACACACAATCCCAAACAAATTTTTGTTATTGCTGTGTAGTCTTTATTTTTTTTCTGGCTTCAAATCAGTGACAAAAGGTCACTCTTATCTTGCTCTAGAGCCTTGGCCTTGATCGCCATGGTCTGACCACCCTCCAATCTGGTAGCGCCCTCGTCAGGCCTGGAGGGAAATTACACCTTTATGCTGTTGATTGCCCTTGCCCTCTCTGGAGGTTTCGACTGCTGTCTTTGCCAAATCCGCAGCAGGCAGTGCTCAGCCTTGCATGCGCAGAGATAATGATCAAGTTAATTAGACCTGAGATTGAATGAACTGCGGCAGCAACTTAATCATTTGTAACTTGATTAGAAATACTATATTCTCCCAAACTCCAGAGACTGGCAAACTTGAAAATTAAGTTCCAGTTTAAGGATTCAGGTCTCAACTTAATGGAGTATAGAGAAGCTGAAAAACAAATCCACCCTCATTCTGTCCCCATTAGTCAGAGCTGGAGCGTTGTTTACAGTCACTATAGGAGAAGGAGTGTGTATGTAATACTTCACCTAATGCGGCCCTCTTTATTTGGATACCCAGAAAATCTATTCCTTTGGGAGGAAATTAGGTCAAGGCAACTTTGGCGTCGTTTGCGAAGCCACTCACATTGAGACGCAGAGGAAGTGGGCAATTAAGAAGGTGAACAAAGAGAAGGTAAGTGTTTGGTCATCACGTTTCACCTGTTGACAGAGGTGATTGATGGAAAGCCACTCATGTGGTTGTCAAGGATGGGTTAATTGTCACAAATGCTCTGGATCCATGCAGGCAGGCAGTTCTGGTGTGAAACATCTGGAAAGAGAAGTCAGCATCATGAAAAAAGTGAAACATGAACATATTATACATCTGGAGGAAGTCTTTGAGACTCCAAAGGTGAGAGCGAAAACATGAAACATCAATTCTGTTCTCTTTCCTTTAAAGTTTGCTCAGCTGTGCTATTGTGTACAGTTTCATGCTGCTGATCATGCAACTGGATTGTGTTTGACAATGGCTTCTCGTTTGATGTCAGAAATTAGAAATGTACACATGTATGTTTGTGTGCCGTTCTTCAGAGGATGTACCTCGTGACTGAACTTTGTGAAGGAGGCGATCTGAAGGATCTCCTGCAGAAGAACAAGCACTTCTCTGAGGAGGAGACCAGACACATCATCAAAAGCTTATCTGAAGCTATTGTATATCTGCACAAAAAAGGTGACGCTCACAAAACCCAGCACACTCCTCCTGACACTCGTCAGCACGTTCTTCTCATGAGCCTGTTTTTTGTTTTCTGAGGAAGTGTTGATGCTTCCTTCACCTGAAAACATATCACTCAAATTCTATTTACTTGGCATTACCTTTAGCGGAATGCGTTAAAAATTGCTCCCATCTTCGTTAAAGTCATATGCAGTGGCCTGGATTCCTTTGTTCCCCCCCATATTCGATAATCACTCTGATGATTGCATCCACATTAAGTTCCTCTGTCATTACGGAGAATCAGGCTTGTTTTAATAATGAGATAATAATGAACAACTGTCAGACAAAATATCAGCCCATTTTAATTGAGTCTGAGGGGTTTATTTGAAGATACTTGGCGTTTTTTCTCTTTCTCTCTCCTTCTTGTGAAATCTGCAGTTAGAGGTAATTTAGGACGTTGCTTGGCAATGAGACACCATTACATGGGGCTAATGAGTCATTAACAACGAGCAGGGGAGGAATACTGATTAATAGGTGTGTTTTTCAACAGTCCCCGAGTGCTGGTGTGTCTCACATCTAGAGGAGCTAATGATGCCACTTGCAATGTGTATATAGGACTGGAGTGCTTTATGAGATTGCCGTATATTAGCCTCACACGCTGATTATAATTTGATTATTTTCACATTCCTATTTAAATACGTACAGTTAACGTGTGAAGCAGTAATGAAGAATCATGATGTGGATGAAAGTGGTAATAAGAGGTGGGCCCTCTATGCTGGGTTCACACGAGAACTACACTGTGTGACAGAATGAATTGCATTTTAAAAAGTGAAGAGAGCAAAACATTTCATTTGAATTGGTCATTAAAGCATTTTTAAAACCGTTACCATTCCAGTGCATTGCATTTTTGCCATGCTCTCATCTTTATGAATAATACAAACCCATTTCTCCCTTGCTCTGTTTCCTGTTTCTCTCTCTCAGACATTGTTCACCGTGACCTAAAACTGGAAAACATTCTTGTGAAGAGTTGTCACCACGGCAACGATAACGATATGGTCAATATCAAGGTGAGAAAGACGGTAAAAAGTTCTTCGCAGGCATGTGGTATGGCATTCAAACGCCGCGGGACCTCTGGACATTCTCGTCTGTTGTTTGGTTCTCCCACCATCCTCCTTGCCCAAACCTTTTAACTGCTTTTTAAATACTGTCTCATTACACCAGACCTCCTGCCTAACTGCTTTCATATCACATTCTCAAAGAAAATGAATCACAAGTGGCTTTTCTGAGACAAATTACCAGCCGGGGCACAGCGTGGAGCAGAATAGAGCGTTGACGGGAGCCGACTGAAGCCGCTACCTGGAGCGGGAGGTTGAATCAGGGCAGCGCTGTGTTATAAATCAGAGTAGAACGGGGGCCAAAAGACAGCGCTGTCCTGGCACTGTATTAAAAGCTTTTATCTGGCAGAAGGTGGTCATCTCTCCTGGATATTAATCCTGCCCGCCCCTGACGTACCAATGAAACGATATACACTCCTCATATATATTATTCATATGGCTCAGGAGTACATAGTCTGTGTGAGTGTGTGTACTGGCTGCTCTATGGAAAACTGTTTGGGCCGTAAATATTTTAATTGAGATCTAGAAGTGAATGCGAGGGAGATACAGTGATCAATTGCAGCATGTCTGCAGTTCAGTACTTTCAGTATTCAACTAGATCACAATCTAATGATGAAAAGTATCGAGGAATGTGCCGTATGTGCTTATGTTTGATTTTTGGATGGCTCAGAGTGTGAGTAACATAAAGTCCTGTCTTCTTTGGTCTCAGGTCACAGATTTCGGACTCTCTGTGCAGAAGGGTGGTGTGGGCAGTGAAAACATGCTGCAGGCCACTTGTGGGACACCTATGTACATGGGTAATTCACATACTCAAACGCATACATTCTCTTGTTCCATTTACTTGCGATTTGATGAATTACTATGGGGGGGGGGGGTTAATAAATTGAATGAAGGGCTGATTAAAATGAGCAGTAAAGTGGAGATGACCTAATTTAAGTGATGTGAAGCAGATAACATTCGAGAAGGGGTAGAGGCTGAAAGCTGTCAACGGCGTCACGCATCAGATATCACACATTACACCGGCCTCAAACATCTTTCATTATTGACACATGGACTTGCCCTTTCAGCACCTGAGGTGATTAATGGTCACGAATACAGCCAACAGTGTGACTTGTGGAGCATCGGCGTCATCATGTACATGCTGTAAGAAGAGCTCTTCTGTTGTTTTCCTTCTCTTGCACACGCAAAGACTCGCATGCAATCAGGAGCTCTGACTTGCACTTTGTGTGTATGTTTGTGACTATTTTTTTCAGGCTGTGTGGAGAGCCTCCATTCATATACAGCTCTAAGGAAAGGCTTTCTGAGATGATTATGAAAGGAGAGCTCACTTTCTCTGGCCCTGCGTGGCACACCATTAGTGATGCAGGTTAGAACTGCCTCTGATATGCACATCGTTCCATTATGATTGCAGTTCAGCCAGTTTTGTAACTATTTTATGTTCTGTCTTACAGCCAAAAACGTAATACGGTGTCTGTTGAAAGTTGACCCAGCTCACCGAATCACAGCCAATGAGCTGCTAGATCACCCTTGGATTTCAGTAAGAGGACTCAATTACTCTTTTTTTTCTCCTGTTCAAATGAGGTCATGAATATTATAGATTCAGAAATCAGCTAATTAGCACTCTTCAGTTTGATGGATGAATCACTGTGCAACCTATCAGAAAGAAAGCCTTGAAAGAAAGGAAATCTTTGTTCAAAGGGGGACACCTCAACCACTGCTACACAAACAAACGTCTTAGTGATGATGCGTGATGAGCTCCGGAAAGCTCTAAAGGATGAAGAGAGTATGGACATGAACGAGGCACTGCACAGCTTATCTCTCACTTCCTCTCAGGACAAAGGGTCAGGGCCGAGTACTTCTGAAGAACTCTCAGTAACCCCTGCACCTCCCGATGACATTACAGACAGCAGCAGTAACAGCAAACTCTCCACCCCAAACAAGAAGGTAATAAACCAATGTACAGATATTGTAATATAAGGTATTGCACTTCATAGGTAGCCCATACATTTGAAAGCGAAGCATTTCTGCATGTTCATCCATGAACGGAAAAAATAAATAAAATTGAATTCTTTTTTTGTATACCCTAATCATAGAAGACCAGTCAAGACCAATCTGGGAGAATCTCAATCATTCAACACAGCAACCGTAGAGATTAGTTGATACTCTGGATATCACTGTAGCCATATCCAGTAGAACGTGCTGTTAATGTTTACTTGGTAGGGACAATACAGTGTCTAGTTAAAGGGTGGGTTTACACTTGGCATTAACATGCGATCACCATGATCTGATCAAGCAGATCACATCATTAGCCAATCAGGACACGGCGTATGGCTTCGTAGCGTAAAACAACTTTCACTTTAGCTTCCATCAATGGCAGTGTACACAGCATAAAAGTTTCATGCTTTATTCAACAAAAGTATAATGGATGACAAATAGAGTAGCCTACTTCCACCAATTTAAGATTCCCAACATCTTGTATGACGTCGTCATTATTCCAATGTATTTCATGATTGAAAGGAGTGTGAGAGCATTTATAATGTATGTGTAATATGTAGAAAATGGCAGAATCTGAACACATTTGTGTTAAAGAAATAGCGTTATACACAACGTTATAGTGTGCAGTGACTACATTGACAGAAATGCGAGATTAATAAACATGCTGAATCAATAAAAACATACAACATTTAAAAAACATTTTAGTAAAATTTAAGTAAGTTTTAATTTCTTGTTGTCTGTTCCATTATTTTCTGACAGCCAAGCGAAGAGACTGGGCGGGGATTTATATGACGCCACGTTCTGATACGATGGCTGGATTGCGTTTACATTACACTAAGATTCAATCACAATCCGTCCTCGACTTCCTCTGGACCAGGACACGCTGATAGGATAACATTCCGATCAGAAGCACATTTACTAGGGGTGTAACAATGTCACGATTCGATACATATCACAATACTGAACTCGCATAACTGAACACGATATTATTGTGATACTACTAGCTCATCCCTGTAAGGGCCTTACGACTCATCAGCCAGTGGCACAGATCCCCAGCAAACCTTCCCATACCGGCGTGATCAAAAAGATCTTAAACTAGATGGAACTGGATTAAATATTTTGACTGTTGCGACTCCAAATCGGACTTATGACCTGAAACTCTGCCTGAGTATCGGACAAGTGTTCACTGTTGGCCAGAGGAGAACTGCCCCCCAACCAAGCCTGGTTTCTCCCAAGGTTTTTTTTCTCCATTGCCGCTGTTGCCTTTGGCTTGCTTAAGTTGGGGACACTTGCTTGATATTCAGCAGTGTTTTTGATATGCCTGCATTGGCGCCGTTGTGTGCGAACTGAGCTGAGCCGGACGATTACGTCACTGTTTCTCCAGTGCTGATATACATAAATTAACTAGACTAATAACTACTGATCTTTGCAACGGAATGAATCAATAACATATAGAATAAGCTGGACAATGACACCATTTTATTTGGGAGCTGCTTTTCTAACGTAAAGCTGCTTTGACCCAATTTGCATTGTAAAAAGCGCTATATAAGTAAAGGTGACTTGACTTGACTTGATTCAAGACATACGATAAAACAAAAAATGTGCTACTGTTGATTAAAATGCTGGTATTACATTGGGGTGGAAATGAATAGGTTTGGATTGGTAACCCAATGCACAGGACAATGGTGACACCAGAATAAAAAATATTCATGATTCTAACGCTGAAACAGATTTATTTTAGATGAATAAACTTGCGCTGTCACTGACTAGATCTATTTAAAATAACATAGGCCACTTTTTACTGGTGACAGAAGACATTTGGCATTACCAGGACACACACATATTCCCCCATTGCATTATTCAACATTATATAGTAGTTTAATGTAGTACTGACACTAAAACTCTATGAACTTGAAGTTTTTCTCACACAGTAATTTTCATTTTGGGAGAACTATACACAACACATATTGTCACTACCCACGATACGATATTGTTGCAAATTTGTATTGCGCTATATTGCGACACGCTATATTGTTACACCCTTTACACTTGCCTTTTCAATGTGTATGTGGACAACATCTGGATGTTAATGCCAAGTGTAAATGCAGCCAATATATATTTATGCATTTAGCAGATGTTTTTATCCAAAATCACTTGCAAAAGAGGAACATCACAGCAATTCATCACACAGCCATCACTCATATTCATAGAATGCAATGTCATGTTTTTTTAGAATGTAGAGCAGATGTGAAATGTAGACAACAACAGTCCTTAGCTGTGACAGTATTCACAAGAGAACACAGTTTCTAGTAGGGCTTAAATCTAATTTTTTTTAGCGTGATTTGAGCTAAATAAACAACGTTTATGGTGTCATTTTTTTCAGGGTAACGTTATTTTGTACTATACTTTTAAACTTTCAATTACACTTATACTTTTAAACCCTATTTAAGTAGACAGGAGCTGCACTTGCATGATCAGATATACTAATATAGTTGCCATGTGGACCGACTTTCTTGAAAGGCATTGAGTTTCTCTCAAACTCCTGTGGTTTTTCATGTGTTATACATTTAATTTCTGTAGCCTCTGAAGAAAAAACTATCAGCTTCATCCTCTAATGGTGTTAAGAAGAGTGTGTCTGCTGCAAAGACCTGCAGCACCAATACATCCACTGCACAGGTCAGTCTTTCACTGAGCTTCCATTTGCTTCGCAGTTGATTTTCTCAAATATTTGACACGCAGTCAAAGAGAGATATTTTGTCTTTTAAAAGGTATGACAGAAATCCTGGCTATTTCATGGCTAATCTCCATGGTCGCATTTTATTAAAAACAAACAAACTGCCTGTTCTCTAAACGGCCACTAGATGGTGCCAAGATAACCCTTCTCCATCAGCTGTCATACAGCATGCAGCACTGTCCAGCAGTGTGGTATGTTGCGCTTTTGTGAAATGAATGAGTGTGTCTTATCTCGGCAGTCCCACACAGGTAACAAACCCCCTGCTCAGCCAAGCACAAAAAGCTACAGCAAGGCCTCCTCCATCAAAACATCATCGGCAGAAGCAGCCGCTGCAGCACCCAACTCAAGCAGGCGCGAAAGCTTGTCCCCACGTCCCTCCACCTCTTCTATCCACCGTCCCTCCAATCCAGCTTTTGGCTTTCGGGCTAAAAAACGCAGCTAGACCTCGCGGTTTCATCCAGTGCCAAAGATGAGGAAGTCCTGGGGGTCACTGCGGCGTGGTGGGCCCGCTGGATACACAAATGACTCTTTAAGCCAAACCAGTGAATCAAAAGCAAAACTACTTCCTCCAATGTGAATGCGTTTTTAGTCTCCTTAGTAGGATGTATTGTAAGAGTTATTTTTCCCTTTGTATGAATTAGACAGAGGCCACCGCTTTTGAGGATGAGCTACTAAGGGGGTTTTTTTTGAGCGGGGTTTTATTTTTATGGACCTGGAACAGATGAACTCATCGCTGAATGGCACGAGATCGATTTGCCTGTTCATGCCATCTAACATAAGGCGCATAAGTCATCTTGAAGCACATTGAAATGCTAATGGGGAATAAAATGTCTATCGAGAATAAAGGAAGTTCAGGACTGTGAAGAATGTAACAGGGTTTACTAGCTTTAGCTAAAGGTAATTTGTTGCAATATTCAAAAAGAACACATCGTATACCACTTTCAAACTAAAACAAATGCCACAACAGCACATGTAACAGCTATCCTGATGGACTTCAGATTTTCTGTCTTTTCCTCTGCAGTTGTGTCGATAACACCGGTCACCATTTGCCAAATCACATGATCTCCTGTAGCTGTTGTATTGAATAGTTCTTTTTTGTTATCCATTAAAATGAAACCATCCAACAGTAACTTTTGCTCCATTTTCATCCTCATTTTCAGTGACTCATGTACACAATATGAATTTTTCCTTCTGGCATTAGATGTGCAGAACGCTGGCATCACAAATAAATAAGTCAGGGGGTGAGGGGACTTTAATGTTAGCCGTATGCTATATGACTGTGAGCGGTGGGGCGCCAAGTGGTTAGACACCATGAAGAGAGCAGGATTGGGAGTCAAAGTGCAGGGTCTCTAATCTTGTTGAGAGCAGCAGGGTATACTGTGAGTACTGCAGCACTCCAGCACTGGTCTCTCTGCTGAAGAGAGAATAATCCCCAAGATGGATACAATATTAAAATAGTCAAGCAGAACTCACACAGACTGTATTACAATCCTCCTATTTGCATGTGGATGTGTGCGAGTGTGTGTTTGTGTTCATGGGAATTCCGGGAGAAGACTGAAGTTCTCATTCATATAACCCTTTTAAATGCTATATTACTTTGCACTCATTTGTTGTGTTTTCAATTTGTCCTTTCATAGTACAAGAAGATGTGATGGACTGCATTAATCGAGGTGCAAAAGGTATGAAAGGCTTGCTTTATCATGAATAAAGGGCCTTGTTAAGAACGAGGCCTTGAGTGCGTTGTTGCTTTTGTAAGGTCAGTATATAATTAATGCATCAATATGTTTATTTTCATTCAAATATTTTTTTTTTTTTAATAAGCACATTCAATAAGTGCCATCCTTGTACTAGAAAATTTAACAGAAGGTTGCTATGAATCAAAAATAACGATCTGCTATGACAGCTGTGTAAATAACAACAGACCATCAGGTGAGATATTCAGTATAACAAATTCAGTAGATGATATGAAGATCTTTTTTTTTTAGGCCTAGAAATATAATATTAAAAAAAATATAACTTGTATCATGCTACATTTCATCTTCTGCTCACCGAGGCTGCATTTATTTAATCAAAAATACAGTAATATTGTTAAATATTATTACAGTTCAAAGTAACTGTTTTCTATTTTAGTATATTTTAAAATGTAATTTATTCCTGTGATGGCAAAGCTGAATTTTCAGCATCATCGCTCCAGTCTTCAGCGTCACACGGTCCTTCAGAAATCATTCTAATATTCTGATTATGTGCATGAAACATTTTGTTCCTCTAAACGTTTTACACAGGGTCAACATGGAAGTATGTGTGAGTTGTGTTTGTGATGATGTTGTTATAAGTATAAGTAAATATTCAGTCACAATTTGACCAGCTTTTTCATTTAAAAAAAAAGAAATCGCTCCAAAAGAAGCGATCAAATAGTAGCAATCACAAACAGCGAAGCAGTCCGCTTCCAAATAGCATCACTTTTGGCTCGTCCAATCAAAGTTGACTGGAACTATCGTATAATTTTCATTTTCATTTTTTAGCAGACGCTTTTATCCAAAGCGACTTACAAGGGGAGCAATTGGGGTTAGGTGTCTTGCTCAAGGGCACTTTAGTCGTGGTATCGAAGGTGGAGAGAGTGCTGTTTATCCACAATCTCCACTTTCAATTCCTGCCAGCATGGGAATCGAACCAGCAACCTTCTGATTACAAGCCCAAATCCTTCACCACTAGGCCACTACTACCCCTCCGTATAATACGGAGCTAAGCTCAGCGATTGCTCCGTCTCAGACTTATATAACTCGAAACGTTCTGAGCGGAGAGACACCGCTGGATGGAGCTGTAGAAAACACAAAGCACTGTCACACAAGGAACAGAGACGAGCGTTGGATCACAATAGCCCCATATTGAGTTTCCTGCGTGTCTGGCCGTGGTCACTTTTGATGGATTGAGCCATTAAATAATTATAGTGTATGACAGTGTTTATTACCTGTACACAATGAATCATATCCACAACCTGATCTGAGCTATTGTACAACAACAAGATGGACTTTCGACTATTGATGGCAAAAAAGGGGAAGATAAAAATGATTTATATGTTTTAAGAAAATCTCAACCCTCTCAAAGCTGGGGAGTGAATTTGCATAAGGTGTGTTTAGAGAACCTCCTGTACGGCTAATGTCTTGTCAGTATGTCAGAAGCAGGGATGGGATTTCAACATATGGCCCTCATTTTCTTGTGCCAGACTTTTAATTCATTATATCAGTAAGGGAGAGAGAGAGAGACAGAGGGAGAAATCTTCAAATTGAATTGTGCTGGTGGAATGTGACCTGCAGTAAATTACAGGAGTGCATCTGTAGGCCTCGGGGAAAGAGTGAAAGAGAGCAGAAATTTAGTAGATTAAAAAAACGAGAGAAAAACTTGGTTGGAGTTTGGCTGGAGAAATGGCCCTGATATCTTCACATTCCTCTTTGCCAGCACATCCACACTTTAGTTTGTTGTTGTAAAATTGATTTTTTTTTTTTTTTTTTTTTTTTGGTGGAGATCTTTATCTCGCAAACTTTTCTTCCGAAAAACTAGTGTGCATGCAGCAGGCAGGGTAGCATGGCAGCAGAGAAAGGGGCGTTTGTTTGGGACAAGCTGTAGAGGCACAGAAAATTAGAAAGGCGGCCAGTTGGAACAAGGTGCTTGCCTTCCTCCTCCTCTGCAGTAGTGTAGCCTGACAGATGGGCACCGCGGAGGAGGAGGAGGAGGAGGAGGAGGAGGAGAGGGGGAATTAAAAATTGGTCGCCTCTTTTAGATCCTGGAGTCAGTGGCACAGAAGGATGCGGAGATGGGGCCCACTGTGTGACTCCAGGAGTTTGCAGGTGTGCTAATGTCACTTGAGGTTGAGGAATGGAGAAGGAACGGATTGTAAGTGCCCCCCTCTGGCATCCCACCCATGCCGGACCCAGCATCTCCTCGTATAGGGAGTCGCATCTCAATAACCTTAATGGAGCTTCTCTTAATTAAGAAGCTCATCTGCAGAGACCCGATACCTGCAGTCGAGTTCCTCCTAATGCACAGCATCCTCACCATGTCGCCCATGACATTGTAGTAATGAGCTAATGCGGCTACAATGTCACACCAACGTTGCAGGGACGTTATCTGTGGGAGCTCATCTCACATGCTGATGTCCCTGATCCCCTTCAATGCAAAGCGGAGCCGGTGTGGCGCTTTAGGTGCTGACACAACCACAGACGCGTTTCTTAAGAGGAGAGACGCTCCGCCTCGAGTAAACATTCGAAACAGATGGCATTTTCAAAGCAAGCTTCATCAATCTTTGTTGACACTACCCCTCTTTTTTTTTTCCAAACTGCTCTTATTTGGGATATTTGCAATTATAATTCATAAGCTCATTTGAATATCAAATTAATTAGCGAACACACTAGAGTAAATGCTTTTTTTTTATAAGTCCTTGTTAAAAGTGAAAAGTTCTCAACTACGGTCGGATGGCGTGTTAATTTACAGTGATATCTAATCCCACGTCGCCAGACATAAAAGGCATTACTATACATATTTTAATGGGGAGGTGGTTGTTTTCCAAGCAATTTTCTGCTACAGTACATTCTTAATTTATTCATATTTAATTTATTGGTCTCTGCATACCCACTCAGCAAAACTAATCAACAGCATGTAACAGGCCTCTTAAAGATACAGCGCTCTTTGGCAGGCGGCAGAACGCGAGTGGCCCTCGTCTTCGAGAAGGCGCTCCGAACGCTGAGGACAGTGCCGAGACGCACGCATGAACTCCCCCAAGGAGACTGTTTGATTCCCACAGACAACCTTTTGATAATTGAAAGCAAGAGAGTGAGAGGAAAAAGGAGCGAGAAATGTGGCCAGCCTTGAATCACCTGAAATATTTCAATTTTGCGGGTGCTGACCATCAGCCCCTGCTGCCAGAATGTCATCCACAGAGGACTGCTCGCCTCCCCCTCCTCTTCCTCATCCCTCGTTCCCTCTCCGCAAACTCCTCTGCCCTTGAATCTGATTCGTTTTTTTTTTTTTTCCTCTCTCACTTGCTGCTTTGGCAATCATTTAACACAGTGTGACTTGAGTTCTTATCACCTGTGTGCACTATATGCTCCAAATACCTATCGACCCATTGACACAGTGTAAGGAGGGACTTGGGCAACCTTACGCATGGAAATGATTTCAATTAATTACCATTTCCCCGGAGAAGGCCGAGAAGAAGAAGAAGAAGAGCGAGCAAGACAAAGGGTCCGAAGAACGGGAACATTCCTGCACCGTGATGTGCGCCATGTGTAATGAGTGCCGTAAAGGTCATTTGACGCGTTTCTGTTGCTATGAATCAATTTCACTTCAAGTACTTAATTCTTGTTTTGCAGGTATTGTGTGGAGAGGGTGCGTTGACTGGAGTTGGGGGGCACTTTCGCCATAATAGCTGAGAGCGCCCGCAGGGTCACTGAAGAGGATGGAGCAATCGAGCATCAGATCTTCCATCATAGGAAAATCACTGCTGTCGTCCTTACAGTAATTGGGCATTTATTAGTGACCTATGATAAATCCAGCCCGACTACAAGAGCTACTTCAGAGAAAAGCCCAGTCTAAAAGTGTCCTGAGAGGCCATGACCAATCCGTGTGGGTGAGCAAGTAAGTTGTATTTAAAGGTGCAGGGTGTGACAGCTAGTGGCTGAAATGGGTACTGCAGTCCAAATTCTAAATTTTGGGCTGAATCACACAGACCGAAACAAACACAGCCATTCCGACACAGAATATACATTTCAAAGTAGAATAACTGGATGTTGCATTGTTGTTGTTGTTTTTTTTGGAGAAACAAGTTTGTGAACAAACATTTTAAGGTATTTTTGTGCCTCAGTACAGTCTTACATAAATGACACAAAGCAACTTTAAACATGGAAAAAACGCTTAAAACGCTGAGAAAAGAAAGTCGAAACAAGAGTACCATTCAAAAGTTGAGGGTTGTACGATTTAGGTTTTTGAAAGTATTCTCCTATGCTCAGCAAGGCTGCATTTATTTGAACAAATATATTTCTGTTTTATTTGATTTAATATACTTTAAAATGTAACTTCAGTGTCACATAATGGTTTAGAAATTATTATAATTATATAGACATTTTATTATTATTATCAGTGTTAAAAAATGGTTGTACTTTGCACTGTGATCACTTTTTCAGGATTCTTTGATGAATGGAAAGTTCAAAAGAACAGCATTCATTTAAAATGGAAATCTTTTGTGACGTTATAAATGTCTTTTGATCAATGCTAAAACTTTAGAATGGTAGTGTACATTTCACTTGTCAAGGCTCAACAATTGGGCTCAACATTTTTAGTGGCTCCACAACAACAGAAATTTTTGTGTATTAGAATTTTTTCAGCATTTTTGTATATGTAATACATATATATGTATATGAGTGTGTTTATTCAGTGAAGAATTTATCAGACTGATTCAAACTGCTACAGTAACTGAGTCAAAAGAACCGACTCATTTGTTTGTGAATTGGATTATTCATTTATACACACATCCCACGAGGAGGCTGCTGCTGAAAAGCAGAGCAGGAAATGTGATTTGTAAGCAGAAATATGTAAGTTATGCCAAACAACAAACTTGTTAATTAAATTTGAAAACTTACACAGTGAATACATGCATCGTGACCTGTGTAGTCAGTTAAGAAACAAATGACTCTACAGGTTTTCTTTTTCCCCACATGAATCGGTTTTTAGTATGGAAACTGTTGCTTTAGGTTACAGGCTCTGCTGGGAATTGTGTGTTTCAGACAATGACAATAGAATTCAAAGTGACCGCTTTGTGGCTATTGAGTGACTGTCCATTATCAAGGAGAGCAGATATTCAGAAGAATCCGACATCCGTCAGTGCTAACAGCAGCAATACCAAGTCATTTATATCAAAAAGTTATGAGAGAGGACATTTTCATGTGCAAAGTATTGTTTATCAGCGTGACATAGTTTAACTCCTTCAGTCCCATGCAATAACATTATATAGATCGGAATATTCATGCTAACGGGGAAAGTATTGGTTGGGTTGTTTTTTCTTCGCTGAGTTGATTATGGGAGTAAACTGCAACACATTGTAAGAACTGACACACAGCAATGCGTTTTACGATAAGAACAATAAGCTGTATGAATGTATAATGTAACTGTTTACCAATCATACCAACGTGAGGATTGTCAGCCATGTCTGTGTAGATTATCAGCGCGTGTACTAGTTGCACCAGGGGGTCTTTCTGTGTTTTACATAGAGGTAAACAGTTCCCATAAAATAGCTGATCCTGTTTGTGTGTAGATGCAGTGTTGTTTTCAATTTGTCAAATACTTTAGAGCAAAATATATTAGAGTAAATCATTGCGAGCAAAGTAAAAACACATTTGTTGCGATCAAAGAGGAGAATATTTAATATGTTTAGGTTTGAAAATGCAGATAATATTCAAGTCAGGTCTTAGGGCTGTTTTAAAACTTTGCAGTAAAACAAAAAGGAACAAAAGAAGTTGACACTTAAAAAGGCTGCAATATTCTTTGAGTAAGCCTGAAGTTAAAGCACTACCATACTCCTCTTCATTTCCCATTCTCTTTGAAAGATTTAAACACCCTCACAACAAATCCACCAGTTTGCATTAGCGCCAAACTAATCTCTGATCTCTCGCTTTTTTTCTTCGGTTTGGGGTGGGGGAATCTAGCTTTATTAAATATGGATATAATGTCAGGAAAGGAAAATGTAATTGGGTTAAAATTAAGGATGGTGCCTTGTTCCGATTACCCCTGTGAATACACAAGCTGAAAGCAACGGCAACATGCTCATGTTGTTAATTAATTGGAATAACACGGAAAACACTAAATAAGTGCAAAATGCAACTTTGGAACATTAAATCCCTAAAATGAGGGACTAAATGGCTTTAAAAAAAAGAAAGAAAACTACCCCAGGCGAGATGCATCTGACTTTAAAAGAATTCCAGTGCTGACTTTGGATAAATCCAAATGCTCGGCTACATCACTGGTTGTAAACCCCTTTGCTCTTCTCCTCGATGTAGACACATTTTATAGTCGAATAAATCCACTTTCGCTCACTAATGTGTGCCCCGTGAATCTGTTGCCAGAATGATTCCTCATTTCCTCTCCGGATCACACGAGGGATATGGAACCTAAGACCCAGGCCCTTCTCACACCGCTCTGGACCTGCTGAGATTGGTCTCTCTCCCCGTTGCATTATTACCCATTATCACTCGGCCAGCCCTGTATAGGGTGACTGATAGAGAGATGACAGAGAAGACCTGAGCAGCAATAACGCATTATTAGCTTTTTCACAGCTTCCTGGGCTGGATTTAGACTGGATATCCACAGGTTCTCTGAGGGCAGTCCATTGTCACAACAGCTGCTTTTCCACCATTGGAGTAACTGCCACCACAGCAGGCAAAGTGTTTATTTAGAGAATGCTTTATTTGGCTTTTAGTCTGTGGACTCAGACCACCGTGGAATTAAAAATACGGATGTTTTGTGTTCTGCAGTGCACACGAAGCGCTCCCTAAACTCGGACATGCTCTTATACGCATTCCATATACAGCAATCCATAATGAAACCTTTCGTAATTAGTGTTATATCACAATGTGGCCAAAGCCACGAGGAAAGTCCTCAAGGGACGGGTGCCTTTGAGGCCTGTCTCCACAACAGTGACATTTTGCTTACATGCACATTGTCCCTCTTCAATCTTTTTATGTAAAACATTTTTATGCCACTCACCTATGGATGGATGAACTTTGCAGGAATCGATGATATAGATAAGCCATAGATCATACCAGTCAACAAGACTGACATAAAAATGAATTCATTGTATAGGTGAAGTCAACAACTGAATGTATTCATAATGAGGAAAAGTGAGTTATTTCTAATCAATAGCACAATTATGCTAATAGACTTCCCCGCAAAGGCTGGGGCTAAATGATCATTTGTGAAATATAGCTTGAGCGACCTTTTGCGCTTTTTATTACTCAATCCACTTCATAAAGTGTTAAGTCACTGAAAAATACAGATGATTCACGCTAGGACCCTAAAGAACACAGAATAAATAGATAAATAATTTCAAGTCTTACAATCGCTCCTAATATGAAGGAAGCCAACTGTGTTTTTGATGTGTTTTGTATCAGAAGCAGCTGGTTATAATGCTGCATGTATGCCAAATTGAAAAGAAACGGGATGCGTATGTGTGTGGTTTTGGGGGGTGTGGGGATATTGGAATGTCTGCTTTCTCCATTCTTTGAGTTTAACCATATTGGAAAAGGATTGTCTGGTAAAGAATACAATATTTGTACCATAGCCGGAGAGACAATGGCATTTGACTGTGTCCTTTGTAGAGACCTGTGATATTGGCAGGATTGCTGGAGGGTTTATTGAGAATTGGAAACCCTAGGATACATTTCAGCTTTTGATTGGCAGCATTCCATTGCTTAATGAACGAATGTGTTCATGTCGACTCTTGGATTTGTATTTTAGTTTTATTGTTTATTCAACAAATATTCGAATCGTAAAATAGAGCTGATATGCCTTAAAATAGAGACTTGAATGTTAGGCAAATATTTTAAGACTCCGCAAGTAGCCCCATTGTTTGAAACAGTGCCACTAGTTTCATCATTAGTTTTCATCTTCATCATAATGACCATGATATTTTTGGACCGGTCAGTTGTAGTGATCTTGAAGTCAGATTAGCAGTTATTGGCATCTACGAGAGCACAGTCTCTCCAGTTATCTGATGAAAAATACCGTAACACAAATTTCATTATTGTTATTTAATATATTGAAATATGTATTTTTATCTCTTTATTGTCAAAGCTGAATTTTCAGCAGCCATTACACCAGTTTTCAGTTTCACATGATCCTTCAGAAATCCATCTAATCATTGAGTTGCGCCGGTAGTTTTTCCACAAAATATTTTTTGTAGAAACTGTGATTTCCAGGATTCTGTAATGAATAGAAAGATCCAAAGGACAGCACTTATTTGAAATAGAAATATTTTATAACATGTCTTTAGTGGCACTTTTGATCAGTCAAGCTCAAACTTTTCAATGGTAGTGTTTATAAAACTGTATTCTTACCTTCCTGAGCTATGTCATGCACAAGGTAAACAACAGTGCCAGTTTCATCTCTTTTCAAGGGCTTTTAGTTTGGAATATTTCTGCTTTCTTCTGTGCTGTTCTATGAGCATCCAGCATTCTGCTTTGATCCTGTAGCCTCAACCTCTTTTAAACTAACTACCCACCGCTAAAAAGTGGAAATATTTTCATACGACACTTACATGGCACCTATGTTTACAGGCCGAACCCTTGGAAAGCTTGTTGAATAAGGCAAGCCAGCGATAGAAAGAGCATGAAAAGTACACTATCGCTCACCATTTTTTGATTTCATGAACTTGAAGTGAGAATACAAAATAATAATTTTCAGCTCAATAACCCTCTTCTAAAAACCATGACATTTTGAATCATTCAGCCTAACCGATCCTTGCAGAGAGAGAGCCTTTTGTACGTATCAGCAACTGGGGTCAGCCAGTGTAATTTGTGGATGGGCAGAAGGGCAGCAGATGAAGACCGGCGGCTGGGTATGAATGGTCTCAATGGAGTTGATTTCACTTTTGAGCATGCAAGAAATGACAAAACTTGTAGTAAAGCAATTGATGCATTATCTATGTCCTCATTAAATCCATGCTTCACCCTTTCCTTCTAGTTGCCCATTCTTTAACTCTTCCTCACAGACTGTTGATTTGGAAAGCAGAGAAGGGAGACATCTTTCTCTGTAATGCTGTGTACTTTTACGGTCTGGTGTTGAATAAAGTCTGAGAGAAGCTCTGCCCTGTCCATCTCTAATAGACCTCTTCTTTCAGGGCATTTTTTCCCCCTTTTTTGCCCTGTCTGAATTGCTTTTGTTGATTATGTGTAATTGAGGCAAATCTGAGAAGCAAGGCCAGCTCCTTCTCATCAGCGCAGGCGAGATGAAAAGGGTCCATCCAGGCACCCAACGTGGGGGGTCAGCTGAAATCAGATTATGGGGTTTTTCTTGCGTCTGGCAGCCGACACTTTTAAATGTTAATGGACAGGGCGAACAAAGCCGAAATGGGTCTGAAAACGCTAATTGTCCCTAATTCATGTAAATAGGTTTTTTAATGGAGGAATTAAGCATTTCAAATACGCAATAGTGGGCAATCAGGCCTTTCATTTGGTGGGGTGGCACAGGTGTAGTGGATTGAAATTCATCTTTCGCTGAAGGCGAGCTCATTTGTCACTTGGCCGTAACCGCTGACTGCCACATTGATGGAGAACGAGAGAATAGGCAGAGTGGAGCGCCACAGCCGTAGCTGACATGCAAGGACACGTGACGACGCCAGAACACGGAGAATGCTCAACAATCTTTGGCTTATGCTTTATAGCTGTTGGCTATGCACTGCCAATCTCATACGCAAAGGTGCGACACAAGTGAGAGCCATTGAGCTGCAAATTCAATTGGCACCTCTCTTCACATCTGCAACACAAACAGATCCTGCAAACCAGAGGACTAAGGTGATGTGGAAGGGCAA
The DNA here is from genome assembly GCA_037194245.1 of Opsariichthys bidens. Taxonomy (NCBI): domain Eukaryota; kingdom Metazoa; phylum Chordata; class Actinopteri; order Cypriniformes; family Xenocyprididae; genus Opsariichthys; species Opsariichthys bidens. Next base: position 5,378,152 of record CM074280.1, on the reverse strand, counting down.
ATGTGTACAAAGGACACTATATATCCGCCACATATTTCTGCATAAACAAGAGTTTAAATGCACTAGATCACAAAGAGCAAACTTTATCATATAGAAAGAGAGGATGTCTAATGTCACAGTTCACCTCTAACCTCAAGTTTCATTACATAGGATTTCATTGAAAGGTACAGATAAAAATATGCAGTACCTATTACGTTACCTATTACCTATTACAAGGTATGTTCACATACATAATGCTCACATGCAGATGCAGCCCCCGATGGATTGAGATGTCACAATAAGAGAATGGGAGCAGTTGATCAACTTGAGGAGCAAGAGCAAGGTCATGTCCCATAGTGCGGTAACAAGGCCAGTCAGAGCATTTTGTGCCATTGGACTCCGTTATGCCGTTACGTGTATGAATCAGCAGTGAAATGCTGTCATAGACTTATTAGACAATATTGAGGCTTTCAGACTGTAAAAACCAAGGTCTGAGTGAGAGAGCAGGAACCTATTAGTGAATGAGGAAAGATACACCTTGTTTAAAAGGACGATTCAGATCGCAAGATTTCAAACACTTTAGTCTGTACTCACCAGGAATGCTAATGAAAAAGTTGGGATGGGCCTTTTCGGCTGTCTCAAAGAGAATGGCATTGTCTAACTAAAAAAAGGGAGGCAAATCAAAGAGCAGTTCATTTTCGCGCTGACCTTCAGAGCTCTTGGCGAACAGACAAGGGCGCAAACAGATTGAGAATTAATTGGTGCACTTAACATTTTGTGATTATAAGGACCCCAGATCAATACTCTATGCAAATAGCAGTATTGATGTGGTCGAAGAAACCCTGTTAATTGTGTTTGGCGACCAAACAGGGCCTCTGTGTCTCTATTCCATTATGGAACAGGAGGCACGGACGACACGGCTCCTCCCTCCCTCCCTCTCTCGTCACTCGAAGTTGCAGAGTTTGATAGTCTTGTTTGCGTTCAGCATGGCCTTTTAGCAGCGGCCTTCGAAGAGGCCTGACGCACATGGCTGTTGATGCAGCTGCTGTGATCTTTTCCACAGTCCCTTTCCCCATCCCAGGTCATGGCACATCACACAAATGGCCCTCATCATCGCCTTTATTATTTGCTCCAGGGGAGGGCTGCGGGGGGTGGAGACAGGAGAGTGCTGGTGTGGCGGGCCCGAGCCACGCGCCACATGGCGGAATCGAAAAACACTCCTCGCAGACAGCCATTCTAATGAATTAGTTTCAGCTTTATTGCGATGGACTGGATTTTCCACTCCCTGTTATTACAGTGCGTCAAAGATGCACTTTCATTTCAGATAAGTACCAGTAATCCTGTTTGCAAGGCCGGGGATAGATGAAGTTAAATACAATTTAAGCAGAAACGGAAACGGGTGGAACAATGCAATTACTGCAAGTGAGATTGAAATGATGCTATTACTATTATCATCATTATTATTGTAATTAGTAGTGCTTGCTCATTGGGTGACTGCAGAGATGATGGCGGAGATGAATCATGTCTGGTTTTTAAAATCACCCTGACTTTCTAGAGATGTGCTGGAGATCTTGAAAACCCGCATAAATAATATTAGACGTAAATAATGTTGTGTGTGGCTTCCAGCGTAAAACACACCGTGATAGAACACCAGTGCTAATTACATGGGATTAACTACGGCACTCATACAAACCAGCTAAGTTATTTCACCATTTAATGTGAACAAAACTCGAGTCCCCGGTGACATTTTGGTTAGTAGTGATAAAATGTGCAAATATTAATCCTGTGATCCTTCTATGTTAGCGAGGCTTTTAACACAGCAGAATTATTAATATTAAAATAGTTGTGCTCAATAATTAATAGCCCATCCGAGTACATTCATTAAAGGGGAGAATATAAGCTCTTGTCAAAAGAGTACAGGTAAAGCCTTACAAATAGTGAAAACGACATGTTATTAGCCGTTTGTTAGCATGCTAATTGCCTTTAATTCCCTTTGGTTCTGGGCCGTGCTCATTTAAAGCATTAGCTCTAATCCCCTTGTGATGGAGGAGTGGCTGGGTGAGGAAGGACAATCTCGTGGAGATGGAGAGAGTGGACAGGACCTGCCTGAGACATGTTTGTCAGACCATTAACCACAATATGCCTCATGCTATATTGGCGGTGAGAGTGATTTAAACAGCAGACAGTCACAGGAGACACTCCGGACTTTAGAAAGGGCCAGATGGCTCTTAAGGTCACGGACAACAGCCTATAGCATGAGACAAGGTGAAATTCAGCATTCTTAGCGCTGTCGTGACAGTCTTTATGCAAGTAAAGACAGTGGCAGCGAAGCTTGAAGTGAACGTATACAGGAAGTTGCATATCGTAACCAAACCAGTGCATGAAATCAAGAGCACTAATCATGGCCTGGCTTGCATACACAATGATACACGTGTAGATAAAGAACATGCACAAACAAGGATGAAAGGGAACAATAGAGCCATGAAATAGAAGCAATATGAAATGGAAAGCATTTTCCAAAAAGACTTTGTCAAGACTCAAGTCTCTAGTTAATAGTACAGGAGGACTCCTGAAATCTGAATCCATTTCCAGCTAAAAGCATTGGTCCCAGAATTGAGGGCATTAGAGAAAAAATAGAAAGGTACATGTCATTTCTATAGGTGCTGAGACACGAGGAGGAGAGAATAGCCAATCTGTACCCTGTAATGGATATGTCAAGAGTTGCTAAATCATTGGTGTTCAGGGCAGAGAGACAAGAAAGCCAAACATAATGTCATCCCGGAGAAAGAGGAAGAAAATTAGAGAAGCACGAGCGAAAACAAGGACATTGCAGAGCGGAAACGGGAAAACAATAGGAACAATTAAATCACAACGCGCACTCAAAAGAACGCGAATAATATGACAATAAATAGAATCAAACAAATGGTTTCTTTTCATGTGTCCTATCACTAAAGTGTGACTTCCCTGGCATCTTCCTTGTGTGCATTATGGAAATGAAGCAATGGTACTTTGCTGAACAATAACACATTGACTTTGAATCCTCTTACTTAAGGTTTGATTGCTTCTTGACGGTGGCTTTAAATGAATTGTGTTGAGGAGTGATAAAGAGCTTATTGTTGGAAGAAAAGCCCAGAGCAATGAAGAAAAGCTACACATGGAGTGTCCAGACGATACAGGCTATTACGGTGAGGGAATGGTGTCCTTGACTGCCAGGACGGCTTAGAATTTTATTTCATCTTGTTTTGCTGGCTGCGGACTATGATGCGTGACTCTGGTGCTGGAGAGAGGGGGCAAAGCGAAGAGCAGTTTAAGATCTCATTTACGCGAGCTCGTGTATGCGGATGTGTTCGTACTTGCGTGTGTGGGACGGCAGCTATGGAAGAAAATGTGAATGTGCAGTTCAATCTATTACAGTGGGTCATTTTATGTGGGCTTGCTCAGATGGACCGGCCCACATTCAGGCCAGAGAGGAGCAGGAAACGCTAGCTGTCGTTGTTTATGCCAGTGGTTCTCGAACTAACTGGGTGATTGGAAATTTGTTAACATTAGTCATACGAACACACACTGAACAATACTTCTACAGCCTAATGCTCATTTCGGCATTGACTAATACGTTTTTAAAATCAAAAGTCGTATCTGTTAACGTTCGTTCATGTACTTTCAACTACCAGGAACTGCATCACTAACATTAGCAAAGATTAGCAAATATATTGCTCATTGTTAGTTCAACTAAAGCATTAAAAAGAAGAAGAAGAAGAAATATTTAATATCAATATGTTCGAATCCTTTTTTAAGTGATACATTTTCTGTTGTCAGTTATACGTGCATTAATAAACACAAGCTTTCTGTCCAACATTTTAGCTAGTGAACAGTTGGCTCATTTAGTTCCATTAGATATAATGAGCAGCCGGTCACTGAAATAAAAACAGAACAACACTTGAGACCTTGGGAAATTTGATTCCAGCCACCTGAAATTAGCTGCCACTTCCTACAGTATGTTAGTTTGCTTGGCTGCTTGATTTTGGTGGGCAAAAGTTCATTTAGAGGTTACCTTTGCTGTTGGTCAGTGACATGGAAGCATAGACACAATCGGCCAAGCTCAGCTGGCGAACAGAATAAACCATAGAGCTTTTTCTTCTGCAAACTTTCATAGGCTCTGAAACTGAGTGTGGAGAAAACAGCTTGATCCATCAGTTTAAACGATTACGCTGCACTAAACAAAGGCTGCTAATTGGTCTTTAAGGGACAAAACTACCCTCAGCAACAGCCAAAGTGAACAGAGAGACAGAACTGTACACGGTAAAGCCTCACAGTACGACTCGGCGCTTTATTAAGGGCAACATTCCAATGAATTATGCAGAGCTTCAATATGAGTGGGCCTGAGAAAAGGAGCCAGACAGCTCCTCTGAATCACAGATGCCAAGAGCCATTACTTTATGTATAAAGTATATGTCTAATAATTATCTCATGTCTCATATCTCATGCCTCTCCACACAGCGAAAATAATGATGCCGCACTGAGGGGTCGCATCTGCAGTCGGAGGAGGGAGATGTACAGTTAAGATTAGTTCAGGAGACTCAGATCATGAAAATACAGCCCGAGTCGTCCACTTTTGCGGACCAGAAGGAAGCCTCTGTCCAACGCGGCCTCCTTTGATTTAAATCGTGTCGTTTTGGTGTAATTCACAGCATGTAATTAGATATTTTTAATGAGTACAGCGATGCAGTGTTTGTTAAAATTTCACTACGATATCTGAATTATTTTTCCAAACAAGTCATGCATATTTTAAATAATTTACTAACATACAGCCGAAAACCTAACCCTTGCTTTAATGTGATAGGATACACAGTTATCCACATCAAAAGCAACCTTTAATGTCTAAATATTCAGCTGTAAAATGTGCCGGAAGAAGTAAAGCAAAATTAATGCATTGTGTATTTTTTAAAACATTACATGTTACTTTTAAAAGTAACATTTCTTAGCAACGGTGACTTTTTAGTAGTGCGCTGCATTTCAAGTCTTATGAAGACGTATGATTATCTGATAATCTCAAAATGGACTACAAAACATTATGGACTACAAAAATGGGGTACCAGTTGTGACATCATTACTGACAAGAACCACTGGGGTTTTTTTTTTTTTTTTTTGGACCTGAATGGAAATGGCACTATGAACTGTCATTATTCATATTCTCGGTTTGTGTTTGACAGAAGAAAACAAAAACAAAACATAATTCCATAACATGATGGCGAGTCAATAATGACAGAATTTCGCTTTTGTGGCGAACTCTTTAACAGGCTGAGGTTGTGGAGGTTAGAGCATGGGGGTCCTTATAGGCAAGGCCAGACATGGCAGAAGAAAAAAACACTTTCATGAAACACTGCGAACAAATGGGATTTAACACACAAGAGGCACTGATGGCCTATTAATTCTGCTTTGGCCTGTTTCCAGACTGAGGCAGCCTTGCTCCTAATTCATGGCTAATTTCTATCAGAGGTATCAGGAGACCTTTTTTTCTCTCCCTCTCCACCCAGGCAGGATGCATCCGCATAACTTTAATGGATTCATTTGAGGGCTTGGGCACGGAGACATTGATTGGCCTGCCTCAGAGGGTCCTGCCGCTAGTCGCTTGACATAGGCAGCAAATGAAATGTGACCTCGGGTAAACAGGGCTGAGCCACAAGGCCCCTGCGTAATCCATTAGCACAAAACCTTTTCCAATCTCATTTAATTAATGAAGTGATTTGAAAAAGGGCTGCAATTACCAATGCTTGGAAATGAAAAAAGAGACAATATAACAGCAAAAAACATCAAATGAGGCATAAAGGCACGGCGCCTGACACACAACGGTACGTATTTTAATGAAGTATTGAAAGCAATGCTGAATGTCAAATCCTAGTTTCTGAAGCAATCCTAAGTGCGATGTAAGTGGTAGCAAACAACCACAGCTAATGGATTTGAACATTTAGGAAGAAAAATTCATTGTATTGAGCAGGTAAAAGATAGTTTTGTGTTCTGCTCTAGACAGCCTTCTTGAACAAAATAGCTTGTATATTAAAATCAGTTGCTAAGAGTCATCGTGAAAAAAAAAGGTCCATAAAACTACCTTGAACAACATCAGATTCACCAACTTCCCCCTCTAGTTTTTTCTCAATGTCAACAAAAAAACATTCAAAACAGCTCGGCAGGTGCATGTGTTCCACCACTTATTCCTCCAAATTGCATTCATTTATTTATTTTCAATTAATAATTTATGATGCAACACACAGAGCTATGCAAATGAACACTTTAATTTTAATGAGTTTTTAATGACCAAACTAAGAATTAGCAGCCGTTGTGATGTGCATGTAATTTGCTCTGAGTGGAATTGGAGCACTTCGGTGCATCTTAAAATTCCGTCGATAAACACAGAGCTGCATCCTTGGACTTATGAAGAGGAAGTACAGCAAGCAAAGCCGTCAAACAGCAAAACATCTTTTCGGTGCATGACAAGTAGGGGAGCAGCGTGCAGACATAACCCAATAAACAGGCCCCTCCTGTGAAATGACTTCGCATATAACAACTCCAGACAATAGAAAAATCCATCCTCAGTGTTGAACATGTTGAAACGATTCCCATCGCTCAGGGAAAAGAGAGGGAGGGAAAAGAGGCCTGGTGCTGTTGGACCCAAATGGCATTTGATAATGGCTTTTTTCAGCAAACCCAAAAGACATTGTTAAGATTTACATTTTCAAATATATGCTGACCTTTTTTCCCCTCCTCTCCTCAGCTGGCTTGTCATCAGGCTGTAATTGAATCGATATATTTCCTGATCAGGCCTGAGATTGAATAAGGTCACAGGAAGCCATGTGTGGACATTAAAAATCATTATTCTACTCAAATTGAGCAGCGATGGCATAGACCATTCAGGGTTCAAAATGAAATTCTATTAGAGTCTATTACACTTTTACAATTATAGAGACATTCCAATATTACACTGGGAAATGAAGTCATAATAAAAAGCCCAGGGGTGTATTACAAAGAAATGACCGTACTATTTTTCTACTTTGAATCCTTATTAAATTGATGAAGAGAACTTGGTGACTTTCCGGTCACTGATAAGTGACCTTGTTCATGAAAAATAGAGGAGTCCATTTTAACATCTACCTTCTTTTTTCCCCCCCCCCCTCCCAAAGAGGTCCAATTGTGTTTTTCCCCGAGTTACTCTCGCCGGGTCCCGAATTGACAAACTTCTTTTCAGACGCAAGAGGAACGTCAGCATTTATATTGATTCTCCTTACAGGCACAATTTAGTCCTATTATTTGCTGCCAGGACCAATTATGTCTTCAATTACGTTTAATTATACATTTAATTTCGGTAAAGAAATGCCAGAGCCATATTGCTTCATGGACTTCTCTTAGTTGCTTAAAGGCTAATTGAATAGGAAAAGCCCATTCGGGATAATGGAAGACAATGAGAAAATCGTGTTAGAGTGGCTCTACAGAAGAAAATTAAATAACAAATGTCAACCGCCAACTTTAGTTTCAACTTAAAATTCATGTCTATAGCTATCAAAGCTGACGTATTTAGATAAAATTCCACTTTAATTAGTAAGCTTATTGAAATTAATCATACTTTATCAGTAATCAACTTATCAGCTTCAGTAAAAAGAAATGAGCCAAGTGAACATGACTCCAGACTGCAGTGCTACATGTCTGCAAAAGGAGGATCGGCTCCTCGTATTTACTGAGTGCTAACATAAAAGTGCTCAATTCCTACAAATAGGGGAAAGTGAAGGCTCTCTTCACCTCCTTTGTTTTCACAGTGGCACACCACTGTAAGTAATGCTCGTCTGGTCAATTAGTTGCAATGGTCACAAAGTCTGCAGTGTTCTCACGCTCCTTAAACCCAATTAAATGATGGAGAACAGAGAAATACAAGAGACGTCAAATGACATGGCTCCACAACCATTATCGCCACCGCAAATGGGACTTTCATCTTCGGCGGAAAACAGCCAAAGAGAATGTTTCGGTAGTCAGCCATTTCGGGTTTAACTCGGCAGAAAGCAAGGAATGCTAATGAAAAGAACATTTACACCTTCCTCCTCCACCCACCACTTCTTGAGGTTTCTCTACTTTCTTTTATCTAGGAGCATAAAAACCTCAGTCTGGAACGTTTATGAAATACATAATGACAATCTGAATCAGTGGGTGGCTCCAATCTACAAGGATTAGTGGTTTTGATGTATTTCAATACGGGAAGGCGTACTTGTCGCCTTATTAAGAGCTTCAGAAGTCATCCCTGAAGAAATGAGAGGGGAGGGCTTGGTTCACTCTTCCATGGCTCTCACCAAGCAAATTAGGCCCTGCGATAATCTATTCAGGATGAAAAAAGACAAGTAGAAGACACTTACACCTTCAAGTCTTTCAGAGGGAAAAAAGAGGTCATGTCTCCTCACTTGTTTCTTACCTCAAGGGCCTTCTATCGCTGCTCTGTCCTGCCACATCCACAGTATGATTTATTTGGTACAACAAACAACACTTCCACGGACTCTAGCTTTCGTGCTAATATTTGAGGAAACCTCATTCACCATGTTCAAATAACAATATTCTAGCACTCTGTACTTGCAATTACATTACAGTGCCATTTGGAAGAACAGTCATAAGTTTCAGTTAACGTACACTGTATTGCGTGGACTCTGGACTGAATCACAGGACAACAAAATCGTTCAAATCAGTCATTTACTTGGTGACAATAGCACATGACTACTCGTGTCTGAGAGTGTTTGAGAGCTTCTCAGCCATGGCTCTACCATCTGACCCTCAACTTCACAGAGGAGCAACCAGTGATGGTACAGTTGTGTTCAAAATTATTCAACCCCCCAATGCTGTAAATGGTTTTAGAGAATTTAGAGTACATTTGTAATTGAATTCAGAATGAAATCCTACAAGGACTTCTTAAAGAAGCATATGCAACTAAAATGACATCAATTGGTTTCGTAATACAGTAGTAAATGTTTCTTTTGTGAATTCTTCATTGACACAATTATTCAACCCCTTAAAGACTACCACTCTGAAGAACAGAGGTCCATTGAAGTGTTTTCAATCAGGTATTGAAAGCACCTGTGGATGTCAGGGAGCAGCAATAAAGCCTAATAAGCACCAATTAGGCAGCTTTAAAATGACTGTGATACTCAGCTCCTTCTAGACATTTACTGGTGTGGTTACAAACATGGTGAAGTCAAGAGAATGGTCCAGGAAGACAAGAGAAGAGGTGATTACTCTTCACAGGAAGGGCAATGGCTATAAGAAGATTGCAAAGATGTTAAACATACCAAGAGACACCATAGGAAGCATCATTCGCAAATTCAAGGCAAAGGGCACTGTTGAAACGCTACCTGGTCGTGGCAGAAAGAAGATGCTGACTTCGACTGCTGAGCGCTACCTGAAGCGTAGAGTGGAGAAAAGTCCCCGTGTGACTGCTGAGGAACTGAGAAAAGATTTGTCAGATGTAGGTACTGAAGTTTCTGCTCAGACAATACGGCGCACCCTGCGTAATGAAGGCCTCCATGCCAGAACTCCCAGGCGCACCCCCTTGCTGTCTCCAAAGAATAAGAAGAGTCGACTGCAGTATGCCAAAAGTCATGTGGACAAACCACAGAAGTTTTGGGATAGTGTTCTGTGGACTGATGAAACAAAATTAGAACTGTTTGGGCCCATGGATCAACGCTATGTTTGGAGGAGGAAGAACAAGGCCTATGAAGAAAAGAACACCTTGTCTACTGTGAAGCATGGCGGGGGGTCAATCATGCTTTGGGGCTGTTTTGCTTCTGCAGGTACTGGGAAGCTTCAGCGTGTGCAAGGTACCATGAATTCTCTTCAGTACCAGGAGATATTGGAGGACAATGTGATGCAGTCCGTCACAAACCTGAGGCTTGGGAGACGTTGGACCTTTCAACAGGACAATGATCCCAAGCATACCTCCAAGTCCACTAGAGCATGGTTGCAGATTAAAGGCTGGAACATTTTGAAATGGCCATCGCAGTCACCAGACTTAAATCCGATTGAGAACCTCTGGTGGGACTTAAAGAAAGCAGTTGCAGTGCGCAAGCCTAAGAATGTGACTGAACTGGAGGCTTTTGCCCATGATGAATGGGCGAAGATACCCGTAGCTCGCTGCAAGACACTTGTGTCAAGCTATGCTTCACGTTTAAAAGCTGTTATAACTGTAAAAGGATGTTGTACTAAGTATTAAGATTGAATGTCACTTGGGGGTTGAATAAAACTGATAATGATGTGAGCAGAGAAAAGACATTTGTGGTTATTTCATTATAAATGTTATGTTATATTTGTCTGACCTACACGTGCCTCTTTGATTTAATTGTAAGCAGGATGACTGAATGATCAAAATCAATGTCAAACCGGCCAAAACAATCAATTTCAGTTGGGGTTGAATAATTTTGAACACAACTGTATGTCATTTTTCCTTTGCGGAGCTCCTGCATTGGTGCAGATGAAATGAAAAACAGATTAGTAACCAGCCAGCGCCAGGAGGAAGTTTCTCTGGTTGCAGTTGAGTTATTGGGTCTTTTCACACTTAATAAAACAACATTTAGCACCGCTGCTGATTACATACACTCAAGACAGCAAAAAGGACAATCTAAAAAAAAAAAAACCCACAATTGCAAACAAAAAGGAGCAGAAACAAATTACAAACCTGGCTAAGTATGTCATTTTTGTCTCTTTTTTTGCATTTCGTGAATGAAAAGGATTATTTAAAGAGAATCTTTATATTATTTTCCATGGTTGATGGAGGCAGATCTAAATGTGAATTATGGTGAAGTCCTGCATACTTCACCAGAGAGAAGTGAACAACATTTAAAATGGTTAATTTTAACATTTAATTCGAAACATTTCATTCAAAATTACAGGTCCATTTTTTTTTTTTTTTTGAAAAATGAAACATACATGAAAGAATAGTTCACAATAAGATATCTAACGTGTATTTCGAAAATAGTAGGGTGAGTTTTCATTTCACGCCGACTTTAAGCAGAGCAGTGTAGTACCAGTGAGAGGAAAGACCAAAGGCTGAAGAATAAAGAGCTGGATTCTATTTACAAAGCGAACACATGATGCGTGTCAAACAACACAGTCATCGGAGCATGCAATTAAGACTACATCAGTGTCTCATTCATTATTTGATAATCAAGTCTAATCAGTTTAACCTTCACTACAGGGCCTTTATCACAAGATACATCACACTTCTTCTGGAAATCATATTTAGTCAAGGCAAGGAATCATTTCCTGTCATTTTGTTCAATTAAATTTCAAAGCCAAACATGTCCTTTCAGGTGTAGACTGTTCAGTAAGATGTTCTGTCATCAGATCACCTGTTTTTCTGCAAATGTGAAGGATACCCAATGCACAAGATCTCTGTTTATAATGATGTTTCCAGAAATCTATCTATCGCTCCTGAACTGTAATTAAACTTTCACAGAATCGCCTGCTTCAACAGTTTCTGCAAACCCATGTCAAGTACTTATCACATCATTGATTTGTCTTGTGCTGCCTCAAGCCTCATGAGCGGTGAGCTCACATATCCTTAAGTCCACCCTGCACTTGTTCGCAATGGGCAATTTTGGTATAGGGCTCTGAAAATGTAGAAATATTCGACATATCGATAAACTAATACGCAAATAATTCTGTTTGTGCTAATGGCTATAGCAGTGTTCAAATCACTAGTTTCATTCCTGAATGAATCAGTTGAATGAATGATTCAGTAACTCACTTAATCAATGACTTCACACTATGTTAGCTGCAGAAAAAGTCACTGAATAAAATGTCTTAAAATATGAATATATATGTTAATACATTTTATTGATTTATTTATGCAGACATTTTGTGTATTTGTGTGATAAACAGTTTTGGTCACCACTTGATGTCAAATGCAGTTGCACTATACAATAGTACAATAGTGACTGGGCGGAATTTTTCACCAGCATCACCAGCATGGGAGGCGGGCACATCAACAAGGACTCTAAAGACTGCAGCCTCTTGAGGCCAGGGGAGTGAGGTTTAGCTCTTACTCGCTGGCCTCCATCACAGGTAGCTTTATTGGAACAGTCCAGTGAAACTAGCCAACTGCCCCCCTCCCCCACACCCCACCCGAAACCTCCAGGTCCCAGTTCTTCTAAGTGCACGCACTGCTTTTCTTTCCTCTTTCATTTGAGTTTGACCCCTGCTTTTCGTACTTCCGAGTGGGCTTCATTAAATGCCTCTCCGCTTCTCTCTCCACACACATACTCTCTCTCTCTCTCTCTCACTTAGTGGGGAGAAACGTTACAAAAGGGAAAGATTCCAGTGAGCAATTCTCAGTGGAGAAGGTGACCCCAACTTTGGGGAGAGAAAGAACCTGAGAATAATAGCAAATGAAGCCTGGGACGCATTAATGGGCAGACGTTGGCGCCGAGTTCTGAGGGGCTTCCTAATCTGACTGACATGTATATTAATACTCAGCACTTTTATTGAATCAGGGGGTGAAAAAGAGAGAAGGAGAAATATGAATATTCATCCTCATTTATATTTCAAGGCATTTCCAGTCCTACGGGAGGCCAGCGCTGGTTTTGACCAATTTCCATCCCCATTACAGAAATGACAGCTTTCACTCCTGGGCCCTGACAGAGGTCTGGCCCGGTGCACAGGAGGTCCGGCGAGGAGGGAGCCGGCGCCTGTTCCCAGCTGTCCACAAACACTCATTAACAGAGGAAAATATCCAATGGAATCTCTGTGAGAATTTTTAATCACACAAAGGCCCTGCTAATTAGGCAGCTGATGGGGCATGGAGAGCACAAGGACGAATTCTTTAAACAAAGGACTGGAAACTTTAGGAGCTTTAATTACTCGGGCAAAGAGTTCATTCCTGAACTGGAGAGCACATCATTCCACTAATGAGACCAAGTGGCAGCACATATTAGTGAGAAGTAATGTGGAAAGTTCAATTATATTGTGCTTTTGGAGCTCCCCCTGACACCCCCGCGCACCCTCCCGCTCCTCGCGTCATACGCACACACATGTTAGACAAAGATCCAGCTGGGGAGAAGTGGAAAGGGGGTGGACACGTAATGGCTGGCACTGGGTCTCCATTCTTCACATGTAGCTTGGCAGGCTTGATCGTCTTAATTGCCCATTAGAATGTTCTCCTGTTTGAAAATGAATATCATTACAGTCCCTAGTTTGGTCTCCACCAGAGACAAAGACTTATTGCAATTTGTCATTCAATACTTGCTGTATGCATGTGGAATTCCAAACACACAATGGATGACTAATTTGCAGTAACTGGGCCCCAGAAAGTTATGAAAGCGAGAGAGATAATTAAGGTGCCCTCGTTATTGAAAAATAAAATGATCTTTTTTTTTTTTTTTTTATTATTCCTGTCTGAGAGCAAATATCTATTATGAAACTAAATAAATTTACATCGTTCTGTCTCCTGGATACGGCAAACGTTGGAAAACAAATCACGGGTTTCTACGCAAACGGCTCCTTATAAAACATCACTAATGAAACCTCAAAGCTACACACACTATGACTATTACTACTGGGAAATGTGGGTTAATGATACGTGTGAGCTCTCCTTCGTCCTGTAAATACATTAAACACGTGGTGTCGTACAGTGAGGGCAAACCACAAATTAGGACTACAACATGAACTATTCAACTAATACTGAACTTTTTCCATATAACTGCCTGGTAAAGAATTTGAAACACAGCAGTGTTTTAATATTGTTCTTTTACAAAAACTTTCAAAGAGTACAATAGTACCATGTTTTTATTATTACTTTTTTTTATTTACATGTACATTGGTCAGTTTTTTTGTGTAAATTAATAATTCTATTCAGCAAGGAGGCATTCAATTGATCAGAAGTGATAAATATCACTAACATTAAAGACATTTATTTCACAGAGGATTTCTGTTTCAAATTATTTCTGATGGATCATATGACACTGAAGACGAGTAATGGCTGTGAAAATTCAGCTTTGCCATCACATGAATAAATTACATTTTAAAATATATTAAAATGGTAAACAGTTTTACAATATTACTGTTTTACTGTATTTTTGATCAAATAAATGCATCCTTGGTGAGCATAAGAGTACGGTGGCCGAGAGAGCTCAAAGCGCTGCAAATAAGAAAACACATGCAAATAAAAAAAACGTGATCATCAGTTTGACAACACATGCAAACACAAAAACGCGCTGCATATACAGAAAGCGCTGCAAACAGCACAAACCACAACGGAAATGTTTCAAGGGGGACCCCAAAAAGTGACGAACACTACTTGACAACAGCACAAACTAAAAAATTGTTGTTAACTCATTCAACTTTAAGAGATGATAATTTATAATGATTAATGATAATGATTGTGAACACATTGTGCACTCAAATGCCGTACACTATATAGGGATTAGTGAATAAGTGAAGGGTGAGTTGAACTGGTTTTGGACGCACGTCCTAGTAGGGTCCGTCACTTTTTGGGGTCCCCCTTGAAACATTTCCGTTGTGGTTTGTGCTATTTGCAGCGCTTTTTGTATATGCAGCGCGTTTTTGTGTTTGCATGTGTTGTGAGGATTTGTGTCAAACTGATGATCACGTTTTTTTTTTATTTGCATGTGCTTTCTTATTTGCAGCGCTTTGAGCTCTCTCGGCCACCGTATAAAAGAGACTTGAACATTAGTGTATAAAATAATAAACACATGTAAATTCGGAGAATGGCAATTTGAACAAACAATCTCCAATATATTAATAAACTGGTTACAAGCATTTAAATCACTGCATAAACACAAATAACACAACAATGACATAAGGACTTCACCAAACAATATAGTAGTGCATAGTGCTAGAAACACAGTGATCATGGGTTCAACACCCGTGAAATAATAAACTGATAAAATGTACACCTTGACTGTGATCTCAGCTGTTTCGGATAAAAGTGTCTGCCTAAATGCATAAATATGAACTAATAATAATAATTTATTTGCCATAATCTAATTTTGAAGTGAAATCGAGTGTTTAAGAATTTGCAGCAAATAATGGACAATTAAAATCCAATAATTTCAAGCTTAAAGGGTAATTTATGCATCCTTCACCTGTGTTAAAGATCACCTTCCAAATGTCCAATGCACCCATAGCATTAGGAAAGCCCTACATACCAATTATGGCATACAGCAAGTAAATTCTCCGTGAAATAAATGGCTAATGGAAAATAGAGGGGCGCCAGCACAGCGAACCGGGCTGCAGCTGAAGGAGAGTTAGTGGGCTGGTGAAGCAGAGAGGGCTGGCCTTGCCTGTGGGCTTAATGTCAGTCATAGCACAAACGAGGGTGTACGACTAACAGATCTCTCCTCTCATTGTCAGGTTTCTCTTCATTTTCCCGTGAGAAGTCTTTTGTGGAGTAATTTCCTCGCTTTCTATGTTGGAGCGGTTCTCTTCCCTAGCTGACCTCTTCTCTAATGATGTCATGTCCCTATGAAGGCAGGTCTGACTGTTAATACCAGCTGGCAAACTACAGTCATTTTCAAGTTCTTTCTCGGGGTCAGACGAGTGGCGTCAAGATTCGCTCTCATTTCTACGTGTCTGCTGTCTGCTATAGCTCTCGGCAGAGCAGACAAATGAGAACTTTGGTGTCATTGTTGCATTTGTTTCAAATCTTTTTGAAATAATCATCTAACCATTTTTGTTGTCTGTCTAAGCTAAATCTCTCTATATGTCAATGTAAAAAATGTCCGTCCAGTCACTCTCCCTGCAGCTTCCGGAGCCCAGTGAGAATAGTTTGACCAGAGAAGACCGAGTGGGGCAGCCATATTGATTTTCCTCCCAGAAGTACTGTCTACCTCATGTGTTTGTTTCTTTTCACCCCTTGCACTTGCTTAATCTACAAGGAGTCAGATCGATAGAGATTCTTGCTTCTTTACGCACTTGCTCTGGCTTTATAAAAACACATTTCTGTTTTAAACGCCCTTAAGCGCCCTGGTGAATCGAGTGTTCATCATTCCTCCAGTGGTTCAAATAATTTGAGTTTAAATGACTGACGTGTGTAATTGTACACAGTTCCTAAAGAGAGTAAGTCCTGATAAGTATATTTGTCGAGGGGTGTCAAAAACTAAAGGAAATATCTTGAGAATATCTCTGTTTTTTACCATGGAAGAATCGGTTCCCTTTCAGTTGTGAATGCAAATTTGAATTGAATTGGCCACACCCTACAGGAAGTTGAATTGGAATGACGGGAAAGGGAATTTAATGAATTTTTCAAAGACTATGACGGTGCACTCCTATTACTTATGAATGGAAGAAACTGCAACGTGCAATGTGGTGGAATATGTCCTGCCTTCTAAATAAAAGAGCCAATCACCAGCTGGTAAAGTCATTGTGTCACTGCAGCTATCGTTCCCATGCATAGGACAGCATTTATTGGACAGTTCATGTCAGATTTTGTAGATAATTAGAAATATGTTATTAAATTGTAATTATGTTGCAATGCAAATTCGAGGCAAATTTTTGAGATTTCAGGATTCCACCACTCAAATAGATAGTGCTTGGTCTTGGATGCCTGACGCCGGGTATATCTACTTGGTCTGCGTTGTGTTGTGTGGTGTTAAAGTCAGACACGGGACAGCAGGCAGCCGATTCACTGGGTGTTTTTACTGTGTAACAGAGAAATAAGTAGCTTCAGAGTTGAGAGGCCCTTACTATATCTCTCTTCCATTGAAATCGCACTTCAAAAGGGCAGAAAACATGAACAGAAGAAAACAGAAAACATACCTGTGTAACAGAGAAATAAGTAGCTTCAGAGTTGAGAGGGTTGAAATACGGTGCACCTCCATTACCACGTGCTTGTTTCACAAAAAGACAGAAATATACCACAAAGAATGCAAAAATAGTGAAAATAATCGAAAGGATAAATAAAATAGTACTATACAAAAGTTTGGGTGGAAATACAGATATAAAAGATATAATTAAAATAAAGGATTAAATCAAATTAACAGGATGACAAAAGAAACCTACCTCTTCCATTGAAATCGCACTTCAAAAGGGAAGAGGAGGAGACAGGACAGGAAATTAGATCATACTGTGATCACCAAAACACTTAAAGGAGAAGTGCACCTTTAGAGCAGGTATAATGAACATGTATACAAGGGAACAATTTTGTGTGAATTATGACAACAATTAGTCATATACTTTGTACATCTGTTACACAATGCAAATTCGAGGCAAATTTTTGAGATTTCAGGATTCCACCACTCAAATAGATAGTGCTTGGTCTTGGATGCCTGAAATAGCTGCCGGAGGTGTTGAAAATTTGCTAATTCTTCAACACAGGTAATGCATTCTGGGTCCACCAGTCAGTCAATCAAATCAATCAATCAATGTAACGCTCAGGTGTGCAGGAACAGGCACGAAAACAGAATTCAACTTCAAACAGTTTAATATCATTAACCGGAATACGGACAGGAAACAGGATAACACCATAAACGAAACTTTAACGACGAACAATGACTGGACCGACACAGAGGGAATATATACACAGAAACACACGAGGATAATGAACGGGGCACAGGTGACAGACATAACTAATTAACAGACACAGCTGACTTCAATAAACTAATAACGAGACAATGACAAACGGGAAATCAAAGAGAACACGAGACCACATGTTACACATGACAGGACTGAAGGAACAGATAAACAGACACAAGACTATGACACTACCTGTCTGTCTGTCTATCTATCTATTTAAAGTTTGCTTTTGCTTTGCTTTTTTAGTAAAAAAAAAAAAAAAACTTATATAAAATATATACTTATACTTCATTAAAAACCAATTCTGCATCCTGTTTTCTGCTTTACTTCAAATTCAGGAGTTGAATTGGAATTTAAAAGGAATTTTTAATTAAAATCTCCATAAACCATTTTTTTACAGAACATGCAAATGCAAGAATTGTGCGCTGCAGTGGGTTACAAATGCGTGAACGCTAACACTGCACAAAGTCTTCGGCGTAACACCCACCAACATGATTTATGTCTGCAATTTGAGATCATTACTTAATAATTAGGAGGCTTAAAACCTTGTTAAATGTCAGTATGGCCGTATTTTATTAAATCTACCCACAGATGGTACAATTTACACATTCACATCAGAATTCAGTCTTTATGCATGCAGTGAAACATGGTCTGCTTTAATAAGAGTTTTTTTTTTTTTTTTCATTGCATTGATCAATAAATCCTGGGCTCTTGTAGCAAAAGCCAAGGAGGCAGTTTGAAAAACTTACTTACAGTCAAAGTTATACAAGAGTTCTTCGACTGTAAGCCCTGAAAGTTTGCTTTGTTTACGAAGCTCCCGAACGCCCTCTTTCTCCTCGCCCCCCGCTGGCTCTGTTTAGCTGTCTGCGCATTGGAGGCTCTGTGCTGATACACCCGTTTTGTGACAGGGGGTGCTCTACTTTGAATTAAAGGGCTCTGATTGATAAGGCGGTTGAAGGTAAATCTGCTCCCGCTAATTGTCTTTCAAATGCCCTCATTAATCAAAGCCGAGCTGGGGCTGTGATGGCCGGCCCTGTCAGTCGTTCCTCGTCTGGACGCTAACCTCCCAGCGTGATGCCTGCCTCCTCCCTTCTCACCTCACGGAGCCCGGCACAGTGGAGGATCATGGGCCGTTGGTCACGCACCTGCCTTCAGCAGAGACAGGTGCTGACCGCCCCTCTGCCACCATGCTGGCCCCTGAGACCAATTTAACAAGCACTTAAAGATTCATGGCTTTGAGAAAGGGGAAAATGGGGGCAGCATATGATAACAGGAATAAACACGTTTAATTAGCTCCTTATATACATTATTTATTTATCTACCTGCACTCTGATTAATTCATATACTGTTTGAGTTTGACAAAGAGAGAGAGGGGCTTTTTTGGTATTCACAGCATCTGTTGGGATGCCTTTGTAGTACGCTTTGCAGAGAGCTCTCTCTCCCCCCGATCGTGGTTTGGGGGGTTGGTTCTGCACCTCCTTTCCTGTCGTCCTGGGATGTGCGCGTCAGATGTGGGAAGAGCGCTGGGAAGGGGGGAGTCAGGGGGGATTTAGCAAATCAGCCCCACAAAGAAATGGCTAGGTGGATTAGAGTTTAATATATGCGGCATGCCCAGCTTTACATAGGCTTGTTTGTGAATTTCATGACAGGTAGCGACTCCCCCGGTTTTCTTTGAGAGTAGGGCATGCATTTTCATGGAGCCGCTAATCAAAGTGAAGTAGTGGCAAACGACGGGTGCCACACAGATAGCCCAATCAAAGAGAGAGAGAAAGAGAGAGAGAGGGGCCTGGGCTCTTCTCCACACATCTGTACGCTGATGATGACGCTCTTACCCAGGCATCTGCATCATTTCGCTGCATTTACAGCATCTGATATACATGATCATAACATTATGACCACCTTTCTAATATTGTGTTGGTCCCCCTTGCTCAATTGGATTGAGAAAAGGGGAATTTGGCGGCCAAGTCAACACCTCAAACTCGAAATGCAGTTTCCATGAAAGGGTGCCATGTTCCCCTGGTAAGCAACACACACACACACACACACACTCGGGCATCCACGTGACGTAAAAGGAAACGTGATTCATCAGATCAGGCCACATTCTTCCATTGCTCCATGGTCCAGTACTCCAGAGCTCACATGCCCACTGTTGGCACTTTCGGCAGTGTACAGGGGTCAGCATGAGCACCCTGACAGGTCTGAGGCTATGCAGTCCCATACGCAGCAAACTGCGATGCACTGTGTGTTCTGACACCTTTCTATCAGAACCAGCATTAACTTCTTAAGCAATTTGAGCAACAGTAGCTCGTCCGTTGGACCGGACCACACGGGTCAGCCTTTGCTTCCCACGTGCATCAATAAGCCGTGGCCACCAATGACCCTGTTGCCGTTTCACCACTGTTTCTTCCTTGGACCACTTTTGATAGATTCTGACCACTGCAGACCAGCAAACCGAACACCCTACAAGATCTGACCAAGTGATCAAGCCATCACAATTGCCAAACTCGCTCAAATCCTTACGCTTGCTGATTTTTCTTTTTTCTAACACAACAACTTTGAGGACGAAATGTTCACTTGCTGCCTAATATATCCCACCCACTAACAGGTGCTGTGATGAATCGGTGTTATTCACTTCACCTGTCAGTGGTCATAATGTTATGTCTGATCGGTGTATACCTTCACTTATGCTACAAAGTTGTCTGGGACTTTGTGGATGTCATAGGTTTCAGTCCATAAATATGGACACATGCATACAGTTTTGACCAAACTTCCGTTTAATCAAGACTGTAGTTATCTTCCAAAAAATGTCTTCTAAGAATCCCAATCCTAACTTTCTGCATGATTCCCTGAGTGTCCTTGTTGCTCTCTGCACAGACACACTGTCCTCTGGTCAAGTGCTGTTCTCCAGCCCAGACTCTTGACAGAGGGGGAATCAGTGGAAAGGTGGGAGTTTTGCTGAGAGGGCTTGGAGTGACATGCACACTCTTACACTGTAATCCCTGACTCCTGAAGACCTCCAGACGCCCTCCTCTCATAATGACACGGCTATCAAACCCAATTGCTGTGGCTCAGACTCAAGGCAGTGCATTAAATGCCTTAGAGTTTGATTGCTTCTTCAGAATCAAGTGTCTGTGTACTCGTTGTCATTTCCGCAGCCTTTACAGGCAGCAGTCATGGCCTAGCAGAGTTTGAAGTACTAAGGAAAGCTGGCCACTCTAACTCCCCCATCTAGCCTGTGTGCATGATCAAAAACCCAATTTACATACAATTTATGTAAATCCTTCAAACAGGAAACCTTCATAATACTTGTCAAAGATATGTTTTATTTACGTCCCATTTGCACTAATGGGGCATTTTCATTATTGATGGATACTATGTTTTTTTTTCATAATATAAATATTTGTGTATTTGTGTCATTGTAGTCAAAGTGTGTCGATAGCTCTCCCGTGGCTCATGATTTTTTCCTGATCTGATCCTGTTCATCTTTAATCTCTATATACATATACTACTCATATGCGGAAGCAGACTACATTAAATAAAAGATTGGTTACAGCAAGGACTAAATCTTAAATTTTTATGTTTGAATTTAAGGACATTTTTGTAGACTTTTGTACAATAAATACTTTTGGTACTGTATTTGGTCTTCAAACCATGAAAGGCATTGCTATAAACAACTTTAATTCACAATAATTTGAGTAAAAGCTTCACATTCTGATAGTTATCTTTTACATTTGGAAACGTTACCAAGATATTCTGAAGAGAAAAAAGGTTTTGTGGAGTTCATGAAGTTTTAAACAGTTGGGATGGCAAATGAAAAATTCTTCAAACAAGAATGAAAATTGTTTTTCTGCTCAATGCAACTTGCCTCCTACCAGCACACTAAAACAGACCAAAAAGCTGGCATTTACACATTAGCTTTCAAACTCACTTTACAAATTTCTGGCCTTTGTAAGTTCAGTACTTTCTCCTATGTGTGTGCGCAAGATGGAGTGCAGTGTCAGTGTTTGGGCATGGGGTGAAAAACGGCTGTACTTACAGTGTAATCATGAATGCTGTCAGGCTCGTCCACAGTGTGTGTGTGTGTGTGTGTGTGTGTGTAGAGGGAGACTTATGGAGATGAAGCAGGACCGATGGGAAGATCTCTCCACCTGGATATTTATTAACCATGCTGCTGACAGTAATGAGCACTGAACAGGTGGGCTGAGACACACAGATCACAAAGTTAGAGCAGCGACGAGGAGGGGGGCAGCACAGAGACAATGGCAGCTAGTGGAAAGAAGTTCGACCCCTTGCCGCTACAATAAGAAAGAGAGTCTGGAGTGAGCGTACATACACACACTTCAGCATTCACGGTCAAACTTAGAAACACAAACGCGTAGCGCTGCCTGTTCAGCTTTGTTCTCCCTGCACACATACACATGAACACCTGGTGCAATTAGGCAAATGTGGCCATAGCTGTAGTAGAAGGGAATAATAACAGCAGTGTACCACTCTATATAAATCACACTATGACCAAAAACATGCTATTTATGTCTGACTATATTTATAATGCATGATGTACTCGAACAGACAACCCATATAGGCATTTGAACTGGAGGGACTGTGGATAACAAATGCTTGTGGTGTCTTGGCATATATTTCAAATAGACTCTGAGCCATTTCTGGTGTGAAGCCTCTGTGTCAGTTCATTCAGATCATACAGCAGTCACGCAGCGACTCGAGAGCAAACGGGAGTCGGCGAATCGCCTCTGACACACCTGGAGGGGAAGATGTCGTAAACACATAATCATTAGCAACAAAACTGCCGAAGCCGACACACAGAGAAAAAAAACAAACAATAACAACAATAAAACAAATTCACTCTGCCGCCCAGGTGACAAGTCCGTGTAACATTCATTCCTAGTAATGAGACTTCCAGAATATGGAACATGGATGATGTATTAATCTGAGTCAGGACTTTCGTAATGGGATGTGGCTTGGGGACAAGCCCGAGAGCACTGATTTCAGTTTGGCGAGGAGCTGAGCTTGTCTTATTAAGACCTGAGTGAGGCTAATCAGCTGTGTCACTTAATGCTGAACAGATGTGCACTACAAAGGAAATGATGGAGGCTTCCGCCAACCCAAGGTGCGTCTGCGGGGGAGGAGAAAGAGAACTAGAAGGAGAGCGAGAACGAGAACGAGAGCGCGTCAATGATTCTGATATCTGATGAAGGCATCCTTAACAGAATCTTGACGTTTAGACCCAATGTGGGTCTAGAAGGCAAAGAGATGGAAGACCATGTAAGACAGCAGCTGTCACAACAGTCTCACTGATGAGTCAGATCTGGCTATGAGTGACAGGCTGACACTGACAGGACTTGGCTAAATGACACAGTGAAGAATTCATCAAACAAATCCAAAGTCCCTCATGTACACGGTCCTATTTGATGTTGTAGTGTTAAATAGTCATTAGGAAAGTGGATGGTAGGGGTAAAACTACAAGTTTGTGGCCACTTTGGATGCCCTTATCAGCTGACAACCTCCAGTATGAATCATAGGTTGAAAAGTGTTGTTAATGAGGTAGACATGACCTGTTTTAATTACCCATCAGTCAATGTTAAGAAAGCCATGTTAGAGCCTGAAATTTCTCCTTTCCAGATCCAGTCCCTCTTGGACTTTTCACACTGCAGTCCAACTCGGGTTATCGTGGGTTTTTTTTTAACCCTGATTTTAAAGGCATAGTTCACCTGTAAATAAACATTCTGTCATCATTTACTCACCCTTGCATGACATAATTTCCTCTGTGGAACACAAAAGAAGATTAAATGATGACATAATTCAACTTTTGGGTAAGTAACCCTTTAATAAAGAAACGTCTCTCGCTAGGAATTTTGAAGGGGTGGTAATACTTTAGTGAAAAGTTAATAGTGAAAATGCATGTTTGCATTCCACTGCACTGATTTTCTATTGTGTTTCCATGTTAGCAAGCAATAGACTGATGAGGTTGACTGTTGCACATGACATGGCATTCTACAAACTTGCTCAAGTTAAAAGATCATTTTTTTGTTTCATTTCACTGTCCTGTGGCTTGCATTTTTAAATGCAAAAAAGTCTTGTGTGAATTAGAACGTAATATCAATTGATTAGCAACAACCATACAATCGTAACCGAGAAAAAACCCTGTATCCCTCTAACAGGGAGCGAGACACTGCGTCCAAGAATGCTTATGGAGAACATTCATTTTTAAATTCTGGCTCTTGGTCTTCATGTATCATATCTAGTCTTTTGGGTCTTTGTAAAAATCCCCTACAGATCCTTCAGGGAGGTCACACAAAAGTTCTTCTACCTTCCGACCAGTCTTCGGGAGCATATTGCTTAAACGACCCTCAACATGAGGGGAGTGGGGCTAATGCTTGAGCTCAAAGAAAGCAAACTCCTCTCACCAGCAGGAATCTGGTGGGCTCAACCTGAGCAGCATTGGTGTTAGACAAGCATGGGGCATAGAGCTCTGGGTGTAAAGACTTTAGTGAGACGCTAGGAGGATCTCAGAAAACTCTAAGGATCTAGCTCCAAAGGAACAGTGGCCTGAACTCCTAGAAAACCAAGGAGGCCGACAAATCTACCACAAGCTCTAGAGAGTGGAGGCTTCAATGGGCTAAAAGCTCAACCGGAACAAAAGAGAGGAGGCTGTGGGGCCTGCTACTCACTTTCTTAGCCTAATGTGAAAGGCGGGCCCACGAGCCAGAGACAACCCTCACCAGAGAGGAGGCAAACATTAGCCGAGAGACTAGTAGGCGAGGCTGTAACAGAAGTAGCCAACATCGCTTGGTGTGTTAGTCAGTAACAGGGCGGTCAATGTCCACCTAGGCCGGGAATAGGGACTGGTAGGGGGAGGGCTGACCCCCACAATCATGACCTTGCTGAGACTCAGTGGAGGCTCAAATCCAGACAACACATAAAACATTCTTACCTAACCACCTTAGACAAAAAAAACAGCTAGCACTCAGCAGGGGTACTGGTTTGAGGCTGACAACCCTCAGTTGAGAGGAGGCTTAGCAATAAAAAGAAACCAAGGTGGCTGAAAGAAATAGCCAAAAAGGTACCAATGCCTGGAGCTCTGTCTAGGCAGACACAAATAGGTTGACGCTGAGACAAATACAAAAGTTCGACAGAGCGGTGGTACACAAAAGCTGCTATCCAAAAACAGGTGGCCAAGTAAGCCCTTACTAAAGGTCATGAAAGACTGGAGTTCAAGGGAGTGGAGGTTCAGATAAAACCCACATCATCAGGGAAAGGACCCTCAGAGGCCAGAAAGCGGCCTACACCGAAACGTGAAACATCGAAACACCTTTACTGAAGCTCAGCAAATGCAAAGAGACAGTGAGAGACAGTGAGAGGCAGTGAGAGGCAGTGAGAGGCAGCTTTTGATAAAATGACTTACCATAATGGATAAATATGTTGTAAATAACCCCCTATAAAGCTTCAAAATTAACTCTCAGTAGAGAGGAAGCAAATAGTAAGGGTGCATGATCAACATTCCCTAAAAGAACTCCAGGACCCAGAACAAATCTCCCCCCCCCATCTTTTTCTTCTTCTTTTTTTGAAAAACAACATTAATACAAAATAAAAGTCCCTCATTGCCTTTTGCACTAAACTTGCAACTAAACTCACTTAAGACCAAAAATAGCAGCCGCCGAATGTAAAAAAGGCCTACCATACTTTAGAAGCCTGAAAGGCTGAGCATGCTACCATGTACTGAGCCGGACCCTCAGAAGGGGTTCCAGGTGAGGAACACACTCATCATCGGGCCCAGGCTTCAGGCCTAATGTCAGAGCATGTGCAGGGAAAGGAAAGGTATGGGGGAGAAAAAGAAGAGAAGAGGGTGACGGAAAACCCTCAGAGGGAAGAGACACTAGTGGCGCTCAGTGTGCTTGCTTTGAATTCTTTTAATCCTGCTTCTTATTTCAAGTGCCTTCTCTGAGACCTGTTCCTGGGTGGAGGAGGCACCCAAGAGGTGACGCTAGACCTCTGGTCCTGTCCTCAGACCAAGACGGGCCAGGTCCCCCTGGCTGCAGACTCGGACCGGTGTGGTATACAAGATTAAAAAGTCACCGAGCACGCCCTCGCCTCCTTGAACTTCCCAACCACCGCCTCGACGGAAGTCCCGAAAACTTCAAGAGGCGAGACCGGCGCATCGAGGAGAAAACTCTTCTCTTTTTCTCCGATGTCAGACAGGATCACCCACAAGTGTCTCTCCATTGCCACCATTGCAGCCATCGATCGACCGATTGTGGCAGCAGTTTGTTTAGTGGCACAGAGAGCCAGATCTGTCTTTCAAGACTTTCAACAGGTCCACTTGGTATGCACGAAGCACTGCCATGGTATGCAGTGCAACACCAGCCTGACCTGCAGCAGTGTATGCCATTTAAGTGTGAAGTCATCTCAAGTAGCTTAGAAGGCAGGGCCGGAGCCTTAAGAGTTGACACCCCTGCACCAACGAGACAGTTCACGAACGTCTTGTCAATATCCACGCTTGTGTATTTCCTCAACATTGGCATAATTTGCATGCCCATATCAATGAATACGGGCAGAATATGCCTTCTCGATCTCAGAATTGATAGATCTGCCCACGATAGCTTTGGTCTATCTGAAGCTCGCTCCATAATATCCAACAGTTCAACATACATGTGGCAGGAGGGCCGCGAGGGCTCAGACACAACACTCTTACAGCCTTCATCTGGCTAGGAGCCAGAAGAACACTATCTGCTGATCCAGAGGATGCAAGAGAAATGACCAAACAAACAAAAAAAGATTTTTTTTTTTTTCAAAACATCTTCTTTTGTGTGCTGCATGTAGAATAAATAATCATGCAGGTTTGAAATGAGCAGTGTTGGGGGTAACACATTACAAGTAACTTGAGTTAAGTAATCAAATTTTTCCAAGTAACTTGTAAAGTAACACATTAATTTCATATTTACAACAAAATATCTGTTACTTTTTCAAATAAGTAATGCAAGTTACTTGTACTGTCATTTATTGCTTGTCACACCTTCTGTCCCCATGTTGAGAGAAAAAGAGGGTGAGCTTTGTGCATGCTGTGTAAACATGATGGTTATTCTAGACTAGATCTAGATTGAGGGGCCGTTTCCAAGACACCGATTTCGATTAAAAACTTAAACTTTTAATGAATTTTGGCTGTTCATTTACATGACAATGACGTTTTGGGTGCCTGAAAATGCAAGCTTTTGAAAACAGTCTCCAAAAACGAGAATCTGTGGAAACGATGACATCATGCACATGCATGCTACATGTTCAGTCTATGGTGTTTTATTGCCATCTAATCGCCTGGCAGGAAAATACAGCGTTTTTAGTCGTTTTTGCAGATCCATGTGAATGGGGGTTGTTTTGACAATGGTATCGCCTGTACGGACAAAACTCAAAGGAAAAAACTTCTCCATTTTAAGAATATCGTTTTCATATGAACATACCCTAAATGTGAGCATTCATTTACCTTTTCTCACTTGCACAAAACAGATATTCCTTAAAATGAAATAAAAACGCTGAAATTCAAACTGTAATAATGAATTTTAAATAATAGATGTATACTTTATGTCCTTAATCTCACTTTATTAAACAATGATTTTGCTGCTGATATTTGATGATCCAATTCGACAACACTAATATGTAAAAATGACTTTAGATAAACATCACATTTGTGTTTCTTTTCTCTGTTTTTATTGCTTAAGAGTGTTGAACTTTTTTCTCCTGCATTCTATTCTTCTGTGATCCAGAATGGCAGCACAGCTGAGGTGTTTGTTTGAGCTGCGCCCTCTACCGTACAGACGTGAATTTGCATTTCCTTCAGCCTGAGGCTTATTCATCTCACGTTTGGTGTGAAAGGGCCTTAACGCTTGCAAAAAAAGAAAAGAAAAAAAGAACAAACAGCCCAGCCCAGATGAGAAAAAGTGATGCAAAAGATTTAATGTAACGCATTACTTTTCATGAAAAATAGCTAATGCAATTTTAAAAGCTTTCCCCAACACTGGAAATGTCATAAATGATGATAGAATTTTCATTTTTGGGTGTACTACAACTTTATGTCTGAAATGCCCTTCTGGGCTACAGAAAGTGTTCGTCCAATTGCAGTGCTGCAGCTTCTGTCCTAACTCACCTGTCTGACTATTAGAACAACTCCACAAGCTTCAGGCACAGGAATGTGCTCTCATTGTCCATGAAGTCTGACTTATTCCCCATCAAGCCTTCAATAATGGATGACCCTGAGCAGATAGAAACCTGCCAAGTTTCTCTAACTGTACTGGAGCCTCTGCTAGAGCCCTTAAGGGAAATCAAATACACTACACACACATGTTCACAAAAACCACATAATGAGGGTCTAGTGGGTGTTTGGACACTAATCCCGGACAACACTTACAGTCAGGACTTTAACAATGCTTTTAAATTAACACTGAAGGAATTACAACTTATGGCTCAAAATACAGACTATACTTTGCGATAAAACTACAGCTCGTGATGGAAACTAGAAACTGTTGGCACACGATTACAATCCTCTTACCACATTCATTTGCGGTCACTATGATGTGTTCTCATATTTGGAGACAATTACTATGGCTGTGGAAATCTCAAGCAACAGATCAAGTCTTAGTTTTTACATATTTCCAATTGAACAGATTTTACTATTGTGTCTCAGTGATGGTAAAATGACTGTCACAATATTTGAGGATTACAGTTTGGTCATTTGCTGCAAAATGAAGACTTGCTCCTGGATTTACATGTCCTTTCTTGTGAAAAGGCTTCTATTATTAGTGCTTTAGCTTAGGCCAGTGTGCTGTGGCACAATACCACTCTTTTAATCTCTGTGCCAAGGACTGTACATCTGCAATCTAAAGAAAACAGCAGCTAATATCAAACTGAAGCTGACAGGCCTAATCTGTTAAACTCCACCAAAAGCTCCTCCTCAGCACCACAGATGGGTGGTATTAGCTGCCTCAGCTAGCGTAGAACGAATCTTCAAGCATGTGGTATCGTTCAGATTAATTAGGTCTAAAACTTTACATTAAACATAAATCTATATTAACACAGCCAATGCCATGCGTCTCTCGTTCTGTCCACAGTACCCTTGATACTTAAAGAGTCATAAAAGCAACAGGGAAGCCGAGAAAGTGGTTAATGCTCCCTTAGTCCCTCCATAATGCATGATGGACCCATCCAAAGCACTTTAAAACATATAGTGATTTGAGTGACAAAGATCTCATCTATTTTTCAGCCACACACACTTCAGCAGGCCACCGAAAGAGACTGAGTGAGTAATCACTCTAGAGCTGCAGTGATAATTAGAAATGTGTTGCCAGCCAATACAGCCTTGGATCCCTTCACAAATTAGCCTCATTTTGAGCTTCTGTGTATGCAAGTGAGAAAGAGGGAGTGTGGGAGAGGGAGAGAGAAAATGCTCAGGTGATTTAGTTGAGTAACTCTCACTGAATTCTAGTTTGTATGTGAACAGTCAGCACGGTTTGATTTCATTGCTTCCTTTAAAGCTGTATCTCATGCATTCATGCAAGTCTTACAGAATAACAGAACATAGATAGACAAAGGTTTCATGCTCATTCAAATTGTGCCCCATGTTTCTCCTCTAATTCTTTTAGTCAGCTGAATTTTTAATGGTAATTCTATTTATCCATTTATTTACTTTGCGCATCTTTGATAATTCAGTTGTGCAATTAGTGAAGGTTAAAAGCGTTAGAAGGTTAGAAACATTTATCTGAGAGGCAGAAATCATGCATTCATAAAGCGTCTATTTGAATTGCACCTTCCACAGATCTTTTAAAAGTTCTATCATGATCATCTAGCCCCCCCCCCCCCCCCCTTTTTCTGTTGAACACAGGAGTTATTATCAAAATGTCAAAAGCTTTTCGATGCAATAAAAATGCATGATGATCACTGGCTGTCAAGTTCAGTCACAATTTTTCCGGAACTGATCCCGTACATTTAACAAAAACGATACAGCTTAACTAACACATTTACAGAGACTAATAAGTAGTTAAAAAGTAGTCCTGCCCCACCCCCCTTCCCCCTTAAACATAAGTGAAGGATTAATACAGAGGAGAAATTGGCCGAAATCTGTAATGCAGGGTAGAAAAATTGCTCTAATTCTTTTCTAATGCTTTTCACATTTAATAGTTATGAGAAGTTTCTGATCTAAGAAAATGACCTATTGCTACAAAGGAACTGAGCCATTTCTCCAATTGTCTTGATGATAGCTCAGATCCGGAGGCGCTCTGATCACACTGCAGTTGCTCTTCCGCCAATTCCATTCGGCGTGATTCAAAGATGCATTATTTAAAATACTTTCATGCACTTTGCAGCATCTGCAGGAGCTTTCAGCATATAATCCAGTCATGTTATAGAATCGTATTGAGCAACTGTCAAATGAATTTGCCTAATGCAGCTTCAAAATGTATTCTGTCACTAGTAATTGCCCACTTGCCAGCTGTTTGTCAACCTCCCTCTTTGTTGTGTCACGATGAGAGGGATTCAAGCTTTAAATTAGCGCATTGCGTGCTGTTTGCCCATAAAATATTTTCTGACAGTGTGGCTCTGCATGATGCATCGTTCTCGCTCTTGAAAAAGCTGCAGTCGGACAACTGTCTGATGCAGTCTTAAAAAAAAAAAAAACTTAACTTTTAAACCCCTTAAGTGTTTGATTTTTATTTTTCCAGCGACAGTTTCCAGCAAGAGTTCATTCCTGGTGCATATGCAGACATTTGCGCTATAGAACGAAGCACTATCCTGCTTTGAACAGAACGTCTTCTCGCTCACACAAACGCCCCCTCTATTGATTTCTTAGGTCTTTTCATTTAGAACTTTCACTTACTATTGGTCCACGCCCAGGAGAAGGAAGCCATCTGCATATTCAGCTGTTAATGCAACAATCAGGTCCAATTAAAAATGCATAAGGTTCTCGACTGTTGTAGATAGGAGCCGTATTGGTCATTAGATAATAAGGATTGATAAAAGTTACAGGGCACAATGTTAAAAATGGCCAGATCGATCAGAGAGCACCTTAATAATGAAAGTGGGGGCCTGAGGGACGAGAGCCATGGATCATTTTGACAAAGGGGCCTCCGATGGCGGATGAGACAGAGCGGGGACAATTAATCCCTCCAAGCTTCCGCGTGGCAAATCAAGTAGTTGCAGCTCATTACTGGCTGACCTTCCTAAACAGCCTTGAGAGCACAGGTGACCTTCGGGAGCTGACGAGTTTAAACCTCTGGCTGAAGGTGTGGAGAGCATGATGTTGAACTCAGAAGAGGCCTGGAGTAAGAAAGAAGAGACTAGTAAAAGAGAACTGCAACCTGTTTGCAGACCAGATTGCAATAAACTTGAACTGCACCAGCATACAAGAAGCTGTCTGAAATTTAGCACCAAAAATATGCGTGACTCTGATTACTGGTCGCTGTATATATGATATCTTGATGTAGTTCGATCGGTGGTCCCAATAAAGACCAACCCGAATAGCCAAGCGGATGACGCAAAACTCACAATTTTTCTTTACCCAGCTACAATTATTTCACTATGGCTGCGACCCAATCAGAGGATGCATCCTTCGAAGGACTCTGACTCTAATCCCGCGAATGAATTAATATTTGTCCTAGACTTTTTAAGGAAGTTATATTACAAGGTTTACAAACTGTCTTAATATGTTCACCATGGTTTTTTTTTAAATGTTTTTTTATTTTTACATTTGTATCATTAGGTATATGAGCAAGTTGAAGCCCAATACTTGCGTTTAAAACTGTAATTTGGCAATTTCTCTCTCCAAAAAAAAAAAATCCTGTCATCACCGGTGCGCAACGAATTCTAGGGTAGGCAAGGCTGTGAAGGATCTGTCTGTTGCATCCTTCATTTCACGGGAAACGAAGGATGCATTTGGAAGCCCCGTTTGAAGGAGCCTTCGTCATCCCACGGTCACGCAATCTGCCTTTGAATGCAGGCTTCGAAGGATGCAGCCCTTGAATTGGAATGCAGCAAACATTCACTGATCTGGGAGTTCTACCAGGTATCTGAAAACTACAATACGGCAAGAAATTTTCAACGTCTTTGCGGAGAGCAGAGACATTGTAACTACAGAAACTAGGACTGTGCGATTTTTGTGCATTTCGTTCCTTCACAGCAGCAAACTTTCTTTCCTCCCTAAAAGCACAAACTTAACATCCAAATCAGCTAGATCAGTGATTGTTGTGAAATCTACTGTTGCTAAACTACAGGGCAGCTCGATAATAGCCGTGAAAGTGATACTGTTTCCCAAGACAGAGTGGAACACGGACAAGCAAAGTGAACTTTGAGCTTTGGGTTGGTACCTAAACTAAACTACACACAGAAATGTGTCAAAATTCCATTAAACACTGTTGGTTACGTCTTAAATTAACAAAGAGTTGGGAAACAAGTCACATGTGTAACAAATGTATAATATAGACATAAATTCTGCTGTAACTACTGTTTTTATAGTTTGACTGGAATTGATGTATATTTCATTCTATTGTGTCAATTTATTTAGTTGTCTATTTAATAATTCCGAGCCTCGTAGGCTCAATAAAGTACCTACCAACCAAGTATACTGGATCCGTGCATCGGGTCTTAAAGTGACAGTAGCCTATAATATTGCTGCTGCTGTCTGTCATTAATGTTAATCAAACAAGAAAAGGCGAAGAGAAAATCACACATTGCTCTTTAGCTGTGTTTATAATTTTAGAATTTTTTCTTCTATTTCTACAATTTTTTATTATTATTTACAATATAAATCAATACAAATGGCATTTATTTATTTAATATTAAAAACAACATGCTGTCTTTATAATATGATACACTTTCCTCAAACAATCTACATAGGTCTCTGTGCATCATCATATTTTGGGGTCCTTGGCATCCAAAAGTTTGACAAGAAGTGATGGAATGAAGCGCGTGTCTCTGGGTGTGATTACTCCAAGGGGGAGTAATGAGAAGGCGAGGTGAGGAAAGGAGATACACGATGTGAGTTTATGGAGGCAACAGGAGTCATTATGCTACAACAAGAACTCGTTCAGCACGTCTTCATTTACCAAAGCCATGATCACCTCTCTCAAAGCATCCTCCGTACAAACTGCAGGCCGTTCACACAATCAGACTGATGAGCGAGCGCATATGCCTATCTTCCCAATTAATCTGGGCACTGAGCTGTGTTGTGAAAAGAGAGTGAGTACTATATCTCTCCCAGCAAAACCTCCCTCGGGCGACAGTCTGGGGCACAAACACGGCCAATATCACCGGCCCATATTTGGATTTCATTGGGATCTGTGACTCATTGCAGAAACGTGGATCATACCAGATACTGGCTGAAGGAGCAATTGCCTGTATATGCAAGCGTCTCTGTCCTTCTGTCACAATACACACACACACACACACACACACACATGCTCCCGGCTCAGGTATCAGCATGCCTTGGTGTCGTGGGCTGTAGCACAGAGTAGCACCACACAGTGGCTGCACAGACACTATTCAGAGGAAAGCCTATTATCTCCTGCAGGAGCCTCACTTTATTACACCATTATTTGGCGATCGTCTCTTCATGCTACAATGGCCAGAAACTTTAGATGCAATATAATGTGAAATTTGCAGGTTTTATAGCAATTCTTTGGGCAGCAGGGCATATTATTCTCTCCATTTCATACAATTAGTTCTTTTGTGCTTAAATATTGTGCATGCAAAAATAAAAAGTCTCTGCAATGCATTAGCACTCCTCACACTCGTAGACATTAGCATATGTCATTGCGTCAACAATGAGAGATGTCAATTTCTGTCCAGCAGAATTAGCATAAAACCTGTCTGTGATCTCATAAAATCAATCATTATATAAATATAGCCACCTTGTGAGAATGTGCAAGTGCTAATGACTCCTTTTGATTAGCATTAGGTTACAAGTGCTGAAATACTGAAGGTCAACCTGCCGTTTTGACATGGGATGAAAATGAATTTTTTTTTTTTTTTTTTTTTTTTGTGGGCGAAGGGATGTCATGATTTGAATTAAGATTGTCAGATTGGCTGTAAGCTTGAATCGGTGGGCACGAGTGTCTTGTATGACCTTTTCAGGGAATTGTCATTTTCCGCCCCTGTGATGCCACCATGGCTCAGCGGCGGAGAGGGCCTGTTCCCCGCGCTGTGTAATTTGTCCTGGGTGTTACTGTTCACACTGCACTAGCTCTAGCGATTCAGCCGCACAGACCTCAATGTATCTGCAGAGCACCAGGCTGCGACTGCGGAATAACGAGAAAAGAGCCGGCGCTAGAGATACACTCCATGCTCCGCAGACGGCGGAAGAGGCTCTGCCAATGACTTTGGCTGCATCTCTGTTTATTTCTGATGCGTAGGGCTGTACATTCCCACAGAGTCAGTGGCATGCGTCGTAGAAGGAAAGTTAATTCAATGGTTTAACGATCAGAGAGCGCACGTGGAACCCTTTCTGACAAGAGATGGTCACAGTATGTTGATCCTGGAAAACCTGTACAAAGCCAGAGTGCTGTAAAGAAAGTTTGTTAAAAGTGTTGCACATGTGTGGTAAGTCTCATACGTATTTGTTATTCTCTCTAATCACTGTAGCATTACAAATAGAACTAGCTTATTAATTTCAAAGTTGGCCCATTTAAAACCCTACTGGCATACACAACATTTAGGTAATGCATCATGCTGGAAATCGGACCAGACCGAGCTTGTGCAAAGCCACCATGATTAATCAAATAATTTATTCTGTTGGCAAAAAGAGTCTTCTTTCATGGCCAAAATTACTCAATGATAAACCAGACTCGGCAATGGAGACAACATTTGCTTTTGGGAGAAATCAAGGGGTCAATTTATAATATAAGCCATCAGGCAGATAATCACTCTTTGCTCATTATTAGAGGCCAAATTAATGTTAATTAAAAACAGTCGAGGCTTCTCTTCACAGTAGCTGCCATATTATCATTGAAACTTTATCTTTTTTAACACCTCCTGTGATCTTCACCTCTTTCTCACTTGTGGTGTTGGTGTCTCCTAAGTTGAGGCCTCTCATGTCTCATTTTCTCACATTTAACACGGTTAAATGTCTACAGTAACGTACTGGGACTAATTAATTTCTGTTTGCTTTCTGAACTCTTTTTTTTAATGAGGGGAGTATTCAGAGTAAAGAAAATCTCTGCAATGTATGTAGAGAGCATTTATAGTGGCTCCACAGAGAGCAGGTCTTTGTATTTGTGCGTGTGTTTGGTAGTTTGGTCTGTGCCACATCAGTGCTGCCAGTTCACAATTGTCAAGAACATAATCATGTTGTGCTCCTTTTATCTTTGTGACTTTATCTGTCTCTCTATTGGCTCCTGGAAGAACTGAACCCGGACATTCTTGTGCGACTAGACTCTGTGCGTTTTCTGCGTGTGCGTGTGTGTGTAATTAAAAGCTGTCATCCAGAACCACAGTCCTCCTCTCCATTAAAACAACCCATCAGATGGCACTCAGATAAACTGCCAGGAGGGTAGTGTGTGCGATGCGTGCGCGTGTAGACAGAGGAAATGGATGTGTGCTTAAGAGCAGAGAAGAGAATCAAAAGGAATTTAACAATTTCATTCCTCTTAACGATTCCTAAACATTGTGTCAAATTCAAGCGACTCTTTTGAAGCGACAGAAATGCAATTATTAATCATTTCAAAACAACAAAGAACAAAAATGAGGTGACATTTAGTTAATTCTATTATTTTTAGAAAATACGTTATGCAGCGTTTTTGAATGGTTTTCGCAGAACCATGTAAAGAGCAATATTTTTGACAACGTTGTCGACTCTACGCAAAAAAGGCAAAGGAAAAACTTTTCCATTTTTTCTACATCATTGTCATGTAAACGTACTGTTTTAAATTATGCATTGCATTGTGTATTTTAAGGTTAAGGGAATGCATGTAAATTTAACAGATAATGTCATGCCAGAAAATTACCAGTACTTTTCCATTGTTTCTTCAAAGGTTTGAGGTTCAGTAAGTTGGATTCACTGTTTGTGCTGTAGGTACATTTATGATTCATTAAAAAGCAATCATTAGTTTGGGAATCGAACGTTACTGATTGTGTTTTTGATTATCTATAAAGAACTGGCTCTTAGTTGAGGAACTAGTCGAGTCTTTCTGTCGGAAATCGTACTTCACCACTCGCGCTGTGTGGCTGTGACTCGGTAAAAAGAAAAGTTGTGTTTTGTCGTTTGTTTCTGGTACTTTGTCTAAACAGAACCGCTTCTAAATAACAACCCATTCTCAACCCAACCCGTTCCCATAACCCTGGTAAACCGTGAAGAAAGTGACAAACATAAAAAAAGAATTCGAATTAAAGTCAAGTTTAAAGATATCCCAGTTTCGCAGTGGGGGTGAATCCATATGTTTGTATGAGTCTGACAAACCCTTCAACTTTTTATCATCTTAAAAAAGGGTGTGAATACATGCATGAGTAAACAGCTAAAACTTTTCAAATTCACCAGTGGGTTTTAAATGAGATAAATGAAATGCACTCCTCAGAATGTGTCCTTGAGAAACATTTCTCATAATCCTCCTATCTGGTGATGTAGGTCATGAGCAGGTGGTATGTTTAGAGCGCCTAGAGAAGGATTTCCAATAATGTTGTAATTTATTGTGCAGATGGAAGTAGTGATCCAAGTAAGTTTGGCTCAAGAAGCGACAGCACTTGATTTTTTTTTTAACAATGTTGAGCATTTGCTCACGACAGAAGAGTTCCCGTATGCGCTTCTCCCGCCAACGGTCTTCCACAGAGGGAGAAATCTTTGGAAATTAATTAGAGGCAAATCCCTTCTTGCTGTTGAAGTGTGGCATTTAAAGGCATTGTCCTTGTAGCTTGTGTAATGCCACCTTTCAACAACGCTTCTCTCATTCCCTTTTTGCTCTCTCTCTCTCTCCCTCTCTGCGTCGGTTGGATAATGCCCCCTAATCCGTCCTGGCAACTCCAGCCCCTGTTTTCGAGCAGAAGTCAGCTTCTAATTGCCTGGCATTATTAGGTACTTTACTTGTAAATTTGCAGAAGAGGAACATCGCTCTTCTGCATCCAAGCAGTAAATTATCCAATTTCACCTCATCTCCGACAAATGTTAGTTTCAAACGCCCCCACAGCACCCTCCCGATCCGTTCACATCCTCACTACAAATGGCCTTTTAATTTCCTTTTCTTTCTCTTTTTCACAAGC
This sequence comes from Opsariichthys bidens, assembly GCA_037194245.1. Classification (NCBI taxonomy): domain Eukaryota; kingdom Metazoa; phylum Chordata; class Actinopteri; order Cypriniformes; family Xenocyprididae; genus Opsariichthys; species Opsariichthys bidens. The sequence goes on along the minus strand of CM074280.1, from coordinate 5,341,387 downwards.
TGATTGGTGCATTAAAAATTTAGAGTATTTCTAGTTATTTATTTAAAAAATAAAAGGAATCAATACAGGCGGAGCTGATGGTAAATATTCTATGACAACAGAAGTATTGCATTTAACCTCTCAATAGGGCAGTCTGACTGAAAGAGCATATTAATAATGCAGGATCACGGGATATATTACAACCAATGTCCATTATTAGATTCGCTTTAAATATGAGGCAACTTCAGACCATAAACAGTGGGAGTTTATGCTGCATTAACCGCAAAACAAAAAAACATTAGCTGAGTCAAAACATAAAGAAAGCCACTGAAATATTTATGGGGACAGAAACATTGTCCCACACAAGAACTGGCTAAATCTAAGCCAGGCTGATCACTCTTGTTCTCTGCAATAGAAATATTTCTTGTATCACACTAAAAGGGTCATTCAGTACATTTTCATTGCCCATCATATACTGTTTGCCTTAACATGTCTGATAAAATATTAAACGTAGACTATTTAAAGCTCTTTTGTCACAATAAGAGAACTGAACATGGGGCCAATTTATTAAAACATTATCCCAGGTGTTGTTTTCCTTTCTATAAAAGAATGGTTTCAAACTTTATTTTCATCCTTGACATTGAGTAAATAACATGAATAGATACAGTTTAATTGCCTGATTATTTTAATTCCTTAAATGACATCCATGCATTTGCATATTTTTTTTAAAAAAGAGTTGCAGAGCTCGAGAGGTATAACAGGAATGACAAAAACAGGCACAAAACAATCTGATGCGAGTCTCTTCAGCAGAGTAGATGAAACTTAACCCAATGAAAACAACAACAATGGACATCCACCCCCAACTCAACTTGTATTCATCTCCCTTTCTGTCCTCGCACACAATCAGGCAAACGCACAGCATTGCATGTTGTAAGCCATCTCTGTCAGAAAAGCACAAATCACAGCGTTTCATCAGCCTATGTGTCTCTCTTTCTCCTCCCTCCATAACTAAGCGAGCAGGCCTGCCATGTTGGCTCGCAGTTCTGTGTCTGAGAGATAAATGAAATGCAGATGACTGAAAAATGATATGATACACAAAAGCAAGTGTCATGTGGCTTTTGCATCCTCCTTGCTCACTGGCTTGTCTTGTGGCATGCCTTGGGCGGGATGAGTGGCCGACCCGAGCTACACAGATGCTCGTTAGCTCTACATGTGTTTCCCTGACAGCGAGTGTCTGACTGACGAGAGGGAAAGGCAAGGGGGTCTTGTAACATCATCTAACATCGAGAGCTCATCCTGAGAAAAGAGAAAAAAGTCTGTCTCATTCTATCTTTGCAAATTTGTGTGTGTGAGAGAGAGAAAGCATATGCTGGTGTGTCTGCCACACAGGTGACAGACGATCATTACGGGTTGCGCCATACACCTCTAGACATTTCCCCATGTTGTACATTTGGTCAGTGAAATGTTTACATTGACAGAAGCCAGTGGGATAACCATCGCCAAGGGGAAAGCCTGGGGCACCCGTCTGCACGCATGCTAATACCTTACTCTGACAAAAATGAGTGTATTTCGAAGAAGTAACAGACCTGAGTGACGCATCAGTGAGATCAAAGGAACACCTTCTCCCTCACCTAGGAAATGTTTTCTTTGTCATCATTAGAGAAGAGACTGTTCTCTACATGCTGGGGTTATATCATTTAAGATCTCTGTTGATGAGAGCTCCAATAAATCTTCTGCCATGCATTCTTGATAAAGATATTTTCACTCATTTGTTTGAGTGTGACGACAGCTGATGAGGCTGCGGCCAAAATCATTTACTCACCCTCAAGCCTCACCAAACCTTACTTTCTCGCTTTCCATAGAACATGAAAGGTGAATTTTCTAACAATATCCTGGCCACTCTTATAATGACCATAAAAAAGAACTAAACAAAAGAATCCTAAAAGTGGGCAATACCAGAATTTGGTTCATTTTTATCCCAAAATCTTTCCTTCCAGTGCTTTGTTAACCATCGCAACCAGTCAGTGAGCTGAACTCAAGAAGTGGATCCGTCTCTTTCATGAGCTGATCATCTGATTCATTGAAAGGTTTTATTCACATTCACCAAGCCAACAGTTGTAAATCATCCAATGAGGGAACACAAATTAATAAGTCATGAGAATGAAAAATGAGCAAGGCATGAGTAAATAATGGCTGAGTTTTAATTTTCAGGGGAACAGTTCCTTCAAATTTCCGTAAAGAACTCTTTACTAGTTAACAGACAAGATGTTCGTTGTGCTACATCCATCTTCCTAAATTAAAAAAAGGAATTTAAGTGAGTTACAGACCCCTGTGTCTTTTAGGGCAATAAAAGAATATACATCCTCAGGAACAGTGAAACCTCAACTGTTAAAGTGTTTCATATGACCTCTGACTGGGCAGGAATTAGCAGAGGCTGCTAATGAACATGCAGGCCTCTCTTCTATCCTCTTTGTTAGCACTCTGCTGTGGCAACCTAGATAACAGCACTCAAGCCAGAGCCGTGACATGTAAAAGCTCTTTACATAAAACATCAGAAATGCTCTGGCAGAAAAATACTCTTCTAAATACATAAATGAATAAATAAATAAAATGAAGAGTGGGCCCATTTCACGTCTTTTTGTGGCGGCTTAGATGCAGACTGGCAGTAAGAGTATAAAAGCGGGTGTCAGGGGGGTGGGGGTGATGTGTTTGTATGAGGGTTCTGTTGAAATGTTTACTCTAATGGAGGCCATAATGAGTGCATACAGCACAGAGCTCTGGCTCCGATAGGGGGCTGCGTGCCAGCAGGGCTTTAAAGGAAGGGCCCAAAGCCTTGGGCACTTGGCACGCAGGCTCTTCCCGCAATCTCCCGGCACACACAGCGAAGGAACGGTGAGAACCTGCAGATAACTAGCCATGAAATCTGCCATCACATGCCTTTGATTACTCATCCACAATTTACTGTTTTTAACCCCCCAACCTCAGATGCAGTAAATAAACATGTTTTGCTTTTTCATAATCTTTCACCTCCCTCTCTCTGCTGCTGCTATCAAGAGTCCGGCTCATGTCTGTCGAAATAAAACGGTTCCAACAATGCTCTCTAATCATTTCCTCGGTGCAATCCCTGAATCCTTTTTGTGAATATTAAAAAAAGGAAAAAAAATCCCACATTAGATCATCAAGTATCTAATTGTTTGGCCATTTCCTGAAATGAATTAAAAGCCTTTTCTCCCATATACTTCCAGCCAACATTGTGTCCGTGTGCACATGTGCATATCCGAGGGTTTATTTAAACGAAGAGAGAGAAAGAGTTCAATTTGAATGACGCAGAGGCTGTCAGTGGCTTCTTGGACTGCCAGGCACAGATGAAATAGCACTTGCTGTCTTGTTGTTATTTAAAAGCAGTTGTAATCCATCTGAAAGGGGCTGTGATATAATCCATTTAATTTCTCCTCCCTCACAGCAATAATACGGAGAAAAAAAAGAAAAAAAAAATCTATCGAGGCTATATAGCCTGGTGATTTAGTAATTATCTTTATTTTACCCTGGCGCATTTCACCGCAGATTAATTGGATCCTTATCTGCTCCGAGTGGCAGGTCACTTACCTCAACGCACCACAATATGGTTTATCTTAATCATCACCCTCCGCTACCTTTAACCGTGGACCGTATGAACCCGGAAAGATTATTTCGCATCAAAATCACCAACACAAACAGCATGCTTGTTACACTGCGTTTAATTGGTTCCCCAAGATAACACTTTATGGTGGGCTGACTGTGTAAAACTTGTGCACAAGCTGAAAAGAAGATGATTCTTACCAACTGCTTCCCTGACATAGACAAGGCTGTTAAACGTGAAAGGAAATCGGGGAAAAGATTATCGTGATGTGTGAAATGGGAAAAGACATTTGAAAATGCCACTTAGTACGAGAATGCCAACACCCTTCACAAGTATTGTTTGAGTCACACACTCCTAAAGAAAGATTTCTGGAATAAATTAGACACAGTAGCTCTGTTCCAGAACCTAGTGAACTACCTCACTGTCTACATAGGCAGCTGCCGTTCATCATCAAGTAAGCTTAAAAGTAATACATTTGCAATGCTCTACCAAGGCAGGAACGCTGCATGTCACGTAAGTACAAAAATACATACAGTAGCAGTTGCAAACACAAATATTAGGTAAAACACATCTGTAAATGCACTTTTTAAATTTTTAATGATAAATTAACCATTTTTAAAAATAAAATAAACAGTGGGCAATGGAAGGAAATGTTGATTTATATAATTTATATTATAATTATATATATGTATATATATATATATATATATATACATATATAATACATATAATATATATAATATAATTTCTTTATTTAGATTTTTTTAATTACATTAGAAAAATAGAACAGGCTTCTCCTTTTTTTATCTGACTAAATCAAAGAAATATCTAAATCAAAATCATACGTGTCACACTTTCACTCTCTTGTTATATCAAAGGACCACAAAAGTTGTTAAAAAAGGACTCTGAGCCCATCTGAAAACTGAACACTCGCCAGAGTGTACAGCTGTGATGCATTTTTGAATAAACCACCCCAAATTTACTCCTTAATGGGTAACAGGCCAAAAGCTTCACCCTTAGAGTAATACCTCCACCGCCTCATAACTCTGGCATCTGACAGCAGCTGTGTGTGTTTGTACCTACACTATCTGACATCTGACATAAGATTAATCACAGGCCTCGTGGAATAACACGGGAGAGAGAGCGCCGTCTTAAACTCTCAGAAGACGCAATCTACAACCGCTCCAATCACCCCCCATGCCCTGTCACTCCGATACAAGAGCGGAGTCGCTAGTTTCATATAGTACCTGATATGTATCAAACTGACGAAAGTTCTCATTATTGCACAACACACTACGCTGCCCATGTCATTTGTTAAGTCCCTTTCATTCCATACTGAGTGTGAGCATTCGAAGTGTAGTTGTGCTCATTTTGTGTCTGATATTGAATGTAGCACCAATGCTTTGCAACTTAGGGGGAATTTTTGTTTCTGGAATCACACACAATTCCTTCAGACTACACAAACCTCAATGCTTTCTCTAACTGGCATGCTGCACTCATGCCCTGATCCACTAGCGCCAGGGTAACGGAGCCGTTTCATCGGCCGTTGAGAGTCTAATTTACGGATATCTGCGTGAGCTCTGAGGCCCGAGGCGACCTGTCCCGTGTCGTATGGGGGAATGGAAGTATGCATACCATGCGGACTTCAGCAGCGGGGTCCGGATTAGATCGGGCTATGGGGAGTGGCGAGCGAGCGCGGCCCGTTTGTTCTCCGCTCCCTCTCTTATGTAGTGTGGGCTGATTGGGAGGAAAAGCTGAAATTGCTTTCACCGGGGCCCGGGCCGTCCGCTCCTGCAGCAGGCAATGATAACTAACAATGCCCCCAGGACCTAGTTAAAGCTGCATCACACATGCTGCAAAAGCACTTTAATGTGGCAGCATTAAGAAGCTGTCAGCTAGTCTGGAGCGGAGAAAAAACCGTCTTGAATTCATAGCCGATCGCAAAAGCATGCGTGTTGCAGTCACGTACAAATCAAACTTGTGCACGCTAATCAAGACTTTTGTTTACAGTGATAGCTGATTGAGAAAAGAGTTTGGATGATGACAGCGAGATGTATGTTTCTCTCTTCATGGCTGTCAACTCAGGTAGGAATGACCTAAATCATGCTATGTGGGAGTGTGGAGTGTCCTGTCCCTGTGCATATCATCAGAAGAGCTATGACAGAGACACCCTCAGGGAAAACGGGCTGTGGATAGATGTATATTATAACTTAATATTTTGGCTATTTAGACCTGGATGCACATTCCCCATGATACATGCCCCCCCCCCCCCTTTTTTTAATAAACTATTCACAATATCATCTGTGTATTTGTGCGGGTATGAAGCACGCGTACATTTGCGTATGCATACATGCAATTAGCTGTGTTTATAATGCTGAGGTCTTGTGTAATGGTTCCAGTTTTGCGGCTTCAATAAATATTCAGCAGGAACCAAGAGCAGCATGTTGTTGTAATAGACTTACAAGCAAGGTTGAGGATGCTTTTGAAAGAGATTACAATTGCACAATCTCAAAGTCCTTCATTCCGAAATAAATAACACTTGTTACCTCACCTGAGCCTGCTGTGTAGAGAGCTGCTTTACGATCCACCCACATCCATTTCAATTAACACCATACTGAAAAGAGGTCATCATGCCGCCAAATGAAAGATGAACCAAGAGCCATCCATTCAATGGATGATTATTGTCCATGCTATGCTATATGGTATATACACTGCCATTAAAAAATCTTCAAAACGAAGATTTTGTAAATGTTTTTAAAAGTCTCTTCTGCTCACCAAGGCTGCATTTATTAGATGCAAAATGTGCAGTGGATATATCCATAGATGTATATTATAACTCAATATTTTGGCTATTTAGACCTGGATGAATATGATGCATGGCTTTCCCCCCTATTTTTTATTAAACTATTCACAATATCAATGCGAGCACATCTGTGAATGTGTGCAGGTATGAAGCACGCATACAGTAAAACAGTAATATTGTGAAATACTATTACAAATTAAAATAACTTTTCTGTGATTGCAAAGCTGAATTTTCCAGCAGTCATTACTCCAGTCTTCAGTGTCACATGGTCCTTCAGAAATCATTCTAATTTGGTGCTAAAGAAACATTTATTATTATCAATGTTGAAAACAGTTTACATTTTTTTCAGGATTCTTTGATGAATAGAAAATTCAAAAGAACAGCATTTATCTGAAATAGAAACTTTTGTAACATTATAAATATCCCTACTGTCACTTTTGATCAGCATCCTTGCTGAATAAAAGTATTAATGTCTTTAAAAAAAACAAAAACAACAACAAAAACAAACTTATAACCCTCAACTTTTGAGTGGTAAACAAACTTTTGTTTTAGTGTGCTTTAATGACCATCCATCAGGGGTGTGACGAGATCTTGTACCACGAGATCTCACGAGACTAAAACGTGACGAGATTTCTCGTCGAGGTGAAAAGTCGTCTCGTCGTGCTCTCAGTGTGAGGGTGAAATTATTATTAAAGATGCCCCCCGCCACTTTCAAATCGTTTGTGTGGAAACATTTTGGTTTTCCAGTAGAAATAATAAACGGCGAAAGAATAACACACAAGACACAAACAATATGTAAACATTGTGAGAAAACTATGCCGTACACCTCGGCCAAGGTTGTACAGACTCTTAGACGCATTTTCATTCGTGCAAAATGGAAGCGACGCGCATGCGGTGTTTTTTCCTGCCGCGGCGAGATGAAAACATCTCAACTGTTCAGAATGCCTCAAGCGCACCGCAGGTCATGTGACAAGAACCAACCGATCATCTTCGACCTTTCCGTAACAAAACATGGAAATCTCAGCAGAACAGCTGATCATAGCTGTACAGGGGGGTTGTTATATCTCATCTCCATAAATATATCTAGTAGTAAAGCTAAAGCAAGGGCTAAAAATCAATGTATCCCTTGCTAAAACTTCCTCGTGGTCGTGGAGAGCACAGTTCACGGTTGCGACAGACGCTACAGAAGCGCGAGCTCCCGAACGCTTGCAAAAGAAGGAGGAAGCGACGCGGCCGCGCTTTACACGCTTTTTTAGGCGCGATATGTGAACGGCTCCTAAAGAGGCAGAAAGCATCGCTGTCACTGCTGACGGTTGGACTTCTCGGTGTACGCAGAGCTTTATCACAGTTACAGCCACACAATCAATAGTGACTGGGAAATGGTCAACTTTGTACTGCAGTTAAAGTGACACTTAAAGTGTAATTTGAATTTGTTATTTATACTGTTTAATTTATGTTCAATCTGTAGAAAGAAGTTCAGAGAGATTTCTCATGTGAAATTATACAGGGCAGAAAACAATTGGTTGATTTTGTGGCAAAACATTTAGCAGTGTTTGCATGTTGTTTTACTGAAAATAATTCATTAAAATAGAAGGAAAATGACGTGCATTACAAGTTGATTTCCAAATGCACCAACATTTTTGCATTTTATGATTTTCAGTTGAATAAAAGACTATTTTCCCTTCATACGTTTCATTATTGAGGATTTCTTAAAAATACTATAAAAATCTCGTCTCGTGAACCCAATCTCGTGTCTCGTCTCATCTCGTGGGACAGGGGTCTCGTCACACCCCTACCATCCATATTTATTTTTTTGACTTTATTACAATACAAACAGAAAATACAGGAAATATGAACACAAAATGTAAACAAAAACAAAACAAACAAAAAAAACATTTAGCTTCATTTATTGTGACCTCCTGGACTTCTTCCATTTGAAAGTAAAGCGCTTTGAGATGTAGCTTTTAAAGCTATATAAAATAGTTTATTATTATTATTACTTCCACTAAGAAGTAAATCTGAGAAACTTCTCATCGTATTTTGAAAGTTTTCTTTGTCTTCCAGTCCTTTTCTATTCCATTTAGGTTTAGAGTAGTTTTTTTTTAAAAAAAAAACTGCATACAAATGTTCTGGTTATATTCTAATAAAGAGACTAAGAAATAATTTAATATGGTCATTATACCATTGCTAAAACAACATCTAATGGTGGCTTAAGACTAAGTAAGTAAATACAGTAATGTGCCTAAGCACTTTACTGTATATACACACAGTACACACACATCAAATTTTGAATACATGTCTATTTAACTAAGTATATAAACCAGAATAGATCAGAATTTCTATCATGTTATCCTATGACTGCTTATTTAGAAGAAAAATGCATGGCAATATAAGGATGCGAAGAAAGAAAATAAAGTCGCGAAACTTTAAACTGCCCTCACCCTCTTTGGAGACAGACAGAGGTGGTAGTACGTTTACTTCGTTACATTTACTTGAGTATTTTTTTTTTTTTTTTGGAAAATTTTAAGTGTAGATTTAAATGTGGGTACTTGAGTTCAGTTTTTAGATACTCTACCCACCTCTGGAGACGGAAGACCACCTCCAACACAAATGAGACACAGCCCCCATTAACGGCCTTCTCCTTTAAAATACTTTACTGAGTATCTGAAGTCCTTACCCATTAAATACACATTCTGAGAGTATCCTGTCAAACACAGATTTGAATCAATACTATTCTAGAGTGGCTCGTTAAACTTGAATCAGCTTTGGAAGTGGTGCATGCTTGGCTCACAGCTGCTGTCATTAGCCAGTGGCCTGGAGATTATTGGAGAAATGCCTGTGTGTGTGAGAGAGAGAGAGAGCATGGGAACATCATTCTGCTTCACATGAATCTAGTTTGATGTATTATATCACATCCATTAATGTCAGGATTATTGTGTATGACAGTACAGCCAAACTTGATACAATGTAAGAGTTGCACAGAGATCTGTGGAAAATGGTTCTTTATTATTTTCTGCTATAAAATACAAACATGTCGTAGGGATGCACTACCATATTGTTTATTTGTTCATGTTTTTTGTCTATATCATGGATGTATTTAAATTTTGTCAATATCCTAATACGCTAACAGTTTAAATATATATATATATGGACATGTAATAAATAAATATGTATCTTTCACACTGTTTTATATTATAATGTCGATGTGATGGCAAAATTCTCTTGCAGAACAATCCAGAGATATTAATTTTAGTGTGATTGCATTTAAGCCGCGTTGGTATTTTATTGGTTGTTGGCTGTCAAAAAAAAAAAGAAATATTTATTGGTATCAGCCTATGTTATAACATACAATTTTTAATGGTATTTCTAAGCTAAAATACTAACTGGGACATAAACGGATATTCAATTTCAAATGTCAAAGCCCAGTTCACCGGTGTTTCACCGACTGGAGATATTTCCAGCACCACTTGCGGTCAATGAACTCCCATCATCGTGACCTGATTAATCTATGCAATGTGTGTGTTTGTGTACCGTGAGCCGGCAGTACGGGGGTTAACTCTGACAAGAACAGTAATGAGAGCGCAGCCAGACGTGTGAGGTAATTAGTCAGTCCGCTCTCCAATATTTACCCAGTTAATTATTTGTGAGTTTTACTCTTGTCTTCCCCTCAGACTGCTGCTGCTGTTGTTTTTTCCACACCATTTGTCACAATCTAACTCTCCTGGGCTGGACTCTCTCGCTCACTGGTCCTGCAGTTTCTCTCTCTCTCTCTCTCTCTCTCTCTGTTTCTGTTTCTGTTTCACCAGGGAGTGGCATTTGGATGAACTCTTGTCAGTAAAGGTGTTAGACCGCTGTCCCTGAATGTGTGAGGTCGTAAGATTATTTATTCATCCTACTGTTCTCTCACTACTGCTCAGAGATGTGAAAAGGCCCAGCCTGTGGCCTATGAGCTTTGGGAAGAGTGGAGGGCAAACAGAAAAAGGAGAAACAGTAAGAGAAGAAACAGAGCTGTGTGCAGCCTTGAGTCAATAGGAGGAGATCCAGTCATGCCTGTATAGTCTTCTTTTATTCAGGCTTGTGGTGCTATCAGGGCTATCATTAAGGACAACTGTTGTCTATATACACAACCGTTCAAAAGTTTGGGATCATCAAGACATTTTCAAAGAAAGTAATACTTTTATTCAGCAAGGACGCATTAAATGTATCGAGATGTGAAACGTAAAGACATTTATAATATTCACAGATTTCTATTTCATTTAACTTCTGTTCTTGTGCTGTATTTATCAAAAATCCTGAAAAAATGTATCGTTTTTCACAAAAAAAAACTATTTTCAACATTGATAATAATTAAGGATAATGATTCTGAAGGATATTGTGTCATCAGAGTAATGGCAGATCACATGAAAAAAATATAACGGATTAAATATAAATTGCATAATAATGTTAAAATTTTTTACTGTATCAGATAAAACTTCCAGTTTTAGTGAGTATAAGTGGCTTTTCAAAAACATTTAAAACATCTTACCGCCCCCAAGCTTTTGAATGGTAGAGTTATTTGTCATATCAAACTATTTGAGGAATTTAAAAAAAAAAAAAAAAACAACTTGAAATTTGAACGTTTAAAGGACTTACAGACAGACAGACAAACGGACCCGGGTAGAAGAACATTTTCTTTGAATTGTACTTGCCTCCAAATTTCCTTTGGGGGTGTGGCCAATATTCACACCCATGAATAAAAAGAGAATTTTCACTCAAATCTGAATTTTGCACAACCCTCTATGGTACAGCTTGATACTTATTTCGGGCCTGGTGAGAGGGGCCCAGCCAAACAAATCTTGTCCCGCACCCAGTGAATTTAAACGACGGTCCTGGATACCAGAGCACAAATCATTACTTGCTGAAGGCAATGCATTAACTGCTAGATAAAGTAAAAAAGCTAGCCCCATATCTATTTTCTGTGTCCGTATCTCGGAGGTTCAACAGTGACAGAGGTGAGCGATTCCCAAGTATCTCCAGCACAAAGATACCACTGAGTTCCAACTAAGGCCAGAAACTTTCGTGATCACTTTTTTTCTCCGAATACCTACTTTTGAACTTTTGACGGTTACTACCTCTGTGCAAACCCTCACAACTAAGAGAGTCCTGAGGCGCAGAACACTGTTAAACAATCGTTGCTCTTTCGAAATGAATAATGTGGCCAATATGGACATCCTCCACCAGCAATCTTTAATTAACAATCTCATTCAAAAACACAAAGTAGTTTTGTTCAGCGTGGGGGGTAGGGGTAGAGGGGCTTGGAGATGGGCGAGTGCGTGCGCATGTTTGCGTCTTTGCGAACATGGCCAAACCAGTAATTATTTCATTATGCCATGACAGCAGTAATATTATAGTTGTGCGAGTGTGTGAAATGCTCTTATCTTGGGAACAAATGAGCCTCTTTCCCAAGGGAGAGGGCTGCACAGCAGGCCTGGGGTTGGCCTGCATTACTCTTCCTTCGCATAGTCGCCTTTTTAATATTCTTCCTCACGCCGTGCGCCGCAATTATTTTGAAAATAAATTTAGCACAGATAAAAATTGTGCCTCTTGGGTCAGGTAAATGACTTCCTTGTTTTTATTGAGAAGACAAGGTGTTTATTAGCAGCCTTGTTGGCTTCTTGTGGGGAGGTTTTCTGAGTTTGAGTAATTGTCCAATTAAATGTAATTTGGGGATGAGCGCTAACCCAGCCGAATGTACGGTGCAAGTGAGACTGCTGCCGGGACGCGCATTAATAAATCCCACTGAGACTTAAAAAAAACATATAAGTCTACCTCAGTTTTGCTTCCCAAAAATTGTAAGGCCTTAAAAACTGGGATTTTTAGACAAAGCAAGTCTTTCCCTCCCTTTCCTTTTTTTACTCGGCACCCTCCTCCTTATCTCATCCCTTTCTCCACATCTCTGCTCTCCAACACAAAAATAATTCATCATTCATGTAATTTCAGCATGCTGAGAAATTGCCTCTTATTCAAACAGAAAGGTTACCTTAATTGTTATGTAGCTCAGCTATTTATGCCCGTGTATAAAAATGCATGGGTGCTGCTTTGGAGAAAGGTCAACCATTACAACGAAAGTAACTGTTTTCACCCTATCTTTTTTTTTCTTTTCTTTTTTTTTACTCTTGATGCACATGGCCTTTTTTGTGTGGATGTTGTGCTCTTTACACTGAGTTGGGATGAAGTGACAGGTTAGGACCCTCAACAAAACCCTATTCCGTCTCAAAAAATGTCTCAAATTGTGCTCAGATTTGCCAACAGCACAAAGTCTGCAAACAAAAGTAATTTCTGTAACATTGTAGATAAAGGTCCAATTCTCACTATTAACTAGATGCTTATTAGCATCTATATTACTGGAATATTGGCTGTTTATTAAGGCATTTATGTACTTATAAAGCACATAAATGCCTTTTTCTGTATGACCATGTTCTAATCCCAACCAATACCGAAACTTAACAACTACCTAATTAACTATTAATAAGCAGTAATTAGGAGTTTAATGAGGCAAAAGTCTTAGTTAATAGTGAGAATTGGACCCTAAAGTGTGGCTGTAATAAATTTTTCTTATCAAATTCTTATAATAATAAATTATTTAAGCAAAATTATCCACATTATTCTATAGCTATATATTCATACAGAAAAATCTGAAAGAATAAAGAGCATCTAAACTATCAAATGTTTCTCTGGCAAAATTACCATTCCCTGCCCTGCTCTTGGTGGGGTCGAGAAATCCCACGATGAGCCAGAATCAGTCTGGTCCAACACTTGTGTGGCAATCCGTAACTATAGTATGTTTTGGCAAAATGTTGGCAAAATTTGGTACAATCTGCTAACGGTCAAACTGAGGGTTGGGTTTAAGGGTTACGACAATACTACCAAAGAGTCAAATTTCTCTTATTAGATCGGGTTGCCCTGGTCTGGCAAGCCCAACTTTTGATTATAAGCCTAAAGTAATTTTGTCAAAGTTATTTGCTAGTCATGCAAGCACAGTTAATATCTACTTTATTATGTAGAAAGACTAAAAAAATCATCAATATGTCATGGTGACAAAAGTAGTACAGTGTTTAAATGCGGTTTGATTCCATGAATTACTTTGATAAATGTATAAATATAAAAGTCAATTTCAACATCTTGAGTAGGATGCTAAAATGCAAAAAACAAAACAAACAAACAAACAAACAAAAAAAAAAAACTAAAGACGAGTTGTTAGGTGTTTTGTAATTTTGTCCACCCCCAAATACAACTACTAAATTTTCTACTATTGTAATGGCAGTCCCTCCAGAAAAACGTGATTATGCGATCGCTTGATTTCATGCATAATCAGCCAAAGTCCGCATATTTATGCAGGGGTCGCATTTTTTCAAATATGCCGCACTTTCGCCGCATAAATTGCAGATTTCAGCGAGAAAAATATGCGGGGCTAGGGTGATTTCATAATCCCTGTATTTTCGTTTGCAAAAAAGCCTCATATATCTTAGCAGAAAGTTGAAAAATGTTGCGTTTGCTTCACACAAGCGCCATTATTTTCCCCCTATTGCCATGGGAACCTTATGAAGTGACGTAATGACGCGACGTGAACGTCATCTGTAAACCCCGCGGTGAAACCGTGATGAAGCACGCCAATAATTCTCATTTGCCAACGAAAATAAGCTCAAAAGAGCGCGCAAAGCAGTTTCCCAGTGTGTCATATGATAGTGGGGGCAAATTTTTTTGCACTCCGTGCAACTGCGTGTTGGACCACAGACGCAAGTCGACGCTGGAAAACCACTTTGCAGTTTCAAGTATATTAGTAGTATGTAAAATAATTTACGTTGCAGTAAGATTGCACTTTGTGCACTGGAAGCACTTCATGTTTGTTTTGTATAGCTACCTCTGTTAAACAGGAAGCACACATTTTATTTTTTTATATTTTATTTATTCATTTTTACAGAAGTTGAATATTCCTTTTGTAAAGCGACAGAACTTATTTGACTCAGTGTTTTGTAATTTTGAGCCGTGTGTTGATGAAGGTCTGAAATAAAACAGAATGAGAACTTCAATATCCTGTGATTTAGTAAGCCTGCCTCTTTACATGAAGGCAGTATCTAGTGAGAACAGGGTGTTGAGGGAATCACCTTTTTTTCCCCTTTTGCATCAAAAACCGCAGTTTTTGCAAGTTCCCGCAATTTCATCGCATAAAATTTAAAAAATATCCCGCATATTCCATCGCATTTTTTAAGAAAACGTGCCGCATAATCAAGGATTTTTGCCCGCAACAATCACAAAAAAATCCCGTGTTTTTCAGGAGGGACTGTAACGGTTGAGTTTAGTATGCTCCAACGACCAGTAAAACGCGTGACGCACGCAAAATGACAAGAGTTTAAGCCACAGAAAGAACAAGACCACTACACATATACCAGCTTTAAGAATGAACACAGAACTGAGGAAACTGAGGGCTTAAAACAGCAATATGTCAAATTTTTGCAGTAACATTTTCAAAAACCACCAGGCCATTGATATATATTTTGTTCAGATGAGTATTTACAATATCCCAAATGTTTCCAACTATTTGTAACTCGTGAGAAAAATCGCAATTTTAACCAAGGATCCGGGACACGTGAGGGATTCGGCTGTAAATGGAGTCGCATCCGCGATACTCTCGGTTTCCGGTTTTATTTTGTAGAAACCACAGAAACACCAAAGATGCTTTAATATATATTTCATGTGGGAACACAGACAAGGGAACATCTGTTTTGATACATTTATACACAGACAACCTATTATTGTAATTTTGTCTTACTGTTTAAATGTAATTTTCTTGATTTTTTGCGAGTACCATGCTTCAGCATGCCTCAGAGAAAAACACGATTTTGTCAAGTAGCTAACATGGCATAATCAGATGCAGCTTTTTTTTAGTAATAGCAATACAGAAGTTTCTCCATCATACAATACGTTTTAAAATGAATTGCATACCATCTATCACAACAAGCAATCCAGCATTTAATCTGATATTCTAATATTGATCTAGCTCACTGCAGTGTGAAACAAGTCTCTCACAGCAGCCGGCGAGCGAACGCACAGAGTAACATTATAACATCATTTTCAACACACTCAAATGTATCAAATACGATAAACCTCATATTCAACTGGAGAAGCGGCACTGGCGACTGTCCACTGCTATGTTGCGTTTGTTCCTCATTAACAATCGCTTCAGCGGCATCGTTCAGCTCCCACAACATTCCGCCCTGCTCTGCTTCACACTACATTAACGCTAATAATCACATCCACTAACATGATTTCCCGATTCTTTTCCACCGGCTTCTGAGGTGAAGACCACGTGTCCCAAGATTACACGCTCAAACCTTTGAACAGGTGACCTCAAGCGGATGAAAAACTACATAGTGCACCTTTAATTACACAAGGAATGATAATCAACAGAACAGGTGTGAACCAAGCCGAAATCTTGACCACTAACTATGAACTAAAGGTGTTGTTATCAGGTGATGGCACACGCATTGTGCAGAGAGATCATATGAATTAAAGGCCTACTATAGATGAAGAATCTGTGCTTAAAATTCTTTCTGGGTGTACCATCAGATAACAGAGACCAAAGAACAGTAGCGTATATAATTGTCCGAAGACAACAATGATCATGATTTTTGAAACATTTCTGCAAGTTATGTTTCTGGTGGAGGTGTGCATCTAAAAGAGATGCATAAATAGGTCTAAACACTTATACCCCCACACACAAACACCAAAAAAGCTGCACACTGATGTAATCCCACAAGTACTTGACTTGATTTTACACTCATTGAGTTCACGAGAGGGTTGAATACATACCCACAAACCCCTGCACACACTTTCTTATATTTCTCTTCTCACATTAGAGGCTGGCGCTGCCACCATCACTGCTGCCGCCCACAGCTCATCTTCACAGTAAACCTTGTCCCTCTTCAAAGCTTAAGTCTCTGTGTTCACCCAAAAAAGCTATTCCAAGGGATTAATGAATCAGTAACCGACATGTAAGCGCAACCATCACGAGACGAGGGACTGATACGAAATGACATTTGAATGGAGAGAAGTCGAAACAAAATCAGGTTCACTTGATCCTGCTAAACAGCGCTGCTGCTGGAAGGCGCTTTGGCTGAGAATCCATATGACATGTTGATTGGAGAAACAGCTTCAAATTCCTAATGAATATGGATGGGAATGTTTATGCCTTTTGGAAAATAATCAACTACGTTCAGCAGTTCAACATTTTTGGGGGGGTTTACATAAATACAACCTGGAATGGCGCCGGGATGGGGCGTGCGTTTTCTCTCTCTCTCTCTCTCTTCGCGGAGGATACGATAATGAGTTTATTTCAGATGTATGGGTCATGGACCTTCATTTTGAGTTCATACTGTCTTAAAATGGATTATCTGCAGCACCTAGGTGTGATTTAAATATGAATAGGTGAGAATTTATTTTGTGGTGCTCAATTCCCCTTACAAATCAGTGCCCCTCCTTTCCAGCTACATAATCCAATTCCGGCAGAACCCAAGTAAAAAAAAAAAAGATGAAGTGAAATCTCATATATTTCCTTTTATGTTAGCTTGTCTTCTGAATTCAATATTTGATTGTTTACTTACTGGTCCTGGGTGAATGAATATGTTAAGAGAGCACCAATGTGAATGTCATTAATATCTAAATATTATGGAAAAGAAATTCATCTCGAGGAGTTAATTTATTTGAAATGCCCAAACCATCTCTTGTCTTGTTTGCAACACCTGAAACATAGAATTCTTCAGTGATTGAATACCTGTTGTATTAAATAAGATTGCATTTGTTGCTGGCTAATAATTCCTGTTGACAGCACACAACCTTGCACAGCCTGATAGAAAGTAGCATGAGCAGGGAAAGTTTGAGGCCCAGTGCTATGTTTAAAACATTTGCTAAGCTTGACAATCAGAATAAGAAGTTTTATTAAAAGTTTGACTTTACCCTTGAATGTGTAGTTCACAAAAAGGCCAGACTGTCGTGGCATGTGAAGAGCTCTTTTATGTGACGACACAATTTGCTAAATCTTAACATAAAAAATGGATGAAAAATGCGAAATCAAAAATGCATTTCTGTATGTTTATGTCCCAGGCATAGATTTTTATAAACGGACATGAACGTTTTTCTTTTTGTTATATGAAGCTTTCAAAAGTAAAGATATTTGAGTGAAGTGATGCGAAGTTCCTGCGCAGGAACTTTCCCCAGGAACTAGGGACTTTGGGGTGGTACTTTTTGTGTTTCATCCACAGGAATCACGGTCTACATGAAAAATTTCCCCCCCACATTCCCTGCTCCTAAGTTAGCACTTTTTCAAAGTTCAGGAATTTTCAGTGGTGGGACTCTGAACATGCAAATTAACATGCTAAAGCTAGTTCACGGAGCATTTCGATTGATTGACTCCACGCAGCATTTTATTGCAACCACCATTTTTAAAAGTCTATTGCGGTGCGGGCATCTGAAGTTGTTAGCTATTCAAATCAACAATGGAGTTTAAAAAATATGACTGGTGGAGCGACGACGAGGTTCAGACTTCATTAAGATTATAAGTGGAGGACGAAATCCAGCAGGAATTGCAAAGTCGAGCGTAGTCCTACGTCACCGGACTAATTTGCCTAATCTTCACGGTACATTATACCACGATGGAAACACAGACCCGCAACAAGTCTGTGGGGAAAAAAGCTCATGGGAAAAAAGTTCCAGGGACACATTGTTGGGTAATTTCAGTGGCAACGTGGCTTTGCTTACCAAGGAGAAAACTGTGTCAGTGAAGAGCATGCTTGAGATGAAATATGTGATGTATGAAGAAAAAAAAAAAACAACAGTTAAAATCCTCTGTGAACTTAATATTTTTCTGTGTGTAATTTCCAATCAAGCTTTGATGTTGTCAAAATTTGTGTATTTAGGATATATAAAATGGTAGCTACAAAAATTAGCTTTCACTAAACAAAAACATTTTCTATGTTCAAATGTGAAGAGCTATAAACCACTAGCAGAGCTCTCTTTATTGAATGTACAATATGCTAACCATAGGGGGTTGATTCATGGCAATGAATGACAAGACCTTGAAGTCTGCCTCACTTCAGTAGGTCAACTGTCCCCCCTTGGGGCACTATCCCCATCCTGTGTCTTCCATGCTAAAATTAACAAAGCCACTGTCACTCTCCCCCTGCCAAAGAAAAATAATTGGGTTTCTTAAGGAACACATAGAAATGCGTAAGACTGCGATCAATTTTTCACAGCGCTCCATCAGCCCACTTGATCCCATTATATTTGATAACCATTCACACTGATTGATCCACTAGCAGATGTGGTATTGATAAATAATTAAAAAACTTTCCATTTAATTTGGCCGTGAAGGAAGTGCGAGATGGGACAGGAGGGAAAAGCAATTAGGCCCCTGTTTGGTGTAATGAGGCCCACAGCCGTGCTGCAGGAGTGCTCGTGGACCCCATAACACCCCCCCCCCCCCCAACTCATGCTCTCCCAGTGGACATCACCAGCTGAATTAGTCTACCATATTCACAGGAATCACTGCAATCCAGTTTGAAAGAAAATCAATAAGATATGTCCATTTATGCTTCCAAGTGAAGGAACAAGGCCAGAGGAGGCCTAGCATGCTGAACAAACACAAGATTTAATAGGACACAATTTTCCATCCTACTTTATTGTCTTTACAACAAATTGAAAGATTTGCAGTAGTTTTCCTTCCAAACAATCCCTCTTTTTTTTACCCTCACACTAGATTGTATATTATTTCAGCTTGTTTCACACCATGTTTCTGTTAACATACCAGCAGAATAATTTATAAATGTGTTTATTGTAATTTTTGGAAAGTGGAAAGTTATAAGCAATAAGCAAAGTGAGTGAGATTGTCACCGTTTTCAAATTCTGGTAAGAGTGAAAACTAGGATCTTAAACAGGATCTGTTAAATAAATAAATACATAAAGAAAGAAAGAAAGAAAGAAATGTAAAAGTGCATGGGCAACACAATAAAGTTCAATGCTTTAAGAATCATGAACTACAAGTATTGTTTTTTTCCACAGCATTTATTATTCTAGGTTAATATAAATTTACAAATATAATATGATGCATTGTTAATTGTTCATTTTCATGTTCTTTAATAGCATAATACATTAAAATTTATATATACAATTTACAAATTGTAATATTAATATTTATATCTCAAAATGTTACCAAGTAAAATCAACACCAAGATTTAAAGATGCTAGTTCACGACACCTAATGCATCAATTAATGTTAACAAATTGAACTGTATTATTTAGTGCAGTGTTACTGAGATTCCTTAGTTTTTGTGCTTTCACATTTATACATTTCGCAGATGCTGATTAGGAAGCTAGTTTTGATTTAGATTTTTTTTTTTAAATCTACATTGTGCACCCCAGCGATAAGCGTGAAAGGTGTTTTTGGACAAAGGCCTTTAATATACCAGATCATCATGTTCATATATACAGATGCATATCAATATATTAGAATGTCATGGAAAAGTTCATTTACTTCAGTAATTCAACTCAAATTGTGAAACTTGTGCATTAAATAAATTCAATGCACACAGACTGAAGTAGTTTAAGTCTTCGATTGTTTTAATTGTGATTTTGGCTCACATTTAACAAAAACCCACCAATTCACTATCTCAACTACTAATTAGAATACTTCATAAGACCAATAAAAGAAATAAAAAACATTTTTAGTGAATTGTTGGCCTTCTGGAAAGTATGTTCATTTCCTGTATATGTACTCAATACTTGGTAGGGACTCGTTTTGCTTTGATTACTGCCTCAATTCGGCGTGGCATGAGGGTGATCAGTT
This sequence comes from Opsariichthys bidens, assembly GCA_037194245.1. Taxonomy (NCBI): domain Eukaryota; kingdom Metazoa; phylum Chordata; class Actinopteri; order Cypriniformes; family Xenocyprididae; genus Opsariichthys; species Opsariichthys bidens. The sequence goes on along the minus strand of CM074280.1, from coordinate 5,321,110 downwards.
TGTGGCACTACTGAGGTGGTATGGAAGCCCAGGTTTCTTTGACAGGTTTCTTTGGCCTTCAGCTTATCTGTATTTTTTGCTCTCTTGTTTCTCAATTTCCTCTTGACAATACCAATGACAATAGATTCTCTCTGGGGTTCAGGTCTGGTGAGTTTGCTGGCCAGTCAAGCACACCAACACCATGGTCATTTAACCAACTGTTGGTGCTTTTGGCAGTGTGGGCTGGTGCCAAATCCTGCTGGAAAATGAAATCAGCATCTTCAAAAAGCTGGTCAGCATGAAGGAAGCATGAAGTGCTCCAAAATTTTCTGGTAAATGGGTGCAGTGACTTTGGTTTTCAAAAAACACAATGGACCAACAGCAGCAGATGACATTGCACCCAAATCATCACAGACTGTCGAAACTTAACACTGGACTTCAAGCAACTTCTCCACCCTTCCTCCAGACTCTAGGACCTTGGTTTCTAAATGAAATACAAAACTTGCTCTCATCTGAAAAGAGGGCTCAGGACCACTGGGCAACAGTCTAGTTCTTCTCCTTAGCCCAGGTAAGATGGCTCTGTGGATCAGGAGTGGCTTAAGAAGAGGAATAAAACAACTGTAGCCAAATTCCTTGACACATCTGTATGTAGTGGCACTTGATATACATTTATACAGTGTATGCATGTATGTATGTATATATATATATATATATATATTACCATGTGCTCGCAGTGAGATCTTGCTGCAAACAACTTTCAAAAAATATTTTGTACACCACCCACCCAAGTTGTTAACATGCACTTTTTCTCTGCATTGAAAATGATACTTTCCCAGTGTAAAGTTACCTGCTTGACATGCTATCGCCGCCTGTGTGTCGAATGTCAGCACATTGGCTGGTATAATGTGTCATTGAGCCCTGTACTGAAGGTGGCTGAGGTGTTGAGATGGAGGTTAATCAGCTCATGTGTCATGTAGCATAGAGACGACGTGTGGCACAGAGAGACCAACAAGACCTTACTGAATCCCCCAGCTGCTTGGCCCAGCCAGTTAACACCACACATTCAGGTCATGGCCCGCCAGTGAAGGACACGCAGCCCCAGATGTGTGATATGAGCAGGGGATGCAGGTGGTGTGCAGCCCACACACTAGCTAATAATGTGCTGTGGCACTTTTTGGACTTGCACCTTCCGTCGAAATTCGCTGGGTGATGGAGCTCGTCCTTGAGCGCATCAGGTAAAGACAAAATCAGGCCTGGCGAAATGGTAAGGAGCCCCTAAGGGCACATGGTTATGGAAGAAAAATGTAAGATGGGAGAAGAGAACATTTTTATTTTTGCGTTAACATTTGAGTTTTCTTAAAAGTATTGCATTTCCCCAAGAAACTTTGCGTTCACACACAATACATTTACATTTTCTCGCAAAACCTTTGTGCTCCCTTGAGAAACTGTTGTGATTGAAATATGTGGGAGGAAGAACCATGTTTTAGTGCTTTTGTGAATGCAAATTTTTTTCTGGGGAATCCAATATTTTTGTGAGAGAAAGCAAATGTTTTGTGAGCGAATGCAAAAGTTCAGCAAACGAACAAAGTTTCTTGGGGGAACACAATACTTTTCAGCAAGAATGTAAAAGTTTTGCAAGTGAACACAAAAGCATTGAAATATATATTTTCCTTCCCATCTCGTATTTTTTCCCCCATCATATCCCCTTAAGGGCTGCGTAAAAATGGAGAGAATCATAGCCAATTTACAAATTAATTTGACCAATGAAAAGAAAATATTGTGCTGCGTCACATTTCTTAATGTTGATATCCGTCTTGATGACTTGGTGCCACATCAATCCATTATGCATAATTTATTTTGGATCAAGTCCCACATTATCATAATCACCCACTGGATATGCCGCTCACTGTGACACTTCAGCAAGTGGCAAAGCCGTGACTCTGGTAGGGGTGAAGAGCGAGACCAGTTGAGAGAGAGAGAGAGAGAGAGAGAGAGAGACCCAGCGGCTGGCTCAAACATCTCCCTTAGCAGACTCTTCTGTGATGTACGGGATGTTAAGATGTCAGCCCCTCATTCACTTAAAGCTGATAACTGCAGTCAGGAGTGTGACTGCGCTCAATGTGTGTGCAGACCGGCACGGAATGGGTTACCCGTCTGCCTGCCTACTCAAATGCTGCCGTTTGCAATCACTAAGCAGCTTTAGTGTCTCCTACCACAGTCCTGATTTAAAATTCATAAATGCTAATCCTTCATAATTTACAGTTTAAAAAGCAGCCCTGCGCGTGGGCCCTGTGGCCATGGCTCAGTCAGAGTAATTATCCCAAGGAGCTGGGAATGGACTACTCACCAAGACTTTTAACAGTCAAGGAAATCCCCTCCACTGGCACCCAACCCAATTACTCCAAATAAGTAAACAGATTAGCAAGTCATTTTCCCGTGCAATCTGGACAAAGAGGCCAAATCGCAGCCTTGCAAGGAGTCAGGTGGGTAAACAGTCTTAAAGTTGGGCCTGCTCGCTCTTTATAAGGTGTGCGCTCTGCCAAGTAATTTTATTAGCCATTTCATTTCATTATGTAAAGAGGAAGGAATGGATGATTGTCTTTCGCAGGGCTAACATGCTCTATCAACGACTTGCGTTGTGATGTAGGTGATGTCCTTGCAGCATGTGGCCTCGCGGTGGCTTTTTAAGGCTTCAACTGATCTGTATTTATGTTGTAGAGAGTGGATTATTCTATCTACTGTGAATGTTGTTAATGGTGGTTGACAACATCCATTTGGAACCGACCTGGTTTTTCAATTTCCTTTAATGGCTCTAGCGGTTTCACAAGGGGTTTTGGTTTTGATGGGGTACATTTGGAAAAAAAAGAATACTAAGGCCAGCATATATAGATTAGAAATGAGAAATGTACTAGAGGTCGATTACAAATGTTCAGTCTGTGTATCAACACTGCATCTGTTTTCTTTCCTCAGTAGAATTCCAAATCACCCACCGTGTCATCAATGTCGACTGTGCCATTCATTGACCATACATATTTGAAATAATTCATAGCATTAGACATGAAAGTGCTATCTTTTGGTGTAATGCAAGTCTGGAAAAGGCCAGAATGTCTGGCTTGATCTTGATTGCATCTTGAGAGCTTTATAGTGAATAAATTTGAATAGATAGAATCTTCTATTAAGTTAGTGGAGACATAAAGCAAGATCTTTCCATAGATAGCTCAGTTAATTAATGGTTTTCTTCTCCATCTTGACCTCAAAAACATCTAGCACAAGTGTGATCATTATTTCATCTCGGTGTCAATCTATTAGAAATAAACTAGAAAAAAAAATGTAAGGGTTAGATCAGGTAAAAATAATAATTAAATTGATGGCAGTTAAATGTGTGTGGATGTGGAAAAAAAAAAATATATATATATGTACATATAAAATTGTAAAAATATTATTTTCTAATATTCCTGTTTCTACTGTACTTTTGATCAAATAAATGCAGCCTTAAATGAGACTATTTTCAAAAACATTGAAAAAAAAAATGGACAAATGGTAATATCACTCCAAAAAAAAAAAAAATACAACAAAAAAAAAACCCCAACTACCATAACCTAATATTTTGGCCACATGCCGTCAACAAAGTCACATGTAAAAGGGTGACGAAAAAGACATTTACACAGACTGTGACATGAATGCATTTTCCCAGGATTCTAATTGCAGAAATAAATTATGAATAATACATTTTTTTTTTTAAAAATAGATACATAAAATTAAAGATCTGAAATTATAAATGATACATACTCTTATTTACTCTTATTGATGTGGTATTTCACCTACAAAGAAACAAAATAGCATCAGAACTGGCTTTGCAGCAAGGGGCTGAGCTGGCATATTTCTTTATAGCTTTACTGCTGCATTGGGCCTTACACAGAATTTGGAGCGAACACAGAGTCTGCTCAGAGCAGCTTTAACCAGCCAGTGCAAAGACACCGTTTGGTAGATCAGCTACATCAGCTGGTACAATGTCCCAATTCTAAGCTGAGAACTAAAACTCCAAGAAAGGTGTCAATGAGACAACATAAATGCAACACAAACCACAAGATTTCAGTGCAACATCACCAGAGCCAAATCACAACACCTTATAAACTCACAAGACATTGATGTATATCTTTATACAGGTAGAGTACCGTATCTGACAAACATCAAGCATGTTCTGAGTCTGCTGCCGCTTGTTTACTCTAGTCATTGAATAATCACCTGTCTTTCAGACTCCTCTTTCCACAAGCCTCAGTCATCACACATGACTGTAATGGATTCTGAAAAGGCACCATGACTGAAATCAGTCTACTCCAAGATGATGAATCCATCAGTTCCACATTCATAAACACAATCTTTTGTTTCCTCCACATTTATTGCGAGAGATGACAGAGTATGCAGGCATGTGGGATTTGAGACTGAATGTTTTGAACTGCTATAATGAGCAAATAGTAACCATTGAGATTATAAGAGGAAAGAACTGTCTCAATGTGTCTCTGTCCACATCTATCTAATTATGTAGTAGAGAGAGATTTTTGGTTATTTTGGTTGGTAATGCTTCACAATAAGGTTCAATTCATTAACATTATTTAATGCATTAAGTTCAATATAATACTTTTTTGTTATTCAATTATTTTATATTTTATAATATAGGTTAATGTTCATTTATAAAAATAGTATGTCCATTTAAAATGTTAAAAATATATTATTATGTGTGGAAGTTAACATTAACTAATAAATCTGTAAAAGTTTAATGAAACTTAATGCAATAACTAATGTTAAAAATTTGAGGCTTATTTTAAAGTGTTACCTTTTTTGTTTTGTTATATTATATATTAAATGACCAAAGAAAATCTAGTATTAAATATTATTGAGAATAGATATTATTATCTGTTATATTTCCCTGCTGCTGGAACTGTAACTCCATGCTGAAAGTGATTTCTTCTTTAAAAAAATGTTTTAAAAAAAGATGTAATTCCTTCTTACACCACCATACCTCTCAAAGTTCTCCAGCTGAGGATCAACACCTCCATCACCACCATGGCACAGCATGGACATGGAATCTGATGCAATATGAGAGATGAAAATTGAAATTAAATCAATAACTTACAACTCTACCATCCCGTCAGCATGGTATTTCATTTTAAAGAATCGTTATAAGTCACTTTGTCAAGAAATCTCCAAGCCTGGCAATTGCCAAATTCATATCTAATCCTACCACTCAGCAGTGTTTAAAGCCTGAGAGGCTAGGGGAGATTTATGATGTAGATGTGGGTATTATATTGTGAGTGGGTTGCCAGAAAAAACAGTGAGAAAAATCCTGGTGTTTGAAAAGTTTCCAGCAAGGATCAGGTTACTGCCTGTTCATCTCACCAGCCAGCATGAAGTCGGTCTTGAATCCGATGCATATAAGCAAAGCAGAAGAATTATGTGGTCTCTGAGCTTTCTGCACCCTCAGAAATGTCATCGAGTGCTGTTAACACTTACGTGTAAAAACATAAAGCTTAAGTAGTGGAATCGAGTCTAAGCGCTCACGAGTTTCCTCAATATTTTCCGGTCTCGGTTTGATGAGTGCGTTCGTTGCGTGAGTGCAAAACAAAGGGTGCGATGCACAGAATCTATGCAGACTCCATTATAACAGAGACATTATGGGGATATTTGGTTGGCTGGAAATGGTGAGCAGCACAGAGGGATGCTGGGTAATGAAGACAGAGCGGAGACAGCTGTGTGCCACCATCCCTCCCTCCCATTTATTGTGTCTTCCTATGAATCCTTAATGGACCCCTCAGTATTAAAAAAGGGAAATTGAGATGCATTTCAATAAAAGTGATTGGTTCTTGTTGTGTAGGCCTGCATATGGTGTCTAGCTCACACAAACACACACACACACGCACTTTTTTTCAGCCCCTCAGATGAATGCAGTGTAATTACTGTGGCTGCGAGACCCACTCTGTTTCTCCCCCTCCTCTGTTATGATTATTCTTTTCTGTCAGTGTTATCTGGGAGGCTTGCGTGTGCTGCAGCACAAGGTCTGGCTGACAACTGAGACGCTAATGAGCCAAACAGAGGCCCATATGCCTACAGTGAGTGCATAGAAATCTGGGCCACAGCGTAGCATAAAATGAGAGGAATTCTGGTTAATGTAGTATCGGGCTGTTAGTGCAAGAGAGACCAGTGGGCATGATTTATAGCGCACAGTTTTATGGAGTCGGATTCAGGTCGGTTTAGTGTGGTCAAGAGCTCGGTAAGTGCATTATATAGTGTGGATGGCTTTTACGCTGTTACCTTATTACTAGATATACCTCCTCTCTGTACTAAAGTGCAGCCTTTTTGATGATAAGAGGGGGAGAGAAAGCACTGATAACAGGCAACAGCGGCCTGTGTGAGTCCAGCCTGCTGGAGCCAGTGGAGGTTTAATTGCTTGGTGGAACCCTGTTGAAGAAGGCACACTTTCCTGTCAGAGTGGAGAGACATTATGAAATGCTCCCACAACGCCTCCAGTTGATTCAATTAATTTATTTCACTTCTAAGTGATGGAAATACTGCCTCTTTTCCAATAAAAGCCCAGACAGTTTCAGCACCCTGTCACCACTTGCCCTGTCAGAGTTTAGCAGAATTAATAGTGGATAATTTCTGCCCCCCCAACTCCGGCCCAGTGCGCACATGTGGCCACGTAAAGCAACAAGAAAATCACAGCTCAATGTAATCTTGCACGGAAGCTGAGTTCTTAATTATGGTTGGTGGCCACTAAGTATGTTTATATTTTGCTAAACAATAACCAATCATGTAATAATATTTTTTACATTACAAATACACACACACAATCAAGAGTTCGACTGTGAATGAATGTAAACATACTTTACTGACCGGCCAACAGGCAGGTCATGCAAAAACGAGCGCTTGAAGTGTCACTCAAACACCTAAAGTACAAAGCAAGGACTTGTATATCTTTTTGTGAGACCCTGATAACTTGGGTAGTGGTGGGGGGCTACAAACCTTTCATTCTTTTAACTAATCATTGTTAGTTTCCCAATGCAGCAGGTCTGTGCTAAAGGCAGAACCCAATAAACTAGCAGGCTGTGTAGATTTATAAATGATTAATTAAGGAATGTCCCAGGGGTGCTGCAGATGCTATATGCAAAAATATTAATTAGTTGAAATGAGAATTAAACTAACAGGAAAAGATTCTGCCAAGGCTGAAGAGCATGAGGGTGGGAGGAGGAGGTGGGGGGCACGACTCTTCAAAATCTAAGATGTCAGCGGAGAGCAAAGAGGGATGGAGTGAGTTTCTATTAGTGATACTAAAACACTGGGAGGCGAAAGAGAGGTGAAAAGATAAAGCAGGTTGGGAGAGCCGACAAGAGTTAGAAGGGAACATAGAGAATTGAGGACAGGAACTTGGAAGATAAGGAGGAGCGGTATAGATCGTGGGAGGTTCAGAGAGAGAAAAGAGAAATCTGGAGAAATGGAGGGTGGGGGGTCTGAGAAGAATGAGAAACACAAAAGGTGGTTTGTAAGACTTTTACCTCTTGATGCATAATATTTCTTTTGTGTCTGCACAGCCAGTGCCTCTGAGCTTCCATACTTTCATCCGCTTGCTCTTTACACGAATGTCAAGATGCTGAGTGGAATTCTTTACAGATTAAATGAGACAAGAACAGAGCCAGCTTAATCCAGTCAATTACCACTCTGTGTAGGCCACTGATTATACATTAAAACTACATACTTCATCGATGGAATAATTACATCGCAACCACACCTGACATTTGCTTTGCTGACCGTTGTATGTATAGATAGATAGATAGATAGATAGATTGATTGATAGACTGAAAGATTAATAGATTGATTCATGGACATGATATAAATATCAAACGATGAAGAATGTAAGTCTGAAATGTTCAAATCAAATCCAACAGCTTTGAATATAAATGCACACTGTATCGGTACCAGGCAGGTTTTTACAGATTTTTCTTAATTTATTGTACCCGTCAATACTATTTACCCTTTTAAAAATATTAAAGGTACAATATGTACAATTTTTATATTAAACTATCCAAAAACCACTTGCACAGTTGTATATTTCGTTCAGCTATGTACTTACATTATCCTAAATGTTTCCAAGAATTTGTAAATTCTGAGAAATTCACTATTTTAAATAGTGCCCCGTCCTTCCCTTGTCATTTGTCACCGGTCAGTGACGTAGTATCTGCGTTATCTCTGGTTTCCGCTTGTACTGCATAGTAACCACGGCGACAGACACGGACAGCTGCATAACGTCTAGCGGCGCACTGTTGTTGTTTCGTTCAAACATTATGGACCACGGCAAGCAAACTTTGGGACGAAAGGAGAAATAAAACGAGGATCAATATCGGCGGGGCGTTTCCGAGATGGCGAGAGCTTTGCGACAAACTTTGACTTGACAGAGACGGCGCTCTTGCACGTTATTAGACAAGGTAAGCAAATGTAGGCTTTATAAGACTAATCAATGTTATATAGCTCAACACGACGAAGTGTTAGAATATCATCAGTATGATCATCTGATGTTGGTCTAGCTTTCTGTTAAGTCTCATTCAGCCAACAAACTAATACACAGAATAACATTACAGCTTTCAACACACTCAAATGCAGTTTAGTATGATAGTGTAACGTTAGACCAAGTGAAACAGCGCTGCATTACCTCACAGTTTTAATTGGTCAAATAAACTGACCTGTATGAGTAGAATTTCAGCACATATGAGTAGTTCGGTAGAATGAAATGTCCTCCTTTCTTTATATCCCCGGGACTCGCGTGTGCCACTGATATCTGTCTCTCATTAGCAATTGCACCCACGATTCTCGGCTGCGCCCTGCTTCATACCACAAACATGCATTCATTCATCCATAAACATTATTTCCCCATAAACATTATTAGATCCTTCGGCATGACAACAAGTTCCACGATTCTATATTCACTGCGTCACCAATCTACGCCTTTGTTATTGTTTAGAATAGTTTAGTGACCCCTAGCACAAAAAACTACATAGTGCATCTTTAATAATACCCATATTTCTTAATGGAATCTAAATCTGTAACAGATCTGCCAGGCTCAAACGTCAACCAATCACAACGCACACCTTCATCTGCCAATCACTCACCGGCTTTATAAGCACACACCTCACCTCACCTCATTGTCCGGTCTTGTTCATGCGAAGAGGACTTCACTCTATGCTCCCGCTGATTCACCTGCCCGATCTCCAGCTCCGTTGCTTCCAGACTTTATCTGTTCCCCACGCCAGTTGAGACTTCCTGTCTGGTCTTCGGACATTCATGTACGGTGAATATTACTTACCTTATCTTCTGAGGTGTGTGCGTATGACATTCTAGTTTCCCGGGAATCCTTCCGCATGTAAAAAACAAGAGACTTTGTTCAATAGCATTCTACACGCCGAGGTCATATCCATTTACTGTCAACTTACCTGTAATTGCTTCATTGCTGTGAATAAACAAACTATTGTTTTATTAACCTCTGCTGGAGTGTCATCCCATAACAAAATCCAAATTTAGCCTTTAAAATGAATGATTTTACTTCTAAAGGCACAGTATAGTTTTGTCTCTAAAGGTCGCTTTTTCTAAACGATAACAAAGACGCAGCTTAATGATGCCATGAATGAGCATGGAATCCTGGGAGTTGATGTCCTCACTTCCACAGCAGATGGAAAACAAGCTAATCATGTTCACGAACACTCTTGTATTAAGGTTTTATTAACGTTACAGTGGTGTGAAACAGGATGCAGCTGAGAGCCTGACATATTTTATGTTGCCGTTTTTATTATGTTTATCCAGTGGTGTATAAAGTACATGAAAGCAATACTTGAGTAAAAGTATAGATATCTTACCAGAAAATTACTTTGGTAGAAGTAAAAGTCACTGTTTAGAATATTACTTGAGTAAAATGTTTTAAAGTATTTGATATTTTTTGTACTTAAGTATGAAAAGTATTTTTTTAATATTAAAGATACTTAAGTATTGAAAGTAAAAGTACAAGTAAATACAAAATAAAAAAGGAGCAGAAAATATTATTAAATGGTTCTATACACAGTTTGAGCAGCAAGATTGTTTTAACTCTTACATTTCGTTTACTTTGAATTTTAAGAAATGGCAAAATATTTATTGTAAGTTTTAAATATAAAAAAATGCTAATATTAATTATACCTTGATCATTCATGTTAATTCATATACTGAATTATAATTAATGTAAGAGGCATCATTAAAAATGTTGAAATTAACAATGTACAACGCTTTCATTAAACTTTAATGTAACAAATGGTATTGTAAAGTGTTACTATTTTAGATAAATCCAAACAATCATGCTTAAAATGGCCATCTTTATGCGCAAAGCCTTGTTATATGTATACTTTCACTCATTATTTGCTTCTAGTTTAGATTATCTAATCAAAATATGAGTTAAAGTGCGGATAAAAAAAGAACTAAATTCGAATACATTTCTGATTTATGTTTATAGAGGCAGTGAGTGATGTGAACTCACTTGGCTCCACGTGTCCCGTGAGGGACGGGGCAGGAGGGTGTGGGGAGGCAGTGCATCCCCAAGGCGCCCGTATCCTGCTCGTGGCGAAGGAGGGAGTGGTTGAGAGTGAGGAAGCAGTGCGTCGTTCACTGTCAACACAGTACCTTCAGAGATGGTGGAAATTGCTCTTTTATTGAGGAAGTGGGTGGAACAAAAATAAAAGGGAACGAATGATTTACCCCCCGGCCCACTCCCGCGGGAAGGAGCGGTACCTTCACCGTCTCCCGAGGCAGAGCAACTTCCACCATCTCTGGGCCACCCGCTGCGCCGCCTTCCTGCGGGAGGTTTGCGGAGGACGGGATTTCTCCGATCCGCCCGAAGCCTGTGCAGCCTAATGGCCTCAGTCTGCTTCTGCACTGCAGAGAACTGCTGAGCAAAGTCCTCGACAGTGTCGCCGAAGAGGCCGGCGAGGGAAATGGGGGGCGTCGAGAAAGCAAACTTTGTCGCCGTCCTTCATTTCGGCCAGGTCCAACCAGAGATGGTGTTCCTGGACCACCAGGGTGGACATCGTCTGACCCAGGGCACGTGCTGTGACTTTTGACGCCCGGAGGGCGAGGTCGGTCGCAGCAAGCAGTTCTAGCAACACCCCTGGGTATGAACTACCCTCGTGCAGCTCCTTCAGAGCTTTTGCCTGATGAACCTGCAAGATGGCCATGGCATGCAGGGCGGAGGCTGGCTGTCCAGCAGTGGAGTAAGCCTTGGCAGCCAGAGCCATCGTTGTCTTACCCGCCTTGGACGGGAGACGCGGACGAATCCGCCCATGTGGCAGCGGACTGCGGGCACAAGTGCACTGCAATCGCCTGTTCCACCTGTGGAATGTCCACGTACCCCATGGCGGCCCCACCATCGAGGGTAGTGAGAGTGGAGGAGGTAGAAGAACGACTTCTGGCAGTGTGGGGTGTCTTCCATGTCTTCTGAACCTCCTCATGCAGCTGGGGAAAAAATGGCATTGGGGCGGAACGTGGCTGTGAACCACGCCCCGGGCCTAGAAACTAATCATCTAGCCGTGAGCACTCGGGACACGGTGGAGGGTTCCACTTGATCCTGATGCCCGACGCGGCCCGAGCCAGCATAGCCGTGAGCTCTGCATCGGAGTCAGCCTGCACGACCACCCCGGAGGGCGGAAGTTTGGCTTCGTCTTCATCTGCAGAAGACAACAGCCCACTCCCTGATGTAGCGATCGACATCTGATGCTCATTCGGAGCGCCGAATGAGATACGGGGCACCTCATGAGAAGGACCCGCACCAGCACACGGCAACTCGACGGCAACTCAACTCGTTGTTGAGGAGTGAGAGGTTCGTGGGGGTGGACCCGACGAAGAGGCTCCCACTGTGACCCCTCAGATCTCCCAGAGTGCTAACCATCCCTGCAGCTCTCCCTTGGAAAGTCACGGTGGGCTGGGTAGCAGCAGAGGGGACCGCATTAAAGAAGGAGAGTCGCGATTTCAACATGGTCATGCTTTCGCAGTGAGCATGAACCATACACGAGCGCTGACTCAGCGTGCTGTTTACCCAGACACGTGAGACAGTGCTTGTGGCCGTCAGATGAGGTCAGGAAACGACCGCATCCAGAAACACACGGGCGAAAAGACGCTTTACTCCCGTCCTGCTCTTTTATGAAGTGTTCTGCCGCTGGAACGCTGAGGGATCCAGCGCACCATGCACACCACCGCTGCTGTGTTGTCCGCCCAGCGAGAGAACAAAGAGCTCAAGAGGAAATTGAAAGCAATTAACGGGAAACGGGTTGACGGGAACTTGTCCCTGTAGCAATTAAAATTGCTGTTTTCGCTCTAAGTCGTTCTTAGTGGAAGATGAGAGGAGATCAGTTGCATCCGATCGGCTCCGAAGCAAAAGTATGAATGAAAGTGAGTACGCCGGCTCTATTTATACCCAGATGCCGGAGGAGGGGGCCGGCATGTAAATCTCACTGGCCAATTCTCATTGGCTCGTTTTATACTACGTGGAGGTAATTGGGCTCCCAAGTGAGGCCCTATTACGTCAGTTCGACGTAACGTTGACTGAATGGGAATAAAGTATTATTACTTTGTTACATTACACCTCTGTGCTTATATGCCGCAGTCATCAGGGGGGTATTCCAGAAAGCAGGTTATGTGACATACCTAGGTATGTTTAAGTAAGCCGATAACCAACTTTCAGTTGCAAAAACGGAGGCAACTTTCAGGGTGTGTAAGTAGCCATAGCAGCTTACTCTCTGAACGGAGCAGGTTATGTTCCAGGGTTAGTTTGCTTAAGAGTGTTATTTTATCAATAGTTATGTTAATGTAACTAAATTTGTTATCTAGTTACAGTTATATATACAATATTATATTACACAAAACATACATATACATAGTGCTATAAAATAGTGTGTGTGTATATATATATATATATATATATATATATATATGTTTAAATGTTTATTGAATTCTAATAAAGGTATTTACATTGTTAATCTCACACATGTATCTGCTTTTTTCCTTTTTCATAACTGGATGTTCTCTATACTATAATTTCTATAATAAAATACATATGTGATATCTTATTAAATATTTAGCATCAAACAAAAAATAAAATTCTCATTCTCAGTGAATAAAGATTAATTATTCAATAAAAAAAAATTATTACCCAACCACCAAATAGATGGCGATGTGCACTATGTAGGTTATGTAAATCGCATTAAACAAAAGAAGAACAAGGAAGTAGAATGGCGCGCTTATTCTCAGCGTCTGTTTCCATGGTGAATCATCGATTCATCGCTCGGTTGAGAATTGAGTCTTGTGTGTTAACATGGAACATACTCTGCTTTGGCTGAACTCACTCCCTGCTGCATTTTTGGAATTTGCATAAAGTTACGTTTAACGCTCACTTCTTTCTTCCTTGAACTTAGGTACGTTCGATTGCTTAAATTCACGTTATTGTATGTCATTCTAATAAAACCAAACGTGAAGTGTTGAATTACTAACTATACAGGTCATTAATATCGCGGGAAAACTGTTTGACTTGTTCTAGGCGACGAGCCGAGGTGGAGTGACAGGATCAGAGGCAGGTGGCGCAGATATATATCCCAAATATATATTGTTGTAAACATTTGGGATAATAGAGATAAAGCACAGAATTCAACAAAATATATAACATTGTTCTAGTGGTTTTTGTATATTTTTATCAATTGTGCCTTTAATAGTTTATTTTTTATTCAAAATGATATAGAAATGGAATATCAATATCAGTAATATGCTTTATATTATTAGCGTTCAGCATCTGTCGATTTTTACAATCCAGGTTCTTTGGAAAAAATTACCTTTTTACAAAATAATAAATTGCTTCTTAGGTGCTAAAAGCATGTTCAGCTTTATCTCAAACACAGGAACCAACTGTTTTTTTTTTTTTTTTTAATTTGCCCAAAATTAACTGTAAGAAATCCTGTGTTTAAAAGAGAAAACTTAATGAAGAGATCACTTTGACCATTTGTTTCAGAAGTGGTATCTCAATTGCTGAGAATTCAGGGTGAAAATGCAATAAAATAACAACCAACTCAATGCTGAGCAACAAGCATGAAACACAATTACAGAAATATGAATTCATTTAAAAGGTCACGCATCCTTTAGATAGCCCTTCTGATGTGAGCCAACCCCGCTGCAAGAGTATTAATGGTAATGCCAACTCAAATATTATTTCAGCCAGCGAAGAATTGGCCCTAACTTGCAGAACAGAGTGAGGAAGCAGGTTTGTGAGAGGGAAGGTTACTTATATGTGTTCTTGTTGTTTTGAGGTCTCCAAAGTTTTTCATCAGCTTTGGCACGCATGACACACGTAATATTAAAAAAAAGTGCTGGAGAGATATGAAGGCTGAAAATCACCAAATGTCAGTCTCGACCTTTCCGCCCCAGTTATCTGTCTGCCATGGCGAGCTTTGAACCAGCCTGTTCTACATGTATTTCACCTACAATTGATTAGCCACAAGAAATGAATCATAAGTGCACACTAGATGAAAAGAATTGGAAGATGAAAAATTAGGCCGAGACTGAAGCTAAAAGGAGAGGAGACCTGCCAACATTTCTAAGCCTCCCTAATTGACTCACTGGAGGGCCAAGACTCCAGTGGCAATGAGGTGGTTCAGAAGTCTATTTTCCCCAACTACTGCTGAGGACAGAATGTATGTTTTTAGATATTGAAAATAAATATTTCATTTAACTGTCAGTTCTGTGGGGTGAGCGTTGGTGTCTTTCATGTGATGGCAGTTTGGGGGGGTGGGGGGTTCGACATGTGGAGGGCCACTGCTACTGAACTGAAGGCATCCTTCTCTTTCCAAAGCAAGAGGGAAGCGAGAGCTCCTTTCATCAGAAAGGCCGGGCACACTGGGCCAAGCGGGATCAGGCTCTGCTTGACAACAATTAGCACAGTAAGTTTCAGTTGTGATAGGCAGTTCACAGAGGAGAATTTGGACAAACCCCTGTCAGAACAAGTAGGGTGTCTCCTCTGCACACATTCTGAACTCATCATGCCACTAATGACTACATGACCACAGATATGACGTCTTACAATTTGAGCTTGAAATTATAGTGTCCATAGACACCATAGAGAATATTTAATATATGAAGAGACTTCGTAACTGCCAATAATTCACAATGGTAACAGTTGATTCTGGCAAAATACATTATTTAATATACAATTCTGTCATCAATTACACACCTTCATGTTGCTGTTTTAAAAAAAAAGAAAAGTTTTTTTTCTTTTGTGTGACCCAAAAGTTAAATTTTTGAAGAATGAACTAGTCACTGATTTCAAAATAATGAAAGTGAATGAGGACTGAGAACAAAACATAAAATGTAAAAATATCATAAAAGTGCTCTACATGACTATATTCCAAGCCTTCTGATGCTTTACAATAGATGATGATCAAAAAATATCAAAATATCCACACTATATATACGATGATCCATGGACAAACATTTTTAATGAATATAAACAAAACCGGTCTGAATGATGAGGAAAGGAACTACAAATTACAATTTTTTTTTTTTTTTTTTTACAGTAATCGAGTACATTTTTCAATTTTTTCTACTTTCTTGAGAATAAGTCAATTGTGGAACTTTTACTTGTAAAGTAATAAAGTATTCAGCTTTGCTAAAATGAATTTTTCAAAGGTGCCGACAGAGCAACAGAGCAAGCTGGCATTTTACAGACACTTTTCAAACTACTGCTGTGGAGCGCTGTGCTCCAGCCAGTAACAGACAGGTCTAACTCGGGTGCTTCCAGATCAAAACTTCCGGTTCGGCTGGGGCATTTAAATATTAATATAAATATCAATATAACATGGACCCCACTTTTTTTTTTTTTACTGGTACTTTTCTATTCATATAGTTTTAATCCCTCATTTCTTTGATAGGACCTCTCATTTACCTTTTCCAAGGGCACCTATTATGCAAAATCCACTTTTACAAGGTTTGGATATAAACGTGTGTTGGCAGTGTGTGAACACAACAACCCTACAATCAGTGGCGGACTGGGACAGTAAATCAGGCCGGGAATTTGACTCCACCCCAGGCCACCTCTGCTACTGCAGTCACCACCACCAAATTCATGTGTCCACCAGCCGGCTAAACTTATAGGGTAACCCTTTAGTGGATGTAACAGGTAGACGACCATTCATAATACGAATGGATAAATAAATAAACCCTCAAAAACTCACTAGGAAGAGACCATCTATACTACCACACCAAAGACACATATAAAATTGGCTTACACATTTTAAGAAAGGATAATAAAAGATACATATTCACATGTTAAAATATTTATATTTTATATATTTCCAATGCTCTATGTATCCCCATACAGTATGTAAAACAATGTGCTAGTTTGTCATTAAGATGCGCTTTTAAAACTTCTATCATTATATATATTTGTATTCTTTTTTTTATAAAGAATCGATTTGATCTATTGTAAGTTGCTTCGGATGAAAGTGTCCATCTGCCAAATGATTAAGTAAATATTAGGGGTGGAACAGTTCAACTTTTTCACGGTTCGCTGTTGTTGTAATGTCTGGGAACCCAGAATGTTCATCCATCAACAGAAACATATATTAACTGAACCCTGAATGTTTTACGTGTTATTTATAGTAAACCATATTACAGATGCTTTGTCAGATTTAAGTTGAACAGCGGACCGTCCGAGCGCGTGGAGAACCGAGTGTGGAGAACCGAACGGATCGATTTTTTTTCCACACCTATCACGTAAATGTAATTCTGACCGGCCTGTTCCCTTACCGGCGAACATGGCTGGGATTTTGCAGCAACTTGCTGCGTCTGTGGCCAGGGCTTTTCTCCTTTTTATGCGTTCCCTCTCTGCTCCTCCTTCGCGTTTACGATCCATTTTTTGCATTATTTTCCAAGATAAAGCCTGCCTCTGGATATAGCCAACTAGGCAGTGCTTCGCTGATGTTGGGTCATGTGGTGGTGTCATTTTCACTCCGCGATCGCCTGATTCGTAGATTCATAAGTGCGTCAATTAATTCGCAGTTGCATACCAGCCTATTGCACGCCAGTCTGATCGACAGCACAGCGGCAGCCGTCAGGCCAGAATGACCATCAGGCCACCGGGAAATGTCCCGGTGCTCCCGATGGCCAGTCCGCCCCTGCCTACAATGATAAAAATCCCCCACTCCTTTGTTTTTAATCCCCATTAAACCAAAGTAGTCTCATTAGACAAGCCGTTTTGATTCTCGGAGCAATGTGACGCCACATTGTCCAGGGCCTACCCACGACCGCTGACTGACGGTTAGAGGTGAAATGTAATGAAGAAATAATACTTTGTTACAGTACTTGAGTATTTTTTTTTTGGGAGAATCTGTACTTTACTTGACCTTTTATATTTCTGTCAATTTTTACTCCACTACATTTCCTAAGTACAATTTATACTTTTACTCTGATACATTTCCCAAAGCATTTTCTTTACTTACTACAAAATAAAGTCGGAAGGACACAGACTGCAAGCCAGATCCAATCATCCAATCGTCCGGCTCAAAATGTATTTTTAATATTTTCTGCTCCTTTTGTATTTTGCATTTACTTGTACTTTTACTTCCAATACTTAAGTATGTTATATATATATATATATATATATACAGGGCTGGGTAGGTTACTTTTAAAATGTATTTCACTACAGATTACAAAATACATGCTTTAAAAAGTAATTTGTAATGTATTTCGTTACATTACTCAAGTTTAGTAACTTCATCTAAATACTTTAGAATACTTTGGAATACTAATAAGTGTGGAACAAACACAAAAAAGCTAATTGCAAGTTTTTATCTCACAATTCTGACTTTTTCCCTCAGAATTGCATGATATAAAGATGCAATTGCGAGTTATAAAGTCAGAATTATGAGATATAAACTCGCAATATTGAGAAAAATCAAAATTATGATAAACTTATAATATTGAGAAAAGTCAGAATTATGAGATATAAAATCGCAATATTGAGAAAAGTCAAATTTATGAGATATAAACTCACAATATTGAGAAAAGTTACAATTATGACATTTAACTCACATACTAAATTCACAATTTCAAGAAAAAAAGTCAGTATTGTAAGTTTATATCTCCCAGTTCTGACTTTATAACTTGCAATTGCGAGTTTAAATCTCGCAATTGTGAAAAAAAAAGAAGTCAGAAATGTGAAATAGAATTGGGGAAAAAACAAATTATGAGAAAAAGATGCAGTAACCTTTTTTACAATTATAAAATGACTCACAAACAACTGTCACAAAACATGAAAACAGTCGAAAACATGAAACTTAACTCCATTTTTTCAGACTGTCAGAAAATCACCAATTGCTGTTAAAATGACATTAAAATTCAAAGTAATCACTTTGGTAATCTAAAATACTTCTCAGATGTAACTGTAATCTGATTACCACCCATTTAAAATGTAACTGTAATGAAATACAGTTACTCAAATTTTGTATTCTAAATATGTAACTAAGTTACTTGTATTTCGTTACTCCCCAACCCAACTCTCTCTCTCTCTCTCTCTCTCTCTCTCTCTCTCTCTCTCTATATATATATATATATATATACTTATGCTTAAGTACAAACAAATCACATACTTTAAAACTTTTACTCAAGACATATATTCTAAACCGTGACTTACTTCTACCAAAGTAATTTTCTGGTAAGATATCTATACTTTTACTCAAGTATGGCTTTCAAGTACTTCATCCACCCCTGCTGACGGACGGTCCTGCATTAGCTCAGTCTCCGCCCTCTGACAGCTGTACGCCACTTTATCTGCGCTCGAGCAGCTGTAGCGACAACAAAGTCTGGTAAGTTGTTGGATGTAAGAGTGAACAACATAACAGAATTCTGACATCTGAGCCGCTCAACGCAGTGGATTTGTTTTATTTTTAAAGGGAATGAGCCACAAATTACATACGTTTTACTGCCATTTACGTTCACAGATATAACTGACTGTGTTTATGCAAATTGTGTGTGTTTTTGACAGAACCTCGCGTGTATTTGGCAGTTTAAACGAAACAAAAAAGTTACTCACGAGACTTGACGTGTGACAGCCAGCTGTCTTCCATTAGAAGTTTAAACTGATATAGCTTTAAAACTTTTGGAAATAATAAACTTTAATGAACTGTGCTATCCGTGAGAGTTATTGGGATATAGATGATAATCAAAACCAAGCTGATGTGCGGCAGGAACAGTGATCGTAGAGAAAGGGCGGGGCACAGCAGCTCATTTGCATTTAAAGGGACATGTACGAAAACAGCCTGTTCTAGACTGTAGTCATGGATTTATAAATGATCTGTGAGGCATTTTTAGATTTTTAAACTTCACAGACACATTCTGGGAACACCTGAGATAATAATTGGGCATAATTGGTCCTCTTTAAAAAAAAAACATTCAAATCATTTTATGTGGACATACTTTTCAAAATTAGTAATACAACAATTGCTCTTTGGAACACAGATAGCTAGTATGTTTGCTTAGCATAGTGACAAATGGCAATTTGATATTATTATCATGCTTTGCCCCAGTCATTTTTGAAATAACTTCTGTGGTCCCATGCTGCTTCTTAACACAGAGACAGAAATTGTAATATAAAATTCTATGATACAGGCGATTATACGATACAATGTCGATTAGCGTTGCATTATAGATATACATTACTATTATGAAAATCCATGAGATGTCTTATAGAACACAGATAAGCACAAATCCTTGCAGTCGTGTGTTTATTGTCTTCGTGTTTCGCCAGTCAAAATGTCTCTATATGCAGGTTATTCAGCTTTAGCGAGACCTGATGTCCATATAAGGGATTTCCTGGAATGTCGTAAGTTTAATACTTCTATGAATCTCACTTGTGAACTTTCTTCGCGAGGGCACCCTCTAGCTTCCAGTATGAATGAAACACATTACATAAGAGTGTTTGGTGCTCCATATTGCCAACATTGCCTCATTTTGTGTAAAAATAGAAAAATAGTACTAAAGCACTTTGTAACATAGCAACTTGAGCAGTTTTTCAGCAAACTACTTATTTACTTTTACTTGAGTTACATTATTTTTCGTACTTGTACACAAGAAAATGATTTTTTGTGTAGCAATACTTAAGTAAAAATTTTTTAGTACTCTTTCCACCACTGATGATTTGTTCGTGAATCAGACAAAGTCACACAAAGGCAAAGCTCATATGTTACTTTAGTTGTATGGATTATTTTTTTATATATATATTTTTATGGTGCTCTTAAATTCACCACGACATCAAAATGGACCATTCTTATTTTTTTTATGTGCCGGCATGAAAGCAGGACAGTAACCTCTCCCCTGCAGCAACCTGTCACTCAGATGAGATCACGGCAATAGTAAACCACATTAATGCAACAATCCAATCAATTCCTGATGGACAAAATCAAGTCCTGCCCTACATTTTTTTTTCTCATTCTGTTTCACTTGGATACGTCACAATAGAAAAGAAAAGATTATCACAGTTTCCAACGTGAGGGGGAACACAACTGTTATACACTCAAAAAAATGAACACAGCCGGTTGTTCACTTTATATAATATATTTATATTCAGTTTACTTATAATAATTGAATTTTTTGACTTAAAATGTTTTTTTCTATTAAGGTCCACGTAATTATGTCTCAACTTAACTGTACAAAATCCTAACGTGTTGTCTAAACACAAACCATTTATGTTAAGTAAAAAAATTCTTACATCCAGAGGGTGGCAGTATAGTGCGACCCCAACTGCCATGAAACCCCGAAGATGAAACCCCAAATCTCATTTGTTAGTTCTGAGTAGCTAATTTCTGTTTGTATCCTGTTTACCTTTAATTATCAGTAGCAACTAATAATTTCAGTTTTTAACATATCATGTATGTTTTAAATTTAAATTTTAAATTATTTTAAGTTATATGGTCTGTTATTTGCAAAACTTGTCTTTTTTTTTAAACACACTAACATAACTCCAATTTTTTTTTATTTGTAGATCTAGAAAAGGTTAACCACTGTACAAAGACAACATTGTTTTTAATTTTAGTAAACATTGTTTGGGGTCCAAAAAGACCCCAAAGACCCTAGAGGGGTTAATAAAATGCTCAGTGAGTGTACAAAATTTTGAGGAATCAGTTTGGACCAAAAGTTAGTACACTGTAAAATCCAATAGTGATTTTAACTCATATTTTTAGTACAGTTTACTTAATGTCTTAACTTAATTGCAAATCTCTAGTAATCTGTACTATTCACATACTATGTCTTGTTTTACTCATAAACCCCAAGTAAAGATTAATTTATTGGTTTGAGTACCACTTTGTCAAGAAAAAAAAAAAAAAAAAAAGTTTTGACGTGGGGCTTTTCTTGATAGACTCTTCCCTCATTACCTCCACTTCCTCCTTATCTTTCTCTGTTTGAATTCACTGATTTGCCAAAGTCATCTTAAATGTTCAATTGTCAATTCAACTGAAAAATTTCAGAGAACATCACATAAGTTGACTTCATAAATTGACATTAATTTTCCTAAAATGTTTTATTTTGGACTAACCATTATGGTGGATGGTGTTTCCTTTGCTTGGGCACTTCAGTTATATTCTTATAAGTTCATTTATGTTCTGTTTTGATGCAGAGATGCAACAAGAAATTACAGTTCATATATACATATGTGACCAAAATTTTCAATTCATATATGATATATGTATTTATATATATATATATATATATATATATATATATATATATATATATATATATATATATTATTAAAGTATGAAGTAAAATTATGAATGATGTGACTTTTATATCTTATTCCAAATAATGAAGTAACACAAATAAATAGTTGGTGAAACTTTTAAGTGGGTTTGTACAATTCTTCTAAATTTGTGATAATATTTAGTAATTGACTCCAGATGTGTCACACAGACTTCAACATTCAGCATGCTAAACACAACAATGGTAACAAATTTTATTTGAAGTAATTATCAAGTACACTCTACAGTTCTTTTTTAGTCACTAGAACTCACGTGTAAGTAGACTATACTTACTAAGCCTTTGTCAGTACAACATACTATTCCTATTTGAAGGTTTTGTTGTAAAATGATTAGTTTACGTTGAACTGACTGACTTAAGTTAGTAAAACTCAAACATCTCATGTTGAGCAAAAATAAGTGATAATATTTGGCTTGACTCAAAAATATTATTTCTCTCTAAAACAACCACATTAAGTTAGATAACCTTGAAATATTTGTTTTCAACTTACATAATTAATTTTTGTGGAACCTGTTGACAAGAAAAAATTAATTAAAGTCAAGGTTTCATTTTTTTGAGTGTACCTATTGTAGTTCTGCAGAAACACTGGTTACAATGGTAGATAATATTTAAACAAGAAGTTTAGCACTTTAGCCTCTTTCCAATTGGCACATCAATATTAACCAATAAAAGACTGTTGACTTTTTTCAAGGAGAACACCACATAATAGTCCCATTAATCTGCTACAACATTGACACACTATTGAGTTCCCATGGGCTGTTAAAAAAAATCATACCGCGAGAACAATAGAAATTACGGGGTAGTCGTGGCCTAATGGTGAGGGAGTTGAGCTTGTAACGTGAAGGTTGCCGGTTCGATTCCCATGCTGGCAGGAATTGAAGGTGGGGATTGTGAATGAACAGCACTCTCTCCACCTTCGATAGCAATAGCTGCCCACTGCTCCGTGTGTGTGTGTGTGTGTGTGTGTGTGTGTGTGTGTGTGTGTGTGTGTGTGTGTGTGTGTGTGTGTGTGTGTGTGTGTGTGTGCGCACTTGGGATGGGTTAAATGCATAGCACCAATTTCGAGTACGGGTCACAATACGTCACGACTATATATGACTATATAAATCTGATGAGATTCGGGGGCCCATGTTCTAATTACCCGTGTACATTCCCACAATAGCCTCTGTGTCCTATATGGTACAAACAGGTCAACATGAAAACAGAACAGGATCTAATTTTCTCATCTTCCAGACGAAGAACTAATAGATCAACAGACACGCTCGTACTCTGAGCTAGATTAGTGGGTTTTGTCCTCTATTGACAGCTTCGAATTATCATATCAATATTTGTGTTAGTTATTTGGCTGCATTGTGGACTAGACTTCATAATATGGCCTAGTTTATTACTTCACATATTTGAAAGAATGGGGATGGGTTAATATTTTCTGCAAACAGATTCATATCTCGAATGACTCTGGGAAACATTGAAATTCTCAGTTTGAAAAGCTGTGAATAATTAGACAAAGATTCAGCTCCCCTACAACATATTGAATGTGAAGCGTATGCGTTGCACTTAGTTTTGCAGGTCTACAAATGGGCTTTCCTGTGTGCAGCCAAATTGGTCCCTTTGCTGACTCAGAAATAAGAGAATGGGTTAAATGCATTGCTTCAGCATTTATTGACCTCAGCAATCCCCACTTGAGTATTTCATTATCTAAATGTTGGAGACGGATGTAACTAACAAACAATCTGCAGTCTTCACTATACACACAGAGCAAACTGTGCACTGATTATGAATTTCCTTTCTGTGCTCAATTGCAGGTAGGAGCAACAGCTTGAGGAGCTAAAAACAAACCTAGGCAATAATTGAAATGTAGCATGAAATTACCCCTGTAAATAACCAGCAGCCATTACAAGTACACATTCTTTCTCTTTTCCATTAACACCAGTCTGCATCCGGCTACAAACAAGTATGCACATGACTGCACGCGCTCAGTGTAGGTGGGAGAAAGGTTTGGAGGGTTGCACAATTGCACATTTATCCTCAAAATTAAAAATGGTGATTGATCCGTGGAATATTAACGGTCAACCGTGTTTTTCATTAAGTTGTGAAGGGGAGCGGAGGAAGCCCTTTAAAGAAAAAAAAAAGCTATGAGGGAAAAGAAAGAGGAAAAAAGGCCCCTCTGTTCAAAGTAGATCCCATATAGTGAATAACCCTGAGAGAAATGTAAATACCCGACTCCAATAACGCGACAGCACACTAATCATATTTACAAACTATATTAAATCTGTCCATTGTGCTTGCCGCTGCTAAGGATTGGCTCCCCATGTAATTGTCATTGTAACCAATGTTGGCTTATGGGGAGGGAGAATTTAACTGCAGTGATATAAGGTGACTGGTAGGCTTATTATTACTGCATTATGACCCAGTATATGTTTATTAAAACAATTTGTCATGCAGAACAGGACTGGGGGAATGGAAACATTAAATCCCAGCGTACTTCGGCCGCTGAAATGAGTTACAATAAAATTAATGGCGGCAAAGCCCGGGCTGACACCGCAGTGCCGCGTAATAACCTGCCGCTTCGTTTCATTTGCTGATCATTTCCTGTCGGGGCCCTTGCCATTAAACATACATGTTGAGGATTATTGAAATGGGTCCAAAAAAGGCACCACAGAGAGAGCAGCGAGGGAACGGCAGTATATGTAGAGTTTTTTTGAAGTTCTGTTGATAAATAAAACAAATCAGATGCAGAGGAATGGACTTCCCATATCACAATGAGTTTCATCGAGTATGTCTGATATGACTGATGCTGCTGTGGGGAATTGATCGCATGAAGCCCAAACACACTGAACATGTAATAAAAGTAATCCAACTTGAAAATGAGCGATGGATCTACAAGAGGAAATGACAGAAAAAGAAATGCACCACACAGATCAAAGGAAAAGATAATGCACCCCCCGGGGATTAATAAAGTATATTATATTGTTTCATTTCCATATGTGTGATTCATAGATCTTTCATAGTAATGATATTGGGTGCAAGCCGAGGAAGTTGGTGGTACATGATCTTTTTTTGCAGGGTTATTTTCCATGAGCCTTTATATTAGGTTATCAACACCCCCTCTGATGCCAACACTCTCCATCTACAGTTCATGAAGCTGATTTAGTGACCTGCTTACGCTCAACAGCACATCCACAAAAAGCCCTGGTCCTTCTGATCAATGCACAGGGTGATTTACAAGTTCTCAGGTGTTATTTCCACTTCTCAAATTGTTCCATGAGTCTTTCAACAGATTCCGGGAAAGAAATACAGGCCCTACAGTGTATGTTTTTAAACATTTACTAAAGCTCCATCCACTGATGTTGTTATTGTAGCTTCTGCTGAATGAATTGTTTGCAGGTTGGATTGAGGACCTCCATTTTGTAAATCCTCTTGTTTCTTCTCTCTGGCTGGAATTTGCTGTTTTTTGTTTATGTTTAGTAAAAACAGGGATTGGTCATGGTAGGCCCAAGGCACATGATGGGACCTGCCAGATTTGTTTATCTATATTTCAAAACGGTTTTAATCAAACGGGAGGTATGTGAATGGGAGAGTATTGTGTTGCATTTTTTGATGTCACTGGCCCTTGGGCCTCTGTTTTCTCAGATGAATTTCCTGATTACACAGAAAACATAAATAAACGGATACTACCACCAGCTAATTCCGCAATAATTAAAAAGTAAGGGAGGGGATTCGTTCAATATTGCATCTCATTGCCGTGACTCTTGTTGGGATGAGTGGAAATGGCTCCTGCTGCAAACTTGTGGGTCAGTGCACAAAATCCACAGCATTCCTTTCTATGCACTTAATCCACTATACATTTGTTACTGAACAAATTCAAATAACATTAAAGGCTCCATACAATAACAATACAACTGCTGTTGATATTTATTGGGTGAATACTTTATAACTCTTGCTGCGTTGTGCAAAATTCAAAAATCGAGAACGAGTTTCATTTAATTCATGAGTGCAATTGCATTGGCCACACCCTACAGTGGGTTCAATTGAAATTATATAGGAATATGAATTTATTTAATTGCCATCCATACAAACAAGACTCTGGCAAGATGTTTTCTTAACTTTTATAGTCAAAAAAAATTGAATTGCTCTCCCTTATAGATTCAAACTTGAGTTGAAATTCTGTATCTTGTTCGGTACATCGAATCAAATTAAATTCAGAAAATCGATTTGGATGTTAAAAGGCATTCTCAATTCAACTCAACCCTACTGTCTTGGATCCGATACAGGCACCCGCAATTCCTTGCTCCTTAAAATGGACAAAAGACTTACAACAGGATGAAGGTTTATCAAAAATCTTGTGAGAGTCTTTTAAAAATGTTATGCACCTGCTAGCAATGCTCCAATGCAACAGATTAAAGATGAGTACAATATCAGATCTGACAACAGCCCCTCAAAGTGATTTCACATCATCTTGACCACGGTCAGACTTTACACTCTTCCTTTTTTTGTTTAGTCCCTGCTTGTCTTGCCTGTAAAGGCTAGATTATTATTAGAAAAGGCAATTAAACATAAGTGAGGTCACTTTGAGTCAGACCATCCCACCCCATGCCCATAGGCCTCCTTCCTGAACAGACCCTCTTAGCGGCACATTAATACAACTAATTACCATGTCAATCACAAGTAATGCTTATTAATTACCCCTTAGAAAAGGCCAATTTTAGACAGCAAGTAGTCCCCCTTTAAAAGCCCACTAAAAGACTGACTGCAGGGAAAGCTAACTGCGAGAGAGTGTGAGTGAGAGCCATGTTTCGGTCCCACTTATGGCATTAGTCAATCTGCTGTCCAGATGTCTTACACAGGTGACAGCTGCAATAGCCTAACAAGCAAATTAATCATGGGGCTTTTGTGGCACTTCTTTCTCGGGGAACTCATTTCGCTTCATAAAAGGCTTCATCTCATGTGAAAAGTGACAAATTGCGGGCGCCGCGTAAAAGGGAAAGGCCTGAGCAGAGTGTGTGTGTGTGTGTGTGTGTGTGTTGCCTGAGAGGTACAGCCAGGCAGGATAACTCAGGCCAAGCCTGGCTCAGACATAATGAAGTCCTACTGCTGCCACGCCAACCGCAACTTCTGACGCTTCTCACAGGTGGTGCGCCCAGATTAAAAGCCACCCCTGCCTCTGAAGCCGGCCACACGGCTAGGCCTTTGAAGCCAGGGAAAAGCACTTAGCACTGTGTGCTAATCACTCATTGTCTGTGTAGATGAACAAGGAAGCCCGGATGTGAACGAGCGTTCTCTCAAAACAGACCCATAGGAATCTGTTAAGCTAGCTGTTAACTTTGATAACAAGGCCAAGGGGCAAAATTCACACATGACCTTTCGGGTTTGAGTCACGTGAGCTTGCTGCTGACTTTTTTCAGGGCAGGCGTTTTAAAATAACGCTAGGAAAAAAAGGACTGTTTCACAGTTACAGACCCAAATGGGCTGTCTGTAAACAGACACTGTGTTTCATGGTGATTTCAGAGTTGAAAATCTGTGGAAAAAACTTTTCAGCTCAGTCATGAGAGAAAAGAGAGGGCTTCAAGGGAAACACAAGAAAAGGAAGAACATAATGACTTTATATTTCAAAAAGGAAATATAGGCAATTGAAAACGAACAATGACAATAGAAGTAACAAAGCATAAAACTTTCGGATTTAGTGGAAGCGGGAAAGTTAATAATACAAAATAGGAGATAAGTCCTTGAAAGTCGTCCAACACAAAACTGCAATTATCATTGTTACAATTAAAGAAGAAAGGGTTTGCGAGGCAAAGTCTTCCTTTAAAGAGGATTACACTACTTCATATGAGAGGGAGCATTCACTATTCATTTCTCTTTATTTTTTCGAGACGTTTTAAAGTGACAGATGTCACAACTGTCATTATTACAAGCTCAATTATTGGATTCCTCAGGATTCGCAAAACACTGTGCTTTGTATTCCGCATTGAAAATCCTTTCAAGTAACTGCTGGCTTTATGACACATCTGGATTTTTCCTTCCTTACTGCATTACTTACACACAGTGTAAAACGCACCATGCTAGTTCAGGTGTTGCACCGAAACTACAGATTTTCAGAGGTAATTCAATATGTCAACACAGCACCTCGGGTTTTATGCTCTCTTATCTGTGGAATGATAGATTGAGAGTCATCCTCGTGGCTGCTTGCTTTCGGTAAACACCTCAATTGCCGCAATAGATTTTGTTTAATTTTCTGTGTAATTAATGTCAGGGAAAGGGTGATCAGACTCGACGTCGACTTCCATTGGCTCGGCACAGTTATGGGCGACGAACTTGAGTGATGACTTCATTTATAGATCACGGGACCGTCGGGCGGATGACAGACGTAGCCGACGAGGCCTCTGCCTCTCCAGGACCGAGATAG
Organism: Opsariichthys bidens; assembly: GCA_037194245.1. Taxonomy (NCBI): domain Eukaryota; kingdom Metazoa; phylum Chordata; class Actinopteri; order Cypriniformes; family Xenocyprididae; genus Opsariichthys; species Opsariichthys bidens. The sequence goes on along the minus strand of CM074280.1, from coordinate 5,292,873 downwards.
AGCCAACCTCTGACTCTCCCACACTGTCCCACTGCCAGATAGGCCCTTATCGTGACAGTCCGCGCAATACATCTTCCCGCACTACGATCTGTGATGGGCAAGCTGGTTCTCTCGTCCAAATGTCTACTTTACATGTTTTAATGAATTACGGCTGGATTGTTGAACAGCCTATTACTACAGCAGGCAGTTAGTGACAGGTATTTGCCCATGCATCACTGAGGATGGGCTGTTGGAGAGAGCTGCTAACATATGGCTCCAGGTAGGCTGGAGTTGTATATATCTCCAACTGGGCTGTTTGTCTTCTCTCTGCTCGTTAGATGAGAGTAGATTAGGGTTTTAATATTGCTGGATGGAGATACAAATGTGATTGTGTGATTATTTGATGTTTGCAGCATGAAATGGCAGCAGCATTTCTATCATTATGGCTTTCTGTCACAAATGCATTTGTCCTCCTCATAAACCAGGGACGGACATGCCTTAACAGGTCTTGTTTTACCTCAGATTTCACCTGAAAGTTTCTGCATTCCATGTCACCCGCCCATTTCATATGGTCTGCTGATATTTTGGCTTGGGTGCTGGCTGATGTGTGGTTAAAGTAGGAGCTGAGTTTGGGGATTTTGGAGGAAGAAACCTGAAACGGCCACAGGGTACACTGCTTCCAACGTGGTAACAAAATGTGGCTAAGGAAACAATATGTTTTTAAATATATAAGATGGCACAATTTAGGGGATTTTATATTATATTACATAAATATTTATATGAAATATTATATTATATTATTATTACTATGTTTTATTTATTTTAATACAAGTAATTATTGTCATTCAACATTTCAGTGTAATTGAAAGCCATCGTTTTTAACATTTAATATAAAAAATATATACATTTTTTATTTAGTAAACTTAACCACTTTATAACAAATGCACATTTAGCTGTGCCTTTCATATAGTGTGCCGTATATAGTGTGGCAATATACTGATGTTTCTGTCAATGTCAGCTCACCCTGTTTGAATGAGAGCTGTCAGTTCATTTTTTATTTTACGTATAAATTTTAACGGTGAGAAATAAAATTACTAGGATCGATTCAGTCCAATGTCAGTATCTTAAGTATTTACACTTATTTTCTCACTTACACTTGTGTGTCTTAACCACTAAGACAAGCACATTGCTGATAGGATCAAAAATAGGCAACCAGATAGAGCTTGAAATAAAAGCATCCTGTGGGTCTTGTACACTGTGCGCTTCAGCCTCCCATAGAGAAGCACACAAAAGTGAGCCTGGATGATCATAGGATAGGCCTACATGCAGACCATCCTCAGTCGGCCACTCTCTTTTGCTTCGTTGAGCTGGTGAGTGGGGCCCTGATAGTTATTAGAACATAACAGTGATATAATATAATATAATAATTATGTAATATTAAATATTATATATTTATTTAGTATTACTTGGAAACAAAAATAAGGAGCTGAACTGAGCAAAGATAGTTGGTGACGGGGCACGAAGATAGGCTGTACACAACGTATAGCTAAAATATATAGCCATTAAAACTATAAAATACATTTTACATAATGTTAAAAAATAACACCATTTTATTAAATAATCCCTTGTAGGGATCCCGTATCCCTCCTTAATAGCAAAAAAAGTGTTTTGCAATACAACATGAACACAATAAGTACATTGTACTTATTTTTTGATATAAATACATAGTATCATAGACACCTCATATAAAGTGTGACTGAGAATACTTTTGTTACATCACATGGTAAGGAAACTTTCACGAGGAATACAGAAATGCAGACTTTAACAATGAAAACAGGGTAACCAGGAAAAACCACATTCACACACAAGGGCAAACAAAGGGAGGTAAACAAGATAATTAACAAGACACACCTGAACTAAACTAACTCAAATCAGTAACCATGGTAACTAACAGGGAAACACTGAAGGAGAACTGAATTAAACAGGTAAACCCAAAATAGAAACAGACATGAACAGGACAAAGTAAACTACACGTATAACAACTTTATCATAAAAGTTCACTTGACTATAATACAGCATAAAAAATGTGACACAAATAGTGAAGTAGCATCATATACTGCTACTCATTGGAGTAAAAACTGACCTGCTGTTACACTACTGGAAAAAGTTAGTAGTACACTCTGCATTCTGCCACCCTTATCCCTCAGACTGAGGCATTAATTTGTTTATTTTATTATTATTATTATTTTAAATCAGTGTAGCATAGAGGAACACTGGCTGACAGATAAACACTGGGACTTATTACCCTGCTCAATTACACTTTCTGCAGTCTCACAAAAAAGCCTCCCTCCAGAGGCACTTCCTGTGCATCACTAAAACAGCCATTTCACCCTCATTTTGAAGGATTCCATAAATTCTCTGAATGTCTTTGCCAGCAATAAATTTTTTAACATGATTTAGTTGTGTTTTTAATTGCTGGCCTGATTTCTCTGCTTGTATCCACTCTAGAACACAAAGACAGAGAGAAGAATACTGACTTTATGGAAAAACACATTAAATTAAACAAAAGTTCATCACAAATCTTGAAATGTACAAACTCCCAAACATGACTCTTCCAAGATTGACGTTGTAAGTAGATGGCAACAAGTGAGTCATTGAGAATCTATTCAACAGATTTGTAAAAATGCACTGAATCAGGATCGAAGCAAGCGAGTGGGCCACTGAATCATTCATTCAACCAATTTGTTCGAAAACAATGAGGAGTCATCGTTTTTGAACAAATCAGTGGAGAGAATAAATCACGGATTCCTTCAGGAACAAAGCATACATGTGGCTCAGCGATAACAGCACATATTATACTTTTACTTTATTTATTTTTGCCAAATACACTCAAACATTGTCTACTGGCAAATACAGCAAGGAAAGTCTAGCATGGCATTTTCTATTCAGTTATGTATCAAGCCCTTGATATATGACAAGGACTTTGCTTATTTTCCAATATTGGTTTTGGTAATGATACATAACAGAAATGTCAAACGTTTTGATGACACTGCTGTCTTAGCTGCATTGTTCATTAGCAAAATGTCATTAAAAGCACATCACTGCCTGCCGGTTGAGTGTCATGATTAGAATGGATTTGTTTAAGTCATCTGAAAGTTCTCCCAAACTTGTTCAGGTCAGCCCTCTATCAACCCAAGTATGCGTCATGATGATGGAACCTCTCTTACACTTTGAAGTCTGCTGCGTCTCAAGATGATATTCATCAGTTGCTTATGAGTCAAACTTCTTTTCTGCCCTGCCGATGAGCGTGATGGTATTTTGAAAATGGCTCAGGTTTCTATGGGCCTAAGTGTCTTACACCCCCAAGACAATATTACCCAGGCGCCAGGAAAGCAATATTTAAGCCATTCCATCACTCTAATCCACTCCCTACGCATCCATATTTCATCCTAGCTCAGCCTTAATGAAAGCCATGGCAAACTTACCACTGCGTCTCGTAACAGAGCTAAAACGGAAAATTAATAAGTAAAAAATATGTTGGCCTTCATATAAACTAAGAAGAAGGATGTGGAGGGCCAAACTCTGGTACACAATGAAAGGAGTCCAAAAAAGAATAAATCTGTACACAAAAAGTGTGTGAGAGGGAGAGAGAGAGAGAGAGAGAGAGAGAGAGAGAGAGAGAAGAACCAAGAGAGTCCTCTGAAGTCCTGAGACAGCTGGAAAAGGCTGGCTATCTCTATCCCCAGCTACCCCATCCAATCCCTAGTTCCCTAACCAAGAAAAGACAAGCTGTTTATTCCAATGCCCTTCAGCTGACATTAGTGCAGGTCTCTTGTGCAAAGCAGTTGTCTTCCGCTGTCCTGAATATGTGACATTTTTTTAAGTAATGTTTGGCTGTGTTAAGCGTCTCTTTCCTCTAGATATTTCCAGTAAAGGACTGCTGGGGCAGAATTCATTTGTTGTATGTGTGTGTGTATGTTTGGTGTTTAGGGGGGATCGAGGGCACTTGTTTCCGTGCTTGGTACTTGTACCTGTGAATACGTGCTGGGTCCCCCATGGGTATCCTGCTGAAAAGGAAGGAAGAGCAATGTGTGCCTTCCCATGAGCCACTGCGGGACATTGCACAAGTTATTGAAAATCTGTGTACCTCAATTTCCCCATTTGTCCCACTGAAATTGCAAAGCTCATATTTGGCTTTAACAATAATCCTGTATGGACAAGGCCTTCTGATATTAAATTTTAACCTACAGGGATCCTGCCCATAATTTAAAGGAACTACGGCTTTGGTTAGATTTTGCTTCGTTTACCTCACTCTACTTCCTATAAATACAGTAAAACACAGACAAAGTTTGCAAATAATACATTTGGTCTTTCCAAAGTCAACCAATTAAAACGCATTGAATTATGTAAATCAATGATTGCTATAAATCTGAGCTGAGGGAATAATCAAACACACTCTTTCTCTCGCTCTCAGTTAGTAGCATTGGAAAGTCTTATTCATTTCACTAAATCAAACATATTAGAATGATTTCTGAAAGATCATGTCATCATATGATCACACGTTTGGTTGTAATGTGGTTTTCCCCTGTGTTTTCCTGGTTTCTAAGTGTTAGATGATTAAAGTCTGCCTTCTAGAATTATTCCTCTGTATGACTATTTCAAAGTACAAAGATGGATCTCATGGCACTGCCAATTACAGGGGTCACAGTGACCCCAGATCCAATGATGGCAGCGGTAACAATGAACCTGGCTGGCCGTGACCTGACTGCCTACATAATAAAGATCTTGATCGAGAGAGCCTTCAAGTTCACCATCAGAGTGGGGAGAGAAATTCCCACTCCAAGTAAAACAGAATTGCCAATGCCAAAGGTCACAATGCTTCCAAAGAGTGATCTTCCCAGTTCTGCTCCTTTATGTGAAATCTCCGATCCAGAGTCTCGTCCCATCGTGGCCGCTGCGCTTAAGCCCTTGGCCAAGATGGCCACTGTGCATGTACCCCTAGGAGTACTGGTTGAGTAGGGGATGTCTTGGTGCCAAGAAATGGCTCCAGCCCCTGAGTCCGCTCCAGTGTCGGCTCCAGTCCCAGACTTCGCTCCAGAAAGTTCTCCAGAGTCTGCTCCAGAATCCCCCCTGGCCCACAAAATGCTTAGCTTCCCCCAAGAAATGCCCATGGCCATAGTGGGCAAACCTGGGGTCCAGGAGAAGGTCACGAAGGCCCATCCTACACCCCCTGAACTGCCAGCTCCAACCTGGTCCCTTGATCTGCCCTGGGCCGGGTTTCCCGATAACGATGTATCTTAGCTCTTAAGAGCGCTTTCTGCGTGCATGGTTACGAACGCTCGCTGAAATTCCACGAGCGTTTCCCAAAAATGCACTTAACATGAACGCGCGAGAACGCGCTCTACGTGCTACTTAATATTTAAGAAATATAACCTTATATGGAATCGCATTGTGAACATTTAACCTAATAATTGTCATCTGTTTTGGATTAGTTTTCGTGCACGTCAGCAAGTCATTGACAGATTGTTTTGAATTCATCCCTATTTTGCCCAGTCTTTGAAGCATATTTCCCACATGACTTCTTTTATGATTTTTTTTGGTCATTCATTTAATTTAGATATGTATTTATATATTCATTTATAAATTCATGTGAACAAAAAACGAGTACAATCAAGTGTACAATAAAGTACAATCAAAACATTATTATATCACTCACGTTGCAGTGTGTTAAATCTAGATAAAAGTGTAATCTGCCGGTTGTCCTGCAGGTGTCTTCTTACGATGCACTTGGCGATGTACGATTACTCCAGAGCACTCGAAGTTCTATGAAGATTTTCAAGTGCTACTTAAGCTACGATGCTTTTGGGAAACAGACCATAATATTAAGATCAGTCGTACGATCGTTTTTACGATCAACTTAGGCTTACGATGCTTTTGGGAAACGCAGCCCTGGTCCCTACCTGGCCTCCTGAACCAGTTCCGCCCTGGAGGCTTCCTGTCCTGCCAGTTTGTGGTGCGAGGATGCACCTTCCGGGAAGATGGAAGTAATGTCACACATTTCGTAGTAATGTGGTTTTCTCCTGTGTTTTTCCTGGTTCCTGAGTGTTTGATGATTAAAGTCTGCCTTCTAGAATTTTTCGTCGTTAAGACTATTTCTAAGTACTACGTTAATAACACACAGGAGTAAATTCAAATTTTAAAATATATTAAAATAGAAAACAGTTATTTTAAATGTAATAATAATATTTCATAATGTTACTGTTTTAACTATGTTTTTAACCAAATAATTGCAGCCTTAGTGAGGATAAACGTTTTTAAATTTTTAATTTTTAATGTTACTGCTAGAAAGTCAAATTCATTCTAGTGAATTGGTTCATTGTTTAATACATCTCATGCCAACAACAAAGTACAGCTCTGATTAAATTATACATTTATTAGGATCTAAAAAGTACAGTAAGCTTCATTTTGTTTGTAGCTAAATCCATTTAAAAAAAAAAAAACAGTAGCTTGACTGAACTTTAACTATTTCAAATTATGATTAGCTTCCCCAGTTTGACAGTAGCTTCCCCAACATTGATTGTCCATGTGGCTTTTGTGAATATGAAATATTCTGAAAATACCAGACACTTCATATCTCAAATTTCTATTAGTGAACTCCATACACTGAATATGAATTTCTGTGATGTAACACAGAAACAACTGTGGATATGCAACAGATGTAACTTTAATTTAATGACTCCCTTATCACAATGAAACCTGCGTAAAAAATCCGCCAGTGGCCGAAACCATAACATTCAGAATCAATCACTGGCCTTGCTCTTTCATCGTGGTCTGTGACCTGGTCTTTCATGAATAACTTTCTCCCTGGTTGCATTCCCCCCATCTAGACTGGGCTCTGCTCTGATTAACACCTCTAGACAGTAGATTAATGTGAGCTCTAAATTATGCCATCATTAGTTCATTGATTATTTCTAAGTAATTAAACCAAAACACGAGAAGCAAGGTGGCACGCAGCGGCTGTAAATTCAGGATTCACCTTCTCGCACAAACAACACAACACAACACAACACAACACAAAATGCTTGGAATATGCTTGAAGAGAATAAAAGATACAGGCATGAAAAGATTAGTTGGCCTGCTTTTTACAACTCCATTTTGCATAATGGGGGAAGTGAAGGGAAGGGCAAGCAAAAACTGAGAAAAGTGGTGAAAACATGCTCGGCTTATATTGCAGAGAGTGCTTCCTATTACAGTGCATAATGACTCTATTTGCACTCCATTAGGTTACATGAACTCTGGTACTCATGACACACCGCGCTCATGCCTGCTGCTCTGCCGAAATTGAATGCGTTACGCAACCATTCCACAGTCTAGCATCTGCGGGTTAAACATCTCCACTGGTGTTCTCTGAAACAAATGCATCAAAGAGGCTGAATAAATGGTCTAAGAGTGAAGGTAAACTAACCGGATTACTCCATTATCCTATTAAGTTCACTCTGATACACCGAGAGATAGCGAACAGGCAAAAGCCATCAGAGGACATTAAATGGGGTTTGGATCCTCTCATGACTGCTCACTAGTGTCTCTGAAATTGAGCAGAGTCCTCGCAGTGACGTGACTGAGGTAAGATTACCGCGCTGGGGTTCAGGCGAGGCCTAGCTGATGGCAGCAGCTTCCACTGAGAATCAAATAAATAAACTGCTACCAGAGAGAGCCGTTTCATTGTGTGCGCCCGCCCGAATGAAATATCAACAAAATGTCTCGAAGCACGAACAAATGATTCGCTCGAAATTAAAAAGAAATATTTAGATCTGGGTTATTAAAGGTAAACATCACCAAAGTATGACATTTGAAAAGGATTTCTGCCCCTCATCAAAAGGTCTTGATGTGGTTCGAGCATCCAAAGGCAACTGGATTTTCTGGATCGACACCAGCATTCACAACTTCACAAGCAGACGGGGTGGTGTGTGTGTATAAGCAAGCCACTAAAGATTACTGGCAATCCCTGCCAGACCAGACTCCCCACACACAAGCACACCACCCATTTGAGGGATACAGCGAGTTTAGATGTCACACGGAGGCACGGAACTCCATTTGCCAACACGCATCTGCAGGAAACACTACGCTTTCACTCTGATTCATTCCACTTTGTTATGCCCTCGCTATTCACAAGCAAATTGTTTCTAAAAGCAATGTGAGGGAGGAAATGGCCGCCGCGGATAGGTGAAGACTAACGCGTGATGACACCGTGTTTAATGAATTTGAACTCTGAATGTGAGGCGGTGGGGGCGTGGGGGGAGAGGGAACAAACTAGAGAAGAAAAAGAGCAAAGCCTGCAAATGAAAGCAAGAGAGTGAAAGAAAGAGAGCAAGACCAAATAGAAATCCAGCACTGCAATCCCCTTAAGCAGCCTCCTCAAAGAAGCAGTCTCAGCATAAGGTATTCCCACTCCTGATAAAGGACTTCCTCCCCGCTCATAATCAACACATAATGCATTATTTTCCACAGATAACGAGAAAAGAATTAGTTCAAATTATTTTAAGTTTTCTTAATTGCTTTTGCTGCCTGAAGCTGTTCTCGGCTGCAGCTCGAGTCTCGCTGCTGTTAAACTTACTGCTGAGTTTACACACTCTTCCATTAGCGTTAGCCTAATTCATGCACTTATCTTCCAATTGTAAAGTAATGGTTTATGAAGCATTCTGGTCTTTATCTATATGTACACCTCCAATGCAATCATGGCCCTTAAATGATATTTCCACTAACACTCATCCCTAAAATTAAAAAAAGCAGTGGGCGTGCGTTTCAGTGAACAAGCTAATATCCCCGATCCCAATGGGGCATTTACAGGTGGGTTTATAACTCTAATTATCATGCACAATTACAGTATATCAACTTTTAGTAGCCTATTGTACGCCTGCAATACATCATGTAGACAGGTGCCTTCGCTATGGAGTATTTGTCTTGCGTTAGACAGTAAAAAAAAAAAAAAAAAAGTTCACAGAGATGCAATGTCCTACCCGTGGGTGATAATGAGGAAGGCACATTGCGATTTTAATAGAGTGGCATAAGGGGCAATAGAGCATGTCTGTTGTAATGCAGTAAGACACAGTCAGGCAGGACAAAGACATTCCATTATTTTTTAATAACACTGAAGGTTTCTTCAGTTTAAACATGATTAGGTCGAGAGTGTAAGAACATATATAATATATACAAAAATATACAGAGAAAAAAATCATATGCATAACCTTGAACGATTCAGCTCCTTCAAAATCGGATCCACTGATTGGGTCAAGGGGGATTTTGAGCTTAGCTTAATTCGAGTTTGGCTTGAGGAACTGCCAGAGAAATAAACCTAGTCCTAGTTCTGAGCAAGGTCGGTTTCAGCCCTTAACAAAGCTGTTAATGTTCTGCAAAAAATGTGCAAATCGCAAGTGCCAGTCTGCAGTACGAAGCCGAAAAACACTCCTGCTACTTAGAGCTAGTGATGGAACAAATTTGGTCAAATTGGTAAAGTGCCCAAAGGGAGGAGGGAGACGTTCCACGGAAAACCAATTCCAAGCTTGGGTGAGCCCAGCATTGTTTGGAAACTCTCCAATCTGAGAGACCCAGCATTGAGTGTTAGGCATAGACTGTTAAATAAGATTAGAACAACGGGCTGTCGGAGCAACCCCCAATACTAGAGCGAGGGGGATTTCTGTCACAATGTAGTAAAGTCATAGTCTCCTTGTGCACCTGTCATTATAACATTTGGAAAATGTCTGTGTGCGTTGAAAAGCAGAATGCTGCTAAGTGGCCATTGGGCGATACAGATTTAGAGGTTGCTTTGTGGATGCTGTTCCGAGAGCATCCGGTTTCCTGCTTTGATATATTCCTGGTAGCACCAATTAAGCTCAGCCAATTCCTACAGGAGATGAAGAGAGGGCTGATGGATCTGTCATGGGACCGTATGATCAAAGCACACAGAGTGAAGAGAGAGGGGGAAAACACATCACATGCAATTTCACATTTATTAGAGACTTTAAGAGGCTTGTTGTGTGCTGTGTAGCCGGTATGAAAACAGTGCTGCTTAAATCATAGAGAACACAGCGTAATTGAGACCTTGGAATAACGTGGCAAAGCGGACATGTGCGCTTTCCTAAGATAATGGCTGAGAGAGAGCCTTCAAGCCTCCAGATTACCCATGATGCCACTTCTACCAAACCTCTCAACACCCCCCTCCACGTCATGTCTATCTCATGTGAGAGTAGCCTCTGATTCATAAAATCATTATTAAATCCCAAGCCTGCTGCTTTAAAAGGATGCGTTTTAGGCAGTGAAAAGCCCAAGGAGGCTTTCATTTTGAGTAAAAATGTAAAAGCATGTACATTATTTGGCCACATGTCATGATTATTTAAGAAGCTAAAACATTTTCTTTGACAGTGAAGAAGCTTCAAACCTCAATAATGAATAAATCCATAAAAGGCCTTGTTAAACCTTTCAGTTCCACATTTGTAGGGATAAACTATTGTTCAAAATTTTGGGGCAGTAAGATTTTCTTTGTCGTTTTTGAAAGAAGCCTCTTATGCTCAACAAGTCTTCATTAATTTGGCAAAAATAAATAAATTAAACTGTAATATTGTGAAAGAACTATTACCGTTTAAAATGATGCTTTTCTGTTTTTCTATATTTTAAAATGTCATTTATTTTCTGCAGTCGTCATTCCAATCCTCAGAGTGACAATATACTGATTTGGTGCTCAAGAAACATTTTTATTATTATTATCAACAGTTGTGCTGCTTAGTATTTTTGTGGAAACCAGGATAATATTTCAGGATTCTTTGAAGAATAGAAAGTTCAAAAATAGAAATAGAAATCTTTTGTAATATTATAAATTCTTACTGACACCTTTGAGTAATTTGTTGACTCAACATTTAATTTAATTTCTTTCTTTTAGTTAATTTCTTTAAAAACAAATCATACTGAATTTGTATAACCTGCATAACTTTATTCCTACAAAGGATTACAAAATAATAATTTTTCAGCTGACTTTCATTGTATGAAAAAAGAAAAAAAAAAAGTTTGGAACCACACAAGGGTGAGTAAATGACAACACTATCATCGATTTATGATTTACCCACCCCCAAGCCGTCCTCGGTGTATATGACTACATCTTCTTTCAGATCACAATCGGAGTAACTCGATGAGAGGATAGAGTAAAAAAAAAAAACTGGTCACAAATTAGAAGTCTAAAACAAGAATTTTTCAATAGAAATGTGGGAGGACTTTGAGAAGCTTGAATTTGTGGCCTAGCCATATTAGTTTGAACCACGAGAGGCGTCTAAGCTCATGCTACTCCTACATCCATATGTCATGCGTCATAAGGAGTTACTCTTCAGACATAACTCGATGCGTACAGCCATTCGACGGAAGCCAGTTATTAGAGTTATAAAGTTTTAAAAACTGGATATTTTTCTTACAAAAACCCACCGCTTCACTTAAGAAGGCCTTTATTAACCCCCGTGGAGAGTACAGATTACTTTTATGATGGCTGGATGCATTTTTGGGGGCTTCAAAATCCCCCCCCCCCCCTTCACTACCATTATAAAGCTTGGAAGAGCCAGGATATATTTAAATATGAGTCTGTGTTAGTCTGAAAGAAGATAGGCATATACACCTAGAATGGCTTGAGGGTGAGTAAATCATGGGATGATTTGCATTTTTGGGTGAACTATCCCTTTAAAATGGTAGAAATGAAAAAAAGTCTGACTAATGTGAATTCGGAATGCTAATGTGCTGGATGCGCACTAAACTACAGGATGACCCATACTGAACTGGTCCAGAGCATTAGTCCTGCTCTCTGTCCTGTCTTGCCTGACTAGGACAGATGGGGGAGGTAAATCAAGGCAGCTGAGTGGAGAGCACTGGTGACAGTGCATTAAGGCCTTCTCCCAGTGAACTGTCACAACTGAACATTGGGGGTGGGGGGAGTTTGATCATACGTGGCTGCCGTCCTGTCAGACATCCTTAAAAGCAAATGGGGCCTAAGTGCTGTTCAGCTCTCTCACTGAGACGACCGCCACAGTGTACAGGAGCATCTGCTCTCCCCACTCGCCGCCCTTCATCTTCATCGCACTCCTCCTCCTCTTCCTCCGTACATTACTCACAGAGGACAATGAGGTGAGAAGTGATGGCGGAACCGTCTCTGTGCACTTTCACCCTGCGCCCATAAAAGCCTCTGACAAAGTGTCAGTCTTCAACATCATCATCATCTCCAGCCCCGTCATTAAGAGCCAGAAGAACTTTTATGCTGTCTTTGCAGACCGTCAAACATACAGGCCACTTTTAACTCCCCCTCTACAGCCAGTACATTTTTGTGCCAACACTGGGAAATCTAATTGGGAAAAGGTACTATTTTATTCATCAATATGGTGGAGCTCCAGGGGCCTAGCTGTCAGAGATAAGGTTTGTGTGAGTGCTGCAGTGTGTTGCAGGCCAGACACATGCTGTATGCTTGCACATACATGGACGTCTGTGGAGGTCTCTAGAGGTCCAATGACCCTCGTCAGTCTTACGACAATATGCTTTAAATCTAAATAAAGCTGCCCAGATCAGGCTGCCTTTTGACCATTTTTATTGGCCTTTTGCTAGGACACAGAAAGCAAACCACACATGATAGGAAGGAGAGGAGGACAAGTGATCAGAAAATGTCAAACTTGTGTATAAATCAATCAAGTTGATGTTTTGATATCAAGTCAGAACATCATTAGGCCACTGCTCAAAAAAAGACGAAGAAAAAAAACACCCAAATAAACAGACAGATTACAGTAAACCTTTGATATGCTTCTGGTAAATAGAACACTTTTTCTTCTTTTTTTTTTTTTTACTTGATAGTCCATAAGGCATATCTGAATGCAAGTGTCCAATCAATTTTGGGCAGGGTTTAATCAAACAAATGGTTGGAGAAGTCTGGGATGTCACTTGACAGAAGTCTGTGCTTTCACAGGAAGAGAATAAATTAAAAATCACGAGGTAAAAAAGTTACAATTAAACAAATGTGTGGATGAATTGGACACAAAAAGATTAATAACATGCATTTAGAAAATATATTTTAAAACTTTAGGAAATTATAAGTGGGCCCCTAGTGGCTCATATTGAAAATGCATGCTAATTGTAACGACATTTAGCATGCTACATGTTTAGAGTGCTATTCTGTTAGCTTTCCAGGACACCTCTACTGTATGAAAAAGTTGATTGAAACTAAAAAAAAAAAAAAATATGCAGAATAGTTGGGAATTATACATTGCAAGTACATGTCAAAAAAATCTCATTAGAGTATTAGGAGATTAGTAGCTTAATATCTGCTAACACTTTATGTTGATGTTCCCCTAACAGACATTCTACTGACTATGAGTAACTTTGCAACTACGTCAAATTATTTTACTAACATGTAAACACCCTAAAACTCACTAACAGTCTACTAATACTCCAATGAGAGTTAATCGTGTGTAGTTGGAAAATTACTTATATAATGTCTAAAGTGGACCATCAAAATAAAGTGTAACCTGAAAAATATCGTTATTCACTGCAGAAAAAAAGTAATGTAGAAATAGATCAAGGAAGACACTTTGGCCTTCAGGGCTTCTGTACATCTTGCACTTACTGTGGAAATAACTGTTTAAGTTCCAGAGACCACAAATAACATCAGGTCAGCCCAGGCCGCCTAACACGATAACTCCATAATGCTGCATATTATAAACAAATCTCTTACATGAGAGCAAATGTACAAATGGCTCCCCAACAAGTCCACCCACTCCATCTTTAATGAGTGTCTAAGACCACACACCAATGAGAGGAACATGTTTACAGCACTTCAGTCCTCCTCCTCCAAGTAGCTCCATGGTGTTTGCTACTTCACTCTTCCATTTGGCCCGGTGTGTGGATGACTGTGCCCACTGTTTAGCCTGACTCAGAGGTGCTCAAAGCTGGATGCAGCCAATTCCCTCATCTGGTTGAAATCCACTTTCCTCTCATCCCTTGCGGACCTCTACAATATCCAGGATGCAAAAACGCACTTCTGTAAGTGCCCGCCGCAGATGAGGAACACAGAAATATTCAAACATAGATTGAACTTTGTTGTTCTCCACCAATTTGTTTAGTGGGGGGTAGCGAGCAAATGGGCTGTTTTTCAAAGTGAGCGTTTTAGATGCTAAAAAATTTACTAGATGTATGTGTAACACTTGTACATTGAGCATGGGATCATCATTAAGACATTAAAAATGCACACGGTTCCAGAGGCCATTTAGCGTCCCAGTGAGCACATTTTTGGGGTCTATCTGAGGGCCCTGGGGGATGTGAGCTCAGTCAGAATGAAAGGATGAGATCACGGGCTGGAACTTTCAGAGAAGTACAAAGCTGTAGGTTTAGAGATGCTCAAGAAATGTTTATGCACAACGAGAAGATGTTTTCAGGATATAATCCCAAGCCTGGTTTGAATCTGTAGCCACTTTTTGGCTAATACCATTTAAGCGTTCAACTATTTAACACCACACATCCTTCTGAGTTTCATCATTTAACAAAAGCCATCATTTCTGAAGCCTTTCTAGACACTCGAGGCTGGTATGTGGTACTTTAACCATTTTTTTCTGAACTCTAACCAATGGCCATTAGGTAGAATTTAACTGGATGGATGAGTGCTTGACAGGTCCAATTTCAGTGAAAGATGTCATTATATGCTATAAAATGCAACATTGGCACTTTAAGGTTATACTGCCTTACACTGAAGACTCTGCACTCTGCTTGTCTTGGTGTCTTTTTGTGATAAAACTGCTTTTATCTAATTGTGAGCTCTCATAATCCATACACTAATTTTAAAGAATCTAAAGAGATTTTTTTAATAAAAATCAATGTGAAAAATATAGTTCGAAAAGGAATTCATTGACATATAGACGTTCTTCAAACCCATGAGAATAAGACAAAGAGTTGCTAAGTAATCTGCACACAATTGCCACAGACCTGTTAGTTGATAACACACATCACTTGATCGCACCAAGCCATGTGAAGTCCTTGGGAAAAAAGAATCACATTAGTGTTACACCGTTCAGGGGACAATTATATTAGTGGCTGGTCTAATCGAGGCATCTGTTACTTCATTTTTTCAATGTCAATATGAAGCCCTATCAAAACAAGCAGCTCCAGACTAGATAAGCTTGCTCAGCCATACAAAGTTCTTATGAAGGAAAAAAAAAAAAACAAGACAAAAATCAATGGGGCTTGTTGCAAGGCAACTTGCATGTTGTCTTATTCTTACGCTATATTCCCCCGAACGTCCACCCTCTCTCTCCCCCTGTTTTTTTCTGAAAGCCACCCAAGAAGAGATTAATCATGAAGGGAAAACTCAACTTCACCCTCTAGCTGCAGGTCACAGTTCTTATTTCGTGTGGAATTGGCTTTCGGAAAGCAGAAGGCCTGCCTGGGGGGCAGGGACCTGATATGAGAGGAATTTGAGAATGAGGCAGAGGGGATTGATTAGCCCACTTCATATCCCCATACTCGCTAAGCACACTCCAGCTGCAATCTAACACACCGCTGAGCTGAATAGACAAGAGAAATTGGATTCCTTCCTAATATTTAACCTTCAAGTCAGCTCTAACAGCTGTTGATGGGTTGCTTTCCCAGGTAGTTACAGAGCAGACTTTTTTCTTTTCTGTGTTGCTGCATAGAAGGCGAAAAGGATGAGCAGAGTTTTTTTGTGTGTGGGTAAGTTATTCAATTACAGCAGTGAAGGAGCGAGAGCTACTCTAAGGTTAAGGCGGCTGTATTTCAGCAACTTATGATCTAATGTAATGATCCTTATTCACTCACACACACAATCAGATGACAAAAGATGTGACCTCTAATGGACGGACACAATGGTGGTGCTGACCCTGAAACACAGCTCAATTTTAGCTCTGGCTGTGAAAAATATATCGAGTAACGCCGCATTCCAACCAATCATCAGATGTCACTGACAGATGTCAGAACAAAGGCCGTTGGCATCAATCCGCTCACTCGCCCATTTGAAGTACATCCGTACAGGCATTTTTTTTTTTTTTTCAGAAAGCCTTTATGACTGTGACTTTGCACTGGAATCCAACTCAATTAGCCTGATCGGGAATGCAATTAGAGATCTTGTTGGTATACGGTAAAATATAGAGCTCCATTCACCGAACTGGCAGGAACTTGTACGTTCGCTCAAAAGAGGCACTTTCTATTCATATGCCAATCACCGAGCTTTTAAAAGGTTGACGGCAGTGGCAGGGATCCATGTGCTCTCAAATATTTAGCAGTAAAGAAGAGGACAATTTATTTCCTAGCACAGTCGCTCGATGGAGTTGACAAATTGTGAGCACGTTTATGATAATATGATGCTTAGATTTGCAGAATATTAAGAGGGTCTCATTAGTAGATTCACACATTTTTATATTATCGCCATTTCGACTCCTGCCCTGCCTGAAGACACCCACACAAGCACCAACTGTGGCCAACACCTGCATAAACTCATATCTATTGGCAGCGACAATTTCTGACACGACTGAGTATACATTTTAAACAGAAGTTAATAGATTTTCTTCACCTTTCGAGTCTGGTGATAGAAAAAACAACAAAGCGGCACTTTAGATTGTTCTTGTGCAAATCTACATCTGAATGTTGGAATGCAACTCGACTTCTTTGTTTGATTAAGGTCTCTGAGTTGCTTTTATTCTTAATCATTGATTGATACTTGAATAGCATTTCACAATTACAAGATTGTCCTCATGTCCAAGAAGCGGTCTGGTCTTGCATTTCTACTAAGCCTCTGATTACTGTTTTCTAGGAACTAATGCAGTTGAATTCTAAGGAAATATCCTGATTGCTTGGATCAAAGGGTTGAAATAATAAGAAAAAATGTCCTGCAGCATCAGTAAATTTCACTATAGCAAGTACAATAACAACTTACAGTTGCCGTCAATGTGAAATCTTCAGTGTATGCTCCATTGTAGAAACTAAAGGAGACGTAAAGGAGACTTTGCATTCATTGCATCAACCATGAGGTCAAAAAATTGACAAATCACATCACCTTGAGTCATAATGCTGCAGTGAAGTGCAATCGAGTAAATACACACAAATATCAACATCGCAAGGGAGCTGGCAACAAGAAAAGTATCTCACAACACCAATTAACTGGGAAAAAAATTCTTTCATTCCCTCAAGATAGCCTTTCATCTTATAAATAGTGACATTTTTTTCTGCTTAAACAACATGGCAATGCTGATAATACCGTTCGCCGAGCTGGTCTCTTGGGAATGGCAACACAAAGCCTTGTTGAGAACACTGTGGGTCCCAACACGACTGTGGCACACCTCACCTAGAAACCGTCGCAATTTGCATTCCTAGTGTCTCAGCACCACACCGCCTTGTCCCAAAGAAGCCACTCAGAAGAACGCATAATTAGTCTTCCATACTTCCCCTCTCCTCCCTCATCTGCACTGTAACTCAAGCTCTGGTTCAAACAGAGGAGAAATCCACATTCAACTTTCAAGTGACTCCCTTTTAATTACTTTTGCTGTTTATTTTTTCCTGAGGCCGATGGGTAAATCAGAGTGTCCTCTTTTATGTTTAGATACATGTGTTTGGGTTGGGGAGAGTATGTAGAATACAAAAAATGAAGTCACGTTGACATTAACTGAGGCAATTTCTCTGCTATGGCTGGAGTTTATACGTTTACAGCCACTAGACTTCTGTATCTATGAGATTTGAAACAGAATGGTGATCTGAGAATTTATGGCAAATGTGAATTCATTTGCACTGTCCTGCCTTGGGAGTTAAAAAAAAACAAAAAAAACAAAACACTCTTGCCTAAACTGCAGTCTCACTTTCTGGTGTTCCTGTCCATGACATGTCTCTCTCTCTCTTGCTCTCTCTCTCTCTCTCTTGGGCACATGTCTCACTATCTCTCTTCCACCTATTCATTTTCCTCCTTGTGTAACCGGCTATACCAATCGCCATCTTTTTTTCCTTTTTCTAATTAAATATGTTTTCTGAGCCCTTTTAAAAATCCAGTTTCATCCAAATACACAATCTAATTTTTCATTTGCTTTTGTAGATGATATAAGACATCAACTCAATAATTTATTAAATTACTTTTTCCATTCATTTCCTTCTATCTATAATTGATCTTCTCAGTTGAAATTTCTGTTGTTCCTCTCACTCAGGCTGACTCGCGGAGGGGCTGGTTGACATCGCTGCACAGGGCTAAGGAGTGTGGGTAGATACCCACTTCAAGACCAGATCTTTCTCTCTCAGACACACTCGTTGCTATCTGTCACACCCCTCCACCACAACATGTGCGAATGAGGTCTTCTGATATGTCAGATGGCTGAGGTCTGTGGTTGGTGAAGTGTGCAATGTCTGCGCCACTAGAGGCGCTAAACGGAACTGCAAAAGTAATGGCAAACAGCTTTTGGCCAACAGATAGTCCAGCTAGCCCCAAAAGTCATTCACACTGCTATGCTGCACAAACAAGCAATGTTTTCACAGTGCCAACTGGACTGACTGTTCATTACTATATCCTACTTATTACATGGCTAGTCAGCATATAAATTAATATGTGGACATGCAATGAGTTATCATAAATTCAGTTGAATGTTGGCCGATTTATCGTTTTTACTGTCTGTCTGTCTGTCACATTGTATAAAACAATTAGCCTAGCAACAAGGCGAATAACAATATTACAGCAATATTAATTCTGAAATCCTATGAGTCCGTTTTCACTACAATTGATAATTGAGATGCACAAAGGTGACAGTTGCATTTGTATGAAACAAGCAAAAGTGAGTTCGCGGTGTGATACTAGAGACATAAATGTAGCGTCATTTTCAGTTACACGGAAGAGTGGTCTGAAAAGCAGCGTTGCCACGGAGACAGTGAATAACTGATTACTGGATGGCGTAACTGACCAATCAGAATCAAGTATTCTAGAGAGCTGTGTAATAATCAATACTAATAACTCATATCACTGTCACTACAAAAGCAAACAAATAGTTTATCAACACATAATGGATTAATAAAGACTGATTCTTCTCCTTTGCCTTATTAACAGTATAATACTCAAAGGAAAAAATAGTTTTAATAAAAATATAGAGGTATTCTGCATTTCAGATAGCGTTATATGATAGACATTCATACAAAGAAAAAAAGACATAAAACGAAAGAAGTCATACATATTGAAGGTGTGCGGCTAAATGTGCTCCCTTTAGTTCTCAAACACTGGATAATGACAGAACAAAATATTTTATGAAATAATCACTCTGGTTTTGAATGAAAGCATAGAGAATTAAGCTCTCTTCCTGATCCTCTTTTCAGCAACTCACGCTGAGTGACTGTGAAGAAGAGGAAAGAATAATAAGTCCAAAATAGAAAGATGAACAAAGAGAGAGAAAAAACTAACAGTCTTGGCAAATTGAACCATAATTAAATGCTTACAAAATTCCATGCTTAGCTCGTTTCAAAATCAGGTGGTTCTTTGAGGCAATTTCCTTTCTTTAATTACAATTTCCTGTGTGGTTTGACATTTACAATACAATCTTCTAGGAGGACCCGTTTATGATTTATTATTCGTGCCTCTATCACAATGTCAGTCTGCAGAAATGAGTTTATAAAGCAGGAGCTCAAATGATTATGGCCTTTGACCAATAAAGCAGGCTCATTATTGCAGGCCACAGGAAAGATTAACATTTCTGACAACCAAATCGAGAAAGATTAGCGGGGGAAGAGATTGTTTCAGTTTCTATTAAATAAGCAGTTGTTCTTATTCAAAACTTGATCTTCTTGCCGTGCCTGAGAGAAAATACAGAGGGAGGTTGTATAAATTTTCCCGAGATTTCGTAGGAATCCAAGCAAGCCAAGTCTAATAACTACAGTCTTAGTAACTCAAAAACGCGTCTGCTTTTCAGGGCACAGAAATGCCTAAAAGGACAGACTCAGATTTTCATGTTAAAAAGATTCCCTCACATCTTTTTGCTGATCCTGCTTATTAGGTTTCATCATATAACAGACATTCTTTCCAGACTGATTACAATCATGGGAATACAAAACATGTCTCTCGCAATAGCCCACATTCTGCATCGCTTTCCCTTCCAGAATAACATTCCATAGTCAATAAAACTATATGTGCAGTATAAGAACAGAAAATCTTCCCATCTCTTCATCTCGCATCCCTTTGTAGACTTGCGGCAAATTAGCACTGCTGCCTGATTCCTGCAATCACTTCCTGGTCAATGGATCATGTTTTAACACCATCCCTGATCCATCACCGTGGTGGGAGTCAGTCAGTCATATCAATACTTCGCCATTTTCCCATTTGTGGAAGATGAGCAGATCAATTCATTTATAGCTAGTCTGTGCCTGACATCTGTTCGGGAGATTAGAACTTATCGGCTGCTCGTCTGATAGAAGGCACAAGGTTCATTAAGTCAATGGAATCCTTAATCAATGGGAAAACTTCAAGTAGCTCTCTCCCCATTAGAGCTTCATCTGCTCTTTGGAGGCACTTGCAATACTGTAGGACAGATTGTACTGTATTGCTTTTGATCGTTCTTAGTCATTGCAGAAGTACTGCACATCGCAACAACATTCTTAAAGACATGGGACTGTTATGGTTCATTACATTTTGTGGTCAAGTCTATTGCACAAGCAGCGCATCAAGTATTTCTGCTCGGGGAAATGTATTTTGCTTTTTTGCAGAGCTTTGTTTGTCTGGTGTATTTAAATTGGTGGGGAAACAACAGAATGCCTGCCAATCCCAAAGACAAGCTCTTCTCATCAAGTGCCAGCTGAAACGTACACTGACTCTTTGAAGGTCATGCTCTCAAACACCATTCAAAACAAAATATCAACTTTCAAATCTCCCCTATTATAAATAATGACCAAACATTCACCAAACTGAATACGAATAGCATGTCCTTGTCCACTACAACCCCCCCCTCACTCTCCACTCCACCGCTGATAGGGGCTCTCTTCCTGGTGATTCTTAAACACTTCTGACCACCTGAATGGTTCTCCAGCTGAATGCGTGTGGTGTGTAGGACGGCCTCTGTATGCAGTTGGAAATAGGTCTGGACCTTGCTGATTGATCGTTAAGTGTTGTCCATGAGCCCATCATGCGGCTCCCACTTAACAGCCTCCACCACAGAAAGCAATCAGTGGATGTTACTGAGAGTCCCAGTGGGAGCAGCTCTGCAGTGATTGATCTGCAGTAGACCTTCAGGAGGAACATGGACAAATCCGTCCTCTCCCGGTGTCCCTGCATGATCTCCAGCAACGCAAGGCTGATGGGCCGCCCTCAAAAAGTCTTGCGAGACATCCGTGGAATCCATGCAATGTTCAGTGAGCAAAACGTGGTGCTTGTGATCTTTTGAGACAAACATCTACATAAAGGATTATATTACAATCAGCTGGTCATTATTGCAAAATAAATCAGTCCTGTAACACTCAGAATACAAGTATATAAAATGCAATAATGACTGGCTGATTGTTCATTAGCCAGCATATTACATCAATCGTCGTAGCAACAAAGACAAGTACTGCAACGATACTAATACTGAAGTCTTCTGAGGTCATGACATGAATAGATAAATGAGATGCATGATGATGCAAGCGTCGCTCTCAGAAATCGAATTGATCAAAATCTATATTTAAATATATATCTTGAGTAAAGAAAATGCTCTTCTAGTTCTTTATTTACCCTTGCATTGCAAACAAGCACAGACGGTCCAAAATGTGAGGAGGCACTTCATTCAGATACAGGCAGGGTGAAGTTGTGAGGTTCTGCCGACAGTTTGAGGATCAAATGCAAATACGAGGGTTAGTCAGTCAAGATTTTTTTTAAATACTTATCATTCGTTAAATATTTGTAAAATGCACAGACAAATGTAAAGGGTGATTTAACAAATGTAAATTTTAAAAATATGGAGATTTTGCCCCAGTGATATTTTAAATTTTATGAATTTATAGAGTAAATGTCTCACAGTGTTTAGAGAGTAAATAATAATAAATGAAAAAATATATTATATCTCCTCTTTGGAGGAGAGATATGCCATTATAAATCCGGCCCTGATCAGATGGGATGTCGTCTCAACCTCAAAAAGATGTCAAATAGATAAAATAGTAGATTCTTTGTTATGATTGGTCAGATCTCCTGTCAGTTAATTGTGGCACTCAGCAGCCAGATGTATAATATTCTTTATATGATAATATAATATTCGTTGTCATCAATGGAAAAGCTGTATATCAGACTGAAAACAAAAGAGATGCAGCATTGCCAGTGATGATAAATATCTGACCTCTAAAATCCACCATTGACCTGTCAGAATTGTTTCGGAGAGCTGTGTAATAAATATGTAGAATACATCTACACTGATTGATGACGATAATGCAAATAAAAGTTGAACAACTAAAGTATTCATCACAATAGCAATCCACATGGTAGATGTCTCCAGCTGTTCTGCAGTCTATATTGGCCCGCTCTTCAAGTAAAGGAAGAAAAAAAGGAGTAACCTAGATGAGAATTTTGTGCTTCAGTGGCTATTGAAAGATGAGGCAATAAACTGCTAAACTTGAGTAATCACACTCTCCCCAAGGAATGTCTCAAATGGGGATGGTCAAAAACCTTGAAATTTGAGCCCCTCACACACGGCCCGGCCCGGAGCATTTGATGAGATTCATTATTGTAAGGGAGCTGAATACAAGTGTCTTCTGATTACAAGATCCTCCATTAAAAGTTCCCACCAGTGTGCATTTCCATGCCACAACGTCAATGGGATTAAAATCTCAATTCGGCTCCAGTCAATTCTCCAGTAACAAGATTTCATTAAATGAAGGCAGGGAGGCAAATGGACTCGAAAGCATCGAAACAGCTGGCGTATAAATTATAGAAATGTGCTTTCTGCTAACTGAACACACCTTCGTCTTGCAGACGCATTATTATTTAATGTTCGGAGAGTCTGATTTTATGTAAATTGGAGTCATCCTTTTTCTCTCTCTAGGCCCCTTCTCGGTGCCAGGTACTCTGAAACCAGGCACGGGGAAAGATTATGCAAACCAATTAACATATGAAAATAACATATTAATATACTGTCTGTGAACTGTGTCCAATCAGTTCCTTTTCACTGGCGTGTGTACAAAACAATTAAAATTAAATTTATACCGCTTTTTCCTTAACGTATTCCGTCTCGCGAATGGAATCACTGAGCAAGCGCTGACAGAAGTTTTACAGGCCTTGCGCTCTCCCTTAAAGGCACACAGACTTCTCAGGGATATTTACAAGAGCCCGCGCTAATAAATTCTCATCTTTTGTTTGCCCCTAATGGTGTGCACATCTAAAACAAAGCAGTGAAATCCATAGTGGTACCCGTGTGCTAATGAAGGACGTACATTATGCTGGCCACTAATTACCGCCTTTCCATAAATAAAACAGAAGACAATCAATTAGCCAAGAACGTGTGTCTTTGTTAGTCATGGGCAGCAGGTTCCTCTGGGCAAAAAGAGCTCCTGAAACACGAGGGTCTCTTCAGGGTGCAATTTCGAAATGGCCAGGAAGAGGACAGATAAATCACATTTCGAATGTTGTTCCTAAAAGCTCTTCAGGCAATCCACTTTGACTCACTGGGATTACAAGTAAATTAATACCTATGCAATTTTCCAACCGCCAGCACCGAAATATTAATGCAAAGAGCAGAAATGTCTTTCTCCATGGACGAGTGCTAGGCAAAAGAAACCAACATGTTATTATCGTAACCTTTTAGAGCAGCTCCGCTAAAAAGCGCCTCTCGTTCTAATTCAGAAATGGTGACTCTCTTATGATGTCCCACATGCTGGCCGACTGACGTATCACACTTGACGCTGACCAGACCAAGGCAAATCAGTGTGCATTAACAACAAACCTTAAAAGATTCTATCCAAATGATGGGAACATTATGCAGGCTATGGGCCAGGCATCACTGACTACCATGATGCATAATTTGAGCATTAATGTAATTTACATTTTAACACAGGCCCCTGAGTAAACTGATTAGTAGATGCTTATCTCCTAATGTGAAGGGGGTTGTTGCGACAGTGACATGTGAGGGGATATAGGCAGGATTACAGCCAGCCAGGTCTGGGCCTTACTGGAGCACAGGACCGCTGTGTCTGGCTCCCTCTGAACATTGTCTTCAAAATCAAATGGCTGTCATTCAAGATCGCCCGGGAAGCAATTTCGTGTAGCGGGATCCATCGTTGCTTTTTAGCGTCAGCTACCTTTAAAGCGACGGTACCAGCAGCAGGAAGCCTTTCCTATGAAGGCACAGGAACGCTGCTCACATTGGTCACTCCATGAGAAAATGAATCTGAAAACAAATCAAGTTTGGAGAGCAATTATTCATCTGGCATTTGAACGTTCAATAAAAGCACATTTTCCTCCATCAAATGTCTTTTATCTGTATCCCAGCAGACTTCTCTTTTTATGGGACAAATTAGCGCTCGGAAAAGATGGCAGAAGCCTTTTTAAAAAAAAGTGCGACAAAGTTGCAGTCCCATGATGCAACGCTCCCAGTGGTTACATCTGCTCCACTCTTTCATCTCGCTCTATTGTTAGGTGGGAGCTGTCACATTAGGAGGAGAATTGGTGGCTCTTTCCCACCCCCAAGTCCTCCTTCTCCCCCATTCCAGTAGTTGGCAGGGTGGCAAACCCCATACAAAGGCGAGTGTACTGGGAGCATGGAGGGGAGCGCCGTTAGAGGGAAAACAGTTTGGGAATTAAGGTCATTAATTTTCCACTTTCAAGGGCTGCCACACAGACGGAGATAAAGTCAGCATAAATATTCTGCACAAGTTTCTCCTGTTTTTCTCCTCTCCCCTTTTCTCTCTCTCTCTCTCTCTCTCTCTCTCTCCCTCTCTCTTTTTTCATCGGCAGCCCATTTATCTCCATACTGTCAATTAGAGGCAAAAGCAAAGAACTAATTAGGAACTGTGCAATTTTAATTAGCTGTTTTGATAATTAAACTAATTGGTTCCCTTGTGTTTCTGCAATGTGCGCCGAGCACTTTTTTGATATCTGGGCTGCAGATTTCCCATCCGTTGGTTAATTAGTCACTTTTGCATTAAAAAGGAGCCTTTCTTAATAGCCTTAATTTGCAGTTGAAAAGAGAATCTACCATCAATAATTTGTGTAATTGGTAACCGTTTGATTGTAATTTAGAGGCACGGCCGGACAGCTCTGCATGTCTAATTCTTAATGACTGGGATTAAAGTTGGATTAAATGTTTGGGAAGAGGATTCTTTGCCCCCAAATGACACCTAAGCTATTTTTGACTAGTCCCATTTGGAATGAGAAGGTGGACTGCAAATTGCTGTTTCGTACAATCAAACGTTGAGGAGCATATTCAAGTAGTGAGGCTCTCTAAGGTCATAGGCAGTTTCTTGGATTATAGGCTGCGGAATATATTTTTGTAACTGGGAGGAGAGCTGAAAAAGGACCTTCCTGGTTCACTTAAAAGTGAACATGCATTATGCAACCACTAGGAGGGGCTACATTAACTGTCAGAAGAATAAACAAACAACTATTGTCCACTGCTTCAACCTGATGTGGTCCCGTGGAACATTAAAAATATTGCATTGTGACATTAAAGAAAGCTACTGCATCCATGATCCAACACAGAATTAAGATCTAAACTGAACTCACTGCCAGAACGCTGAGCATGTGCTCAGAAAGGGAAAAAAGACATCCTGGGAAACCAATTACAATTATAAGATAATTATCTGTGATGAAGCATCATTTGCACACATGAAATGAAAATCTTGAGTGCTGCCCATCAAATGAAAGAAAACGTGGAGAACTTTCAACTAGTGTTCGAATTCATTTAAGACAATGTAAGCAAGTGTCATCTATCATGTGCATCATTTATCTCATTTATCCAGATATCATCACAACAGGCCTCTCTGAATCCTTCCTCCAAGCAGGACTTTCCATTGAAGGCAGTTAGAGAAAAGTACCATGTCTGATATTGGTTTATAATCAGCTTAACCATTATGAAATATAGGAGAGGCTCGTGTTCAACCTCTCCCTGACTCCACCATCCACTGATTGTTTGCCCCAGGATAAATGGGAACCCAACTCGGTTCTATGCTATCTGATTAGGTAGGGTTAATTACTGTGCTGTGTTTTTGAACTGGCTGTATGTGAGCCCCAGCAGTAAATAGATGGGCCTGCTTAATTCCCAATCAAAAATGAATTTTAATTAACTCAGCAACACAAGGCCCACACTCCAGGATGGTTTCCAGCCACTGCTGACCCCGTATGCAGTGTGCCATAGAACATGGATACACTCCAGGCCTCCTAATAATAAAAAAACAATGGATCGCTCCATCACTGACCATCAGCACAGAAGGGAAGCATGATACGTGTCACTACACTCGTGGAAGTAATTCCTAGTGGACTTCATGAGAAGCCAGAATATCACAACCTGATGTTTTCTAATAATGAACCACTCTGCAGGCTTTCGTCTCACTGTCAGTCCGAAAATGACCCGTAAAAATATAGAACATAATTTTGTTCAAATTTAATCAGATGAATCTTTCTCTTTTTTGTAGGAAGTGTCTTAACAGCATGGCTTTTTAAAAGACCGGTCATGTTATTGTTTCCCCATTTAACAGTCAGGAGGTCTTTTGTAGTCCAGCGTTCAACAACAAGGGGCCACGCTTTACTTGTTCCTTCAGTTTGTTGTGATTGGATTAATTGGGTGTCATTCACTTCTGCAAGAGGTCAGCACACATACATTTGTGGTCAAAAGTCATCCATCCATCACACTGCAGAAATGAAAAGTCAGACATGTCAAGCAAGAGAGGCGGAGAGCAAAGGCTCAAACAATGGGTTTTAGGGGCATGCAATGTCCTAATCTGCTAAGGTTACGACAGCCTATAGTTTGAATTAAACTACAAATCAATGTCTGAGGGCATAGTAGATTTGCACCCTAATGTCTTATGAAGAGATATGAATTACAATTTCGTAATTTATGTCTATTCATCACCTTCAGGGAGATCCAGATCTCGAGGACATTAAACGAGGCACGTTTTCATCTCTACTTTGACAGGGATGTACAACAAAAGTAAAGGAAAACTAGTGCGCAAGATTACTTGCCAGAAAACAGAGCCCTTGTAACCTCTGCATCGCCCCTAATGGTTAATCTTGGGTGGATCTCTCCCTTGATTGGTTAAGAGTCTCCGCAGGGCAGGTGAAAGCCCCACCAATTGCCCACCATGAAACAGTAACACTTTTATCAGCGAAGTAACAGCTAACAATTATATTACCAGAGCCAAACGCGGTCTCCTATCTCACCGCTAATCAAAACACAGCCCATCTGTTGTGTTGTTGCTCTCAAAATGACTGTTTATCTGAATATGGAAAGTGAGTCGTCTAGCCGATCATACACATGCAGTGGAAATATTATAACGACAAGAATGAAGAATATGAATGAATTAGTTCATGAGCATTGTTCAAGATGTTTTTAAAAGCTCAAACCCTCATTTCTCTATTTATAACACATCACAATCACACAAGAACACACACACATCCCCCTGTGAGCACTTCACATAAATACTCTCTCTCTCTCTCTCTCTCTCACACACACACACACACACACACACACACACACACACACACACACACACACACACACACACACACACTTTCCCTTAGCTGTGCTTTTGTGTTTTGTCAGAATTAATGAGAAAAGTTCCCTTGCCCTAGGGGTAATTAGTGTCCTTGGAGTTAAATAAGCTAATACTTAGACACCTCTGGCACAAGCAATTATGTTTGTGTATTGAATAATTGATTCAAAGAGGGGGGAAGGGCTGCTAATCAGATCTGAGCATAATGAATTGATTTAATTAACAGGGGAATCCGTGGCTCTCTGGGAAGCGCGCGCATTTATTCAGTAGCAGGAGCGCGCGGAGCGCATAAATTGGGTGAGAAAGGCAGCGTGAGCATGCTGTTAGGAGTTGTCAGCCTCAGAATTGGATTTCTTGAATATAGTTACAGTTTCGGAGCAAATGAGAACTGGGAGGAACACGTTTCTACTCCGAGAATAGCTTCTTCGCGGCAGCTCAATTTAAACGGGTGTTTAAATTAGATTTGAGTTCGTGTAGTCGTTTCATTTTCGCATGGAATGCACCGTGGCGTCTCACTTTTAGTTTTAGACCTCGTTAATTGCAAGCGTGGATATTACTGACGCGCTGCGCACGCGAACACAACCGGGGGACATCGCTGCATGTAATTTCCGAAAGACATTAAACAATAGAATAACAGACGCACATATGCTTCTCTACATGGCTTTCCGTCTCTGAACAGCGGAAAACCACACAGACGAGCTTGTAGAATTAAGGCTCGTGGCAGCAACGCGGACGATCATTATTTTGTTGTTGCGAAGCAATTTCTTCTCAGAGACGCGAGCGGCGCGCGCAGAAGTGTGCTGGAGCCGAGAACGGATCGCCTGGAGCCGGACACCTCGCTCCTCAGGACGATGGTGTTAGACAAGGAAGAGGGTAAGTGCACGGATGATTGTTAGTGCATTCATTTGCTCTCTACGACTATGAAGAACGCGGGACAGTCTGGAAATGCAGCATTTCGCGTCCATTTTTCTCTCTGAAAATCAGTTCCAGTTCGTCTGTCATGTCAAACGGACACGTTCGTCCGTCAGGATCACATGAGGGGGGACGCGCGTACGCTACTCTCAAACACTTCGAGTCGGGAGAGACACGCAGAATGCGGTGTACTCCTCCACTGTCCCCGTGAATGAAATGGGATATTATCGGTTTAAAAGACGTAGATAGAGCTGAACCGACGTCGCTCTTCACCGCAGTGCCAGTTATAGCGCTCGTGCAAATCTGTGAAGTTCCGTTCGCAGCGGCTGCCCTCGCTCACAGGTGAGAGCGTTTGAACCTTCACGCTTACTGAGAACTCTTCTATCACCGAATTGACTTCAGTGTGTTGAGTTTGTAAGCATGTTCGTGTTTTTACAGGCACGTTAACCGTGAACGTCTCCGTAACATACGCTGCACTCTGGTTCCTATGGAAACCGTTTATAAACTTTTCTTTTGGCGCTTGTGGAGCTGACAAGTTTTTGGAGACGCTGAATCCGTTTTTGTATCTTGGTATGAGATATTAAGAGTGTTGAGAGCGTAAAAAATCGCCACAAAGCGTCTTTGACCTAAACAGACCTTTCTTGTCATCTTTCATGGAATATTGTCATCACGCACACATTTAGGTTTAGCCAGGGGCCCTTTCCCCTCCAAAGTAATGGCTTGCATTTCAGGCCCATATTTATGTTTGAAAATGGATATTTTATATCTCTTCGAGCCAACCATCCTTTCACTAACCCATCTAAAAACCAATAAAGGGATTGCCGTAGAAACATAAATTGGTCTGTCTCGCTCAATCCATGTTGCGCTAATGTACCCAGATTAACTCGACTGTAAATTGTCTCCTTTGGATGTCTGTCCTGCTAAAAGTTCCCCATATGATTCATGATTGAGATTGCTTTTAACAGCTATTGGCTAAGCAATATGGTAAATGTACAAGGTGATGCAAATGGCATTAGTAGGAGAGGATGCACAGGAGCATGTAATGCAGTCAATACTACATTAACTACTGATGCCCAATTACAGAAGCAGGGAGAGTGGCTTTTAGGAGCATTAGGACTTACAGAAAAGCTTAGATCACCTGCTGCTCATTGCCTAAAAGCTTCACCCTTTGCTTGCTGGTGCCGACCAACTGCGCTGGCATTTTGGCAGGGATGGGGAGGCAGCTTGGATTCTCTCTCTCTGTCTCGGTCTCTGTCTCTGTCTCTGGTTTGTTTTTGTTATCTTGGTGAGGACATTCCATACGTGTTATAGTTTTTATACTGTACAAACTGTACCTTTTATCCCTCTACACTAACCCTACTCCCTAACATTCTACCAACATTCTGCATTTTTAATGAAACCTTGTTTAGTATGTTTTTAAAGGCATTTTAAATATGAGGACTCATGAAATGTCCTCATAAAGCATGCTTGCGTCGTAACACCCATGTCATTTTACAAATTTGTGTCCTCATAAATCATGAAAAGAAGCGCACACACACACACACACACACACACTTTTCTAATACTAGAACAGGCCATGTTCAGATAAGTCTGACTAATAAAAAGCTGAGGTACAGTATCCTCATAGTTCCGTACATCTTGTACTGAATTCAAAGTGAGAGGAGCTAATGAATTAGAACTGAGGCTTGTGAAAAAATATAACCATATGCGCAATCCTCATGTTCGCTCACGTCATCCATACGCTTCTGTATGAGACGACGCATCCTCTGTAATTATGAACTTGCTTGTGCATTGTGATATTTTTGGATTTAGGAAATATGTTCTTCAAATAAAACATTTTATAATGTTGTTTATTAATGTACAATTGAGAATTACAGACGCCAGTCTCAGCTCTGTAAGCCTATTCGGTTTCCATAATTGAACTTTCAAAGAGTCTCAATGTGTCCAGCAATAGAAGAATTACCCTGTTACCTTCTCCCCGATATCCTCAGAAAGTAGGATACAAGTAGATTTGATTGTTTTACTATACACTCCAAGCTCGCTTTAGTTTTCTGACCTAAAATTTACCCTGTGCTCTTCAGAAGTTTCAAAATCTGTAAATGTTTCTATGGGAAATTGAGTCATGTCTTTGTTCTGTGTACTACGCAATGTACTAAGAGCAGGAGATTGACGTGGAGCTTGTGAGGGGTTTTGCGCACCCTCTCTGTTGTACTACACTGCCTTCCCAAATGATCAACCCTTTCGCATTTTAGCATCGCAGGCCTTGTCATCTGTAGTCCTTGCACTGTATTTGATCCTTGCAAAAAAGCTGCTTTCAGGCCATGCCACAATACCATCCAGCGCTTGCTCTTGAACTTTCTAACCACGACTTGAAGGAGGGAGTGGGTAAATGTTTTACGGTACAGAACAAGCACAACTCCTTTTCATGACTACCTTTAAATAAAAGAAGCTCTCGGTTGACTTTGAATTCTCTCTGGAGAAATGCACTATTCAGCCATTTTCTGTCCCTTCAAGGTATTTAAAACTATCTGGATTGGGAGGAATAATTGGGTCCTCATTGTGGACTTGTTCAGGATTGATCATTCGCATCGCTGGACTTCCTAAGAACCTGGCGAAGAGAAAAGAACACCATTCCATTCCTCATCCTGATGATAAATTCTTGGTTACCGCTCACCATTTAATTTACGAGCCATACATGCCGCGACTGACCAATGAAATCTCTTCGTTCCTAACGCGTGTATTTGAAATGCAATGTTTCAAATGAATACTAGACCCCTGATCTGTCTGCCACTGTAATAAAACTCGGGGCTTCAGGCACCTGGTTTTATTTTGAAAAAAGAAGAATTGCCTCATTCTTTACTTGAGTTACCATGGTAATTCTGTCTCATAGCAATTTTATATTGATTTAGAGAGTGGACAGTAATATTTCTTTTCTGTTATTCGCCTTTCTGTGGGTTGATTTCTAATTTCCACTTGGAGATTACTTTTATACATTCCTTAAGTCTTTTCACTTTTTTTCATCCTGCAAGGTAATTTTCTCTCTTGTATTTGCTATTTTCTCAGCTTATTGGCTTGTTCTTACTCTAAATTAAACTTGCCAATTTCAAATATTGAAATTACATCAATGTTTCTCTCGCCCTGGGTCTCTCGCAATATTGCGCCTGGATTCGGGGCCTAATGCTTGTGTTCCTGCCACTTATATTGCTTCAGCCTGAAGAAATTCCTACTTTATAAACATTTCCTCCTGATGCAATTACAGTTCAATATATCTGCAACTGATGTGTCCTCAACGTAGAGATCCGTCTTTGCTGTGTGGTCTTAAATTGGCATGCTTTTTTTTTTTTTTCTTTTCTTTTTTTTTGATGATGGTTTTGAATGCATGATGGTCTGACACACTGATGATGTTGAAATGTTAAACATTACAAGGTTGATGCATCCTTTTCAAGGGTACAAAACTGGATAGCCGGTTGTACAATTTTATCTTAGTTGCTTACCGGGTAGTCTCTTAAATCCTGGGGACACAGGACCACATTTTGGGTTTGGGCCCCCCTCATTGCAAGACCCGGGACAACATTCGAATCTCCGTCGTCAAGAATTAAACTAACCAAAAGAAAAAGAATCCAGATCCTATATGTACAGTTCACCAAACTCATTTCTGTCTCTGTCCCAAGGCACTTGATCACTATCAAACTTGTGATTTCTCACATGAGTGACTACAGATATATATCATTTCCCATCATTTCGCCATAACTCAAAGGGGACCTGAATAAAGACGAAGGGTCTAGAGGGAGTGAGGGTTAAAGTTACGATGCATCCGTCTACGACGCAAATGGTTGTTCATCAGAACCGTTCACTTTTATTAAACTTTACACCTCAGGACGTTTACCTTTCTAAATGCTGTCAGACATCAAGGGAGCGGAGTAAGGCTCACGTTGCATCCATATGGACTGTCACAACAGAGTGTTTCTATGAATCCTTCCCAGTCTTGCTTTACACTATTTTCCTGTGTAAAGATGTAGTTATTGGCAAGTTTTTAAATAATTTCAAGAAACGCTCCAAGGACGTACAGTCCATCACTGAAGCACTGGGAACACGGAAAACCTTTTATAACATCCTCAGACATTCTGCCAGCGAGATGAATCGTCATTTTTAGGCTGCCTTTTAAAATGTCTCGGAGCAACCTTATCTTTCACCTTGAGTCCTGAGACGAATGCAGACAGGTGCAGTGTTCAGTAAAAAAAAAGATGAGCAAGAGAGGTGCAGAAAACAAAGTCAAATATCAGTGTTGTGTATATGGTATGATGTTTACTCAAAACGGGCCCATCTAAATGTAACTGTCTCTTAAAAAAAAAAAAAAAAAGCCCAAAACATCTGTTACACTTTTGCTACAATGTCTGCCTATTCTTTTCAAATTTCTTTCTGCTCTGGAATTCTCTACAATACTAGCTTCCCCCAGTGGACCCGCTCCAAGTAATAGTACCTATGCTCTGCTGAAAAAGGGATATACAGCTACATATTGATGATTTTACACTAGGTGGTTTTTAATTTACTTTCCTTTGGTCTTTAGACCACATGTTATTCCCTTGTGTCACCTTGTCGCAGCACCTCTCGCTAGCACGTCTTGTTGCAAGGGTGAGTTGCTTCGTCTGTTGCATTTGTGTGTGATCACTTTCTCTTTCCCCTCACACACTCCGCTTCTCTTGCAGCAGGTCGTCACACTTGGCTCCATTTCATCGGTCCCTCTTCCATTCCTGTATTTATTTGTTTATTTTCCCCCCCCCTCCTCCCTACATCTCATCTTTTGCGCCGGTTGTCCCGTGAAGCTCTAGGAATGTTACTTTACCACTCACTGCGACCTATAGCACTAGGTAAAGAACGACGCAGTGACCTACAACTCGACATATGCAATTTTCACAACCAAGTTCTGCTGCACTTTTAAGTGTTACTTTTTGGTGTGACCTTGTTTTAAAAGATTCAGCCTTTCGAGGGGAAAAAAAAAAAAAAAAAGACAGGTGGCCATGCTAATGAAATAAATGACTAGCATACTTTGCTTAAGGTCTCACCCTCCCTGCCAGCTCTTTCCGTCCGCCAGAGACACTTTTATAAACTCCTCATTAACCTTATCACATTTTGTAACTTGATAAAAGGTTTCCTAATGATACCTACACTGATATCCACATTTGGCTCTAATGAAGTTAGAAAGTGCAGCTTGAGATATCATAGCAGATCATTAGTGCTGCCATATATATTTTATGTCATATATATATATAAATACAGGATTCTGCACACTTCGCCTTGCTGTCTTTATCCTGTAAATATCAGCGGACTCCCACATGACGAAATGAGGAAAGATGCCATGCCAGACATGGGTTGTGAAAGGTATTTAGACACAGAAAGCGAAAGCATTGTGAATGTTTATGAGGGTGCACTATGCTGTAATGAATGATTAATGTAGAAATAGAATCTTGTGGCATAATTGTAACTGGGTCTATTTATGCATGAGTTTCCATCTTGTTATACATTGATCTTCCATTATGCCTATTAGTTGGAAGGCCTTATTTAATCCCTCCTGAAATGTTCCCTAGATACATATTCGCAAGAGTGTTTACTGGAGAACTGCACACTGATAACCGTTGTTTTGTAGGTACAGGGGTGTGTAGGCATGTGTGCACACCTGTGTGGGTACATGTTTACCGTGTGCGTGTATAAGTGTATGTGTGTGCAATTGTTTTGCGTGTGCATAATGTATTTACGGTTTATGTTTATAACATGTTTGATTGTACGCATACTGCATGTCTCAGCGTGCCGTTGAAGTTCTAGTCCTCATTATAGCTGATGTGCATCTGTGTTTTGCAATGGAGCTGTTGAAGATTACTGAATGGCGGAGTGCAGCGAGAAGTATTCTGAAATGAGTAATGATACACTGTTCAATATGATTCAATTTGTCATTCGTGGAGTGAGGAAGATAGTCAAACTAGTGCTTTAATGTTTTTGGAGATTGTAGCCACTTGACTCCCCTTGCAACACTCTTACTTCTCTCTCTCTCACTCGGTCTCTGTGCATTTAAAACATGCAAGTAGGGCTGCAACTAACGATTATTTTGATAATCGATTAGTTGGCTGATTATTTTTTCGATTAATCGGATAAAAATCCTAATTTTCTTTCTTTTCTTTTTTTTTTTTTTTTTTTTTTTTATTGACAAAAAACACATCATTGCACATCCTGCCCAATGTTCTTCAAACAAATGTGCCAAATGAATGCTATGAACACATACAGTGCTTAATGTCTTAGACTACCCGTCACAGAAAAGAGAAACGCAAATATTTTAGGGATCTGACAAGGGATCAAGTCATTATTAACAACAATGTCCAAAAAACCTTTATATTTTGTTTGGCCTCCTTTGGCTTTGATAACAGCTTGCATTCTTGCTGGCATTGTTTTCATGTGCTTTTCCACAGTCTCTGTTATTGACTGTAATTGGGCATCTGAAAAAAGTAAACTTTATACTGTAAAACTGTAAATTTGAAAATTCATGACCATATTTATATTTTAGCATTAGAAATACTACTGTGACTAAACCGCTTACACATACTGGTGTATTAACATTACAGAAAAATAAAAAGGATTTTGGTAATCACCAGTACCATTAGTTTAGGTCTAATAAATTTAAGCACCTTATATAGTGAATATAGTTTAAATCTCTACATTCAAAAATAAGATAATAAAGAAAATCAAACACAAACTCAGTGTCAACCAACAGTCAAGAGAAATGATCTGCAGGAACACACACAGAACCTCTTCCTGTCATTTCTTTATCCTGTAAATAATAGAAACGTCTTACATTTATTCAGTTACATGCGGTTTTCCCTTTACAGTTACTCCATGAATTCCTGAATGACATACTGATTTTTAAACCTAAACTGAACTTTGGACTACAGATATTTCAGCAAAATGAATATTTTGCGCTGAATATTAATTGTCTCTCTCTGACGCGGGTGCGCGCGCGCCGGCGCTCATTCGGTAATGTAAAGTTTGAAGTTTAACGCAGACTGTCAGGACAAATCTTTATGCAAAACGGAAATCCTCGCGTGAATTTGAAACATGTACTGATAAGGATATCGCCGTAGAATGAACGTTTTGCGCTGAGGACGCGCGCATCTGTCAAGCGCCTGACAGATCAAGCCATGTTAAACACGGAGCTAACGCATTAGCTTGAAGCTTCAAATAAAGAGTTCTCATGTTTTGGGCAGGTTGGATCACGCACCTTTACCGCAGCAGCTCACTCTGTTTCCTCCACTGTTTTTTAAATGCGTCAATCAGTGCTGTAATTTGATAAGACTGGCGAACGTTTTGCATGTACGTGGGCAGACCCGACTAATCGATTGACAATCGTTGTCGATTTTCATTATTGATTAATTGTTGCAGCCCTACATGCATGTTATGTATATTTGTTTTTGAAAAGACTTGTTCATCAAGGAACTGTTTTCCATATTGTAAATTTTAAATCTCAATTTATTGTAAAGCTGATTTTTTTTTTTTTTTAAGGAACATGTCACATGATCTGTCAAATAATTCTGATATGCTGATTTCTGATTTGGTGCGCAAGAAACTTTTTTTTTTTTTTTTTAATCCGTTTTAAACCATTGTGCTGCTTTAATATGCTTAACGGTGATTTGTTTTTCAGGATACTGAAAGCACTTTTTTTGAAGAATTTTGTGAAGTGGAAAAGTCTTAACTTTTTTTTTTAATTAATTTTAATGCATCCTTGCATAATTAAAGAATGTAAACCTTTCTGACCTCAAACATTTTAATTTTTGTATATTACATAGCAATGTATACTTGTTAATTTATTTTCTTTTTTAACCATTTGTTATCATACCTTTTATATACACTTTCCTTTTTTTTTGTTAAATCTAGGGATTCAATTCATCAGTATTTGAAATGCTGACTAGGTCACTTATGAATATAGGAAACATGTAGGCCAGAGGGTTTTTCTCTTCTATTGGGACGACCTCCCCCCAGCTCAATAAACTTTCCATATATATAAGCCACAAACCGATAATAACAAACCTCATGTAAAGTACTTAAGAAAATAGTTGGGAGAGAGAAATCCAATATAGCCTGTGTAAACACATTCTATCCAAATATTACATGGATATTAAAATCTATTCCTTTTTTAATAAAAAAGCCACAACATATAAGGAACGACACTGTTAGAGAACGCGCTGGAGGGATTCTAGCAAATGGAAACTCAGTCCACTTAATGAGATACTAACTTCCACAACTCATTGGCCGACCTTCGATAAATCAAATCTTGAATACCTAATTAAAGGCAGTGATTGCCGCTTAGTTTGTATTGTTCCTTAAAGGGGAAGGGCACAGTATTGGTGAGGTTGATTTAATCAATGCTCGGCGTGAGGGTTCTGATCCGTTAGAGTGGCAGCTGTGGTCCAAAGCACTTGGCCACTCTGCTCTGCCCCCTTTTCTTTTGGCCGCTGATTTTACCTTTTCTTGACACATTTAAAAGCGACTGTCTCCCGCGCACAGTTGGAGCTTATGGACTGGTCATTTGATTTAATTCTGGAATTTTCCAGCAACATCATCAATAATCTTGTATGGTGTGGCCATTCAATCATAGTACACTCAATGCTGCAATGGAGTAGGAACTAACATGTAAACATTAATTCAAAATGAGAAAATAACAGTATGAATATAAATAACAACATTATAAAAATCTAATTATGATTAGACACAACTTATGTCGAGAGAGCGGGAGAGAGAGAATAAAATTCTGGCTGGTAACGGCAAGCTAATGATGATTTTCATGTTATGGCCAATAACCAATAAATGGCTGCTTTTTAGGCATTAAAAGAAAAATAAAATGCACACCACCTAAATAGTTGGTATGATACAAGTAACTTTTTGCATCATATTATACTTTACAGTATGAAAGAAATTTCTTAATTTAATTGGTCAAAAAAGCATTCATAAAATGCAGCTCCGCTTTCATTACATAAGCTCGGACATGTACTCTTAAAGGGAAACTTAGTTTATTGCATGGATTTAAGCCTTTAATAGTTCTATCACTATCCTGAACATGGAGCTAATATCAATCGTATTAAAAATAGATTTTAAAATATGCGAAGATACATTTATAGTCCGAAATTTAATCCTATACAGCTACATTGTAAATATTGCAAATAACTGTCACTATTGTGCATCAATATACATTATGAATGGGTAAACTCTGTTGGGTGTCTGGTTTGTGGTTTTACTAAACAAAGGTTTGAAATACTGTAATTTGTACTGATAAAACATGAGTATTGGAACATTTGTTCTTTAGAGGTGGAAACATGAAGCTCTGAAGTTTTACGTTCTCTGATGGCTGGGAAACTGTAGCAACTGCAACTTGTCAAATGACCGCTAATATAATATGTTATGTTAATGTTCACCTGATTAAGCCTGTATAGCCTGTACAGTAAAGACCCCCATGTAATTTGAAGGCCCAAAAGGCCTGCGAAAATGAAACGTAACTCTCAGTCCAAACCCTGCTTCATTATTTACCCCATAAGTATATGGGCATCTGAGATGGTGTTCGAATGACGGAGGCCCCACACACAAAACAAATGCCCCCCGTGGTGGATTTGCATTATTCAGCTCTAAACGGGGCTCAAATGGAGTTGTGCT
The DNA here is from genome assembly GCA_037194245.1 of Opsariichthys bidens. Taxonomy (NCBI): domain Eukaryota; kingdom Metazoa; phylum Chordata; class Actinopteri; order Cypriniformes; family Xenocyprididae; genus Opsariichthys; species Opsariichthys bidens. Next base: position 5,254,596 of record CM074280.1, on the reverse strand, counting down.
GCATGCCGTTTCCTCCATTTTCAACCTTGCAGCATGGTTCTGAATGGCACACCTGTCTCCTGGTATATCTTTTGAAACGCTAAATGTGTAATAATTGCATGGAAAGGGGAATTTCATACATCACTCCCTAACCTTGGTAGTGACAAACTTTAGAAGGCCTACATTTATGCCTAGCCAAATGCATTTTTAATGTTGGCTAAAAAGTGTTGGGGCATCATTTTGTGATGGATGGTGGAAAGAGGCTATGACGGTGCTAATGGTTACATTCTTGCCAGGAGTCATGAAGTAGCAGATAAGATTGTCCTCCTTTTTCCCCCCCTCAAAGACTGAAAAGATCTGGAGGGAGAATAGATGGATTTATTCTTTTATTCAGATGCAAATGCAATCTGTGGGAAAAGAGGGGGAAAAATGAATTGAGTTCATATATATGTGAAGAGTCATTCATCAGCGGGGGATATTGACAGTTTATGCCTTCTGGTGGAGTAAATGGGTAGGCTGCCGTCTCCTAGCTCCGTCTAAATGAAGACCCAAAACAAACGCGCACACCAGGCCTACTGCCGAGAACAACTTCCAGACGGGTGATGCTTGATTGGCAAAATGTGAGGTCACACACCTCCCTATTCTTTCTCTATCAAGCGACTGATTGTTCCTCTGAAACTCCTAACCCCTGAGTTGGGCACGTTCTCCCTCTCCTTCTGCACAAGCTCTTCAGATTCTGGTCTGTCGACAAGTCTCCTTCAGAGCGGTTTTCTCACCATGCTAGCGAGCGAGCACCAAAGTGTTGGAACAACTTGCCTCTTGCAATAACACTGCCAGTTTTCGCACGTCTCCAAAATAAGCAGTAATGAATTTAATTAGATAGCTGTTGCATATCTCTCTGATACATTTCTTTTAATTAACCCCATGTGAATAAATTAAAATTAATAGGAGAAAGAAAAGTGTAGAGCAGAAAATAACACACACACATATTCACACAAGCTAATGAAGTTATCCGTTAATTGGAATCGCATCTGTTAGCCAAAGCTTTAGCAGGGCACCAGGAGCTAACAATGTGTTTAGTAAGCGCCTCAATCTCCTTATCCTAAGAGAAAATGAGAGCGGGGGAGAGAGAGAGGGAGAAAGCGAGAAAAGGCCTTGGATCCTAGCAGTGACTGCAAGTGTAAGAAATGCACCTCTGACGTGATGGAAATGACCGCCAGGGCTTGGAGAAAAGAAACCCCCTGTTTCCCAGCCCTGCTCTACCAAGACTCCCCACTCTGCTATGCTTGAAGCTGGGCCAGTGTTATTGCAGGCCTAATGCGGCTGCCTCATTTGGGTCGGATCAGAAGTAATTATGCTCGGGGAAAGTGGCTGCCGACCGCAGGGGTCAGGACACTTGTAACATGTGAAAAGAGCAATTATTCCCGGAGACAAAACCCTCCCTTATCCCGGGCAGTGCCAGGGTCACTGCGAGGGAGCAGTGGTGCTCCGTTTCACCGGGGCTTATTAGCGGCAGCAGGCTGCTAAAGTTTGCGAAAGTGCATCATATTAATGAACGATACCCTCGTTCCACCCGCACTGGTCGTGCCAGCCCTGATCTCTGGCTTTTTTTTTTTTTTTTTCCTCCATCTTTGTCACATTTACTGCCTATCCAAACTTTTCTGGTGTTAATTATATTATAATCATAGCAAGTAAATGATTTTATGCGCAGAGCAGTCTTGAAAGGATGTAATTGCATCCACTACTGCTTTACATTAATGTGCTCCCAAGCTACAACTGAGCATGTTTTATTCTACTATTATATGCTGCATCATGTCCACCAAACAAATGAATCAATATGTTCCAGATAATTCTGCACTGGGCTTATCAACTAGTATCAAGCTCTTTATTCATTTGTCTGTGTTTCAGCTGGCATATTCTACCTGACATCATTACCAGATGTGTTTTGTCTTGGCAGTGAAGGAGAATGAGCGACTACAGGCTCAATTACAGTAATGATATGGACTGATTGAAAAGAACTTATTCACAGAGACAATGGCAGGACATCTGCCTTAGTTCCCCATTAACCTCCACGGTGGCTGGCTGACAAATTCTAGTCCACATTGCCATGGCTGCAGCGTTTACAGAGCTTACACTCAGACAGAACCAGCTCTTCTGTACAACTGGAGCTTTGGAGCTCAGAGCTTTGGGTTACGATAAAGTCTGACTCTGTTTCTAGTCATTTTTATATAGTTTGTTAACTTTAAATACTTTTCACGAGTATTTGGCATGGTGATCTGGCAATTGATTCATTAAAATAATTAGCTTGCTTTTTTAAAAAAAAACAAAAAAACATGACATTAAAATGCATCCATCTTTAAATAACCGGTCCAGATAAAGTATTTAAATAGTCCAACTTTTAAAAACATTAAAGGTATAGTTCACCCAAAAATTTAAATTGTCATATTTCATGTCAGTTAAAACCTGTGACTTTCTTCTGCAGTGAAAAAAGAGAGCTTATGAAAGTAAGCCATTGCCTAAAAGTAGTTTTGCCCATCCCTACTGTGTACCACTTCATTCCCAAAACTAAAATATCAACACCATCCATTCAATCAGAAATGTGTAATTCAGGACCGCATCTGCCCACTCTCGGGTAAGCTGTAAGTGCTTATCAAGTCCACAGAGATCATCTTCATCACATGCCTTGGAGACATGCAGTTAATATCATCGCAGACCTCTCCCATCCCTGTCACCACCAAGACTCCCTTCTGGCAAATGGTTCAGCTCAATCAAAGACTACAACCTCCCATGGCTTGATCAGCTTTCATTTGTCACACTGTGGCCTTCTGGTCCAATCTGTCTCAACCACCACACACTTCTCTCCAACATGCTTTGCTGCCTCTTTTCAGAGTACTACCTTAAATTTATGACCATCTTGCATTGCTTGGAATCAGACCTGTATTTAAAACTAGAGTGTCATGATTCTGGATAAATTGCCGCATTAGGAAATGGGAAATTGCCCCCCATAGAATCGCAATAGAGATTGCGACTCTCCCACGATTCTAAACAGACAACTAAACAAAATGGCATGTAATCTACTAGACAAAATGTTGACTGCAGTAATTAATGTTAAATAAATTTTGAATGAATTCTTAAAAAAAAATCTGTTTGAATGAAGGATTCAATGACTCACTCATACTTCACTTGTTTAATGATGAATGATGAATCAGCGCTTTTGAACAAATCTCTTAACGAATGAACACTTGTCACCATCTACTGGTGTAATGTAATTGATTCGGTCTTTATTTGAAGTGCAAAATTACTTCTCAAAAGGTGATTTACTCTATTTTGATCGCTTCTGTAGACATCAGTGTTTCTGAACTATAAACTTTTATCCCAGAACTTCTGATATTTTAAATATTTGTAACGCATAAATAATCATACTATGTGGTTAAAAGAAGTTTGTGAAGCAGTTTAATACTTATACCTGACAACTGCTCTGTCTGGCTCAGTGCCAACGCAGATCTGAATGTACCTTTTTTTTTCCCTCTTTTTTCTTTTTTTTTTTCCAAAGGGTTAATAGACTGGAGAATTGTCATTTAGGAATAAGATTGCGTGAGTGTTTGAATCAAGATCGCGGTCTTTTTAATGATTAATCGTGCAGCTCTAATTTGAACCTAAAGAATTTATCGCGTCTTTTAGCTAAAACTCTTTTTTTTTTTTTTTACTGTACATGCAAACTCTCCTGTCATTGAAAACCCTTTTCATTCACTGCTAGTGTTTAATATTTTGGAGAACCCTTCTGCTCCATGCATGCATTACTGCTGTCATACATGAAAAATTATGCCAACAGCTTTGCGACAGATGACTGCCTGTAATCCCTCATACATCTGTAGTTCAAGTCTCCAGCACTTTGTCCCTCTAAATTGGTCCCTTTCTCAGATGTTTTGAGGTCATGGCCATGGTTTATGCCATTGAGGTTCGTTTAAGGGCATTGTGGGATCCATATGCCGACCTTCACAAACCACAAAGCCATGTTCATATTTAGTAAAAGTGGCTTTTGTCTAAAGTTCATACACATTATAATTATTGGTGTGTCTGAATTTGATGCGGCAAGCATCTGCCCCAAAATTTTAGAAACTAACTAATGCCATTCCAAACCTTTATCGGGGGGGACAACACAACACAAAAGATTCATAAGACTGTGCTGGTCTTTTCAATGCATTTATAATGAATGAAGACAGAACCTTTCAAACGACAAAATACTGTAGAATGTTTCATAAAACTAGGCTGAGCTCTGTATTTTAAGCCACACAATAGCTTTGCCGTAAATGTTTAGTGCAAGTTGTTTAGTGACGATTTTCACCACAAGTTTTCCTGTTACTTACTTTCATTTTTCAGCTCAACTTCAGTCAGATATCTGATTCTGACCAAATCATTTTAACTCATTTTGTGAATCCACCAAAAATTCATAAAGATCTGACTCCAATGAATGATTCATTCACAAATCACATCAGGCCGGCTGAATTAGAATGAAGAAAATGTAATAAGTGACTTTAGTTTTTTAAATCTTTAATCTGTTCATATGGACTACTTTTTTTTTTTTTGTTCTTTTTTTTTTTTTTTTTTTTTTTTTTTTTTCATTTTGAAAGTTTCAGTCCCCATCCAATGTAAGTGCATGGATAACCATGTTTGACATTTCTTCATATTAGTTTGAGTAAATGAATTTTTGGAAAATACAGATCTCAAAAGCACAGCCCAATCAGTCACTTTCTTCCTGATATCACGTTCAAGCCTAATACCCTGGCAGTCCCCTTTACCTGCCCCCATGTAGGGGCCTCACACTTAGGTGTGCAGCAAATCGATCCGATCTATTAACAGTGACCCTGCATACAGTAAACTTTACATCATTACTGGCCTCCACTGTGTGCTCACTAGAAGACACAATAAAGGAAAAAGACTATTAAGACAAACGAATCCTTCTCTCTTAAATTGTGATGTAATGCTTTAAAATGATTCCTTTACTCCCCCCCCCCCCCCCCCCTGCTCTAAACCTTAAATAGATCAAAAAGGTACCACAATGATTTGATTTGATTTTTTTTTTTTTGATATCCACAAAAAATGGTACTTGAAATGAAGGCCTACATAGAAACCGGATCGTATCTTTATAATGGAAAGTACATGGTCTGACAGTTTCAAATGCAAAAACTCATCCGTACAGGCTCGACCGAGATAAGGTCTTTAAAGGGTGGATGGGTGGAAGAGAGGCAGATGACAGGACGCACACCAATTACTAATAGCGAATGATTTTCTTCCCTCCCTTTTATTTGTTAGGGAGAAATGTTTGACAAGGCAAATGCTGCCTCTTGAAGAGAAAAAAACGCATCTACTGTTAGGATATGATTCAAGTGGCAGATAGCAGGATATGCTTTTTTTGTGACATGGAATGACACAGGAAGGTCAGAAACACTTGTATCTGTTAAATGGATTGGATTAAGTGGGAGCTGCCTCCTCAGTTTGCGTCTCAGTTTAAAATGTTCCCCCCTTTTTGTTCTGCAGGACCGAAATGGGGGAAGGGGCTACAACCGAGATTCCAAGCTGTTCAAGGAATGATGACAGGTGCACTCTTCTGTATAAACCCCAAAATACTAGTTTGCTGATGTCAGAGTCAACACTATGTACTTTTATTCAGTCATTTACTGTCATTTCATGTTTAAAATATGCTGAGGCTATATAGGGCTCCTAAAAGCATATCTCAGCTGGCTCCTTTTTTGGAAAACGAGGTTTCTGAGAGATGGCAGAAACAAGATGATTAGCTCAGACAAAACACAGGGCTTCTCACATCAACTAACTCATCCTGGAGATTTCTCTAGCCTGGTGAGACGGGAAGCGTTAGCCGGCTTAAATCTGGGTTAGGAAACCTGTCACGATGTGACGTGTCATTCAGCCACTCCCAATCCTGAATTCAACCAGGTAATTACAGAATGGGAACGCTCCAAGATTTGGTGTATATGGTTACTACTTTACTGTAACTTTTTCTTCAACCAACGTGCGTGTTGTTAAAAGGTGGGTGGAAAATGGGGAGGGGTGGCGGCCTAAACCAATTATGTGTGGTTCTCCTGAGGTGGGGGAAACGACCTTTGTGTATAATTAGTTCTCTTATTTAAAGCAAAGATTTTGAATAGAATAACTAATTAGCTGTCATAAAAGGCAAATTAAAGATTTTTGTGCCATCCCTTGGGGAACTGAAGGAGCCTGATTCCCAAGCTCGTTTCCGTCTCGTACGCACACTCGCGTACAAACACAGACACACTTTTTCCTCACAGACGAGCTCTCTCTCTCCTCATTAAGACTGTTTCTAGTTCCGTAGAAGGCTGACAGGAGAGCACTGTTGGCATACCTGCAGAGTGCACCTCTAACAAGCCATGAAATGCAGGTAGAAAACGACCGCCCTCAGCTAGTGTGGCTTCAATTTAAAGGCTTTTTACCTTCATTTATACTGAACATTGGTATTTAAAGCGAGTTTTGTGATCCTAATGCGGCGGCTTCAAGGGGCCCGTATTGGGGCCGGAGGAGGGATGGGGGAGGAAGCTGGAGGGAGAAGCACACTACTAATTGATGGCTCCCATCAGTGGCACTAGACCAATTAGCTTCCCTCTTTTTCCAGTTCTGATAAAGAAATAAGATGGTTGAATACCACCAGAGCTCTTATTCACATCCAAGTCATAAATTTAACTAACAAGCCCGTGCTTTCCTGTCCTCTCACTCTCTCGGTCTTTCATGAGTGCTCACACATTTTTTTTTACCTCATTTTATAACCAAGGAAATGCTAATTATATTATATTCATATCACCACTGATGTGTGGACAGCCCAGAATCATTGAACAAATCTGAATCCAATAAATGAACATGTGCATCACAGAGGGAAAGTGTGAGAAAGAGCAGGTACTAGAGTTGTGGCTTCTCTGAATTGAATTAAGAATGCACTTTAAATTCCAATTTGGTCCCTGAATTTGAATGGAGGTACCAAACAAGATGCAGAATACCAATGCAAATTTAAATATAAAGATGTTTTAATTAAATTTTTAACTAGAAAAGTTTGTCAAGACAAAGTTTGAATATTGGCTTTACAAAGCCATAAGTTTGGAAACCCAGAAATTCAGAAATTTGTCCAACCCTGGAATAACTAAACTAAACCTCCCTTGAAGTAGTACAGTGCAAGGATACACCAGAAAAAAAACAAAACAAAACATTAATATGCTGATAGTTGCATGCGGGGTAACGGATAATGGAGTTCATGCCCACTGGCGTACATTTGTTGATCATGTACCGTAGAGCCATTACTGGACATTAAAGCTGAACAGGAGCTGTGACCTCTGCCATCAGGATACTCTTAACAGATATCTACAATGCACTAACAATCAGCTAAGCACAAGCATTATATAAACGTGGTGATACTGCAAAAATACGACTTTAAAGGGATAGTCCAACCAAAACTTTTCTGTGGAATGCAAAAGTTGTTGTCCATGCAATGAAAGTAAAAGATGGCAGACTTTTTATAGTATGGCCAAAAAAAAAAAAAAAACATTTGTCAAAATATCATCTTTTGTGTGCCACAGAAGAAAATCATACAGGCTTGAAACGACAGGGTGAGTAAATGACTTTTAATGGGTCTGTCTCCATACAGGATTGGGGGCTTTTAATGGTTTGACCATTCGGGGCCCAATACACTGTTGAATATCAGCGGAGGAGATGTGAAGGTGTGTGTGGGGTGGGGTGGGGGGGTGTCAAAGAGGGCATCACACAGGGCTTTCTGAGAGAAATGTGTTTTGAAAGCAGAGCGCAAAAGAGAGGTATAGAGAGAGGGAGAGTGCCGGTTTAGCTGCGCGTTCTATTAGACGGATCAATAGCTCAGTGTGGGAGAGAGTGTCTTAAGAGCTGTTGTCCTGCGCTTTCAGCTGTGGCAGACCTGTTAGTGCTGGCAGAGGGGTGCCGAGTGCCAGTGTTACCAGCTCTGGCCCGGGGGCGGCTTTTAGTCCACACACAAATGTCAGACCGCAGATAGACTATTAGTGTTTAGTGCAGTTATTAAATGGACTTTATTTGTCCTTTAGGAGGCTAAAAGGCATGCTTAAAGGGGGAGGCTACATGACAGCGCGGCGATTTAACCTGTTTGGTTACTCTTCACTGGTCGTGAGTGTAAAAGGAGATTGGGCTGTGGTGTGTGTGTGTGCGCGCGCGCGTGTGTTTGGAAGGCACTTAGACCATACCGTATCTCACTGGAAGCTGAGAGCAGCCTTCTTGCGGTCAACAGTGCTCTAAAAGGTTAATGTTGATCTATACCAAACAAAGCCCACGGGAGGCTTTTAGCATGGCCAACAGTTCTCATACTGATGAAATAGGGCCATGGCTAATCTTCCAAACAACATAAATACCTCTGTCAGCTATCTAAATAGAGATGGTCCTGGGGCATCCCAACATAGAGATGCATTCAAGCCCCAATTAAACGGTATGTCACTTGCCAAAAATAACATCTGTTCTTTTGAGCGGGGACGGTGACGGATGAATTCAGTCCAAAGTGACCCATGCGCCTATCTGCACGGAAGAGCGTCCTTGGCTAATGCATATCAAACGTCGGCCCGAGCTTCGGTGGTGTCGCCACCCTTATCAAAGAGCACGGAACATGAAAAGTCACTGGTTTAGCCAGACAGTAAATCACAACATTCTGTGTTTGTCTCCCTATCGCCACAGGTGTGCCGATGCTCTCCGTCCAGCCCAAAGGAAAACAGAAGGGATGCGCCGGCTGCAACCGCAAGATTAAAGACCGCTACCTGCTCAAGGCCCTGGACAAATACTGGCACGAAGACTGCCTGAAATGTGCCTGCTGCGACTGCCGCCTGGGGGAGGTGGGCTCCACCCTCTACACCAAAGCCAATCTCATCCTCTGTCGCAGGGACTACCTGAGGTAAGAACACGCTCCAGTCAAAGTGCTGCCAAAGCAGAAAGGGCTTGTTACACCTCAGGCTACATGACATTCAGAAAAGTACACCCTCATCTATGATTGCCACCCTGCCTGTCTCATTTTCTGGCTTCTCTCTCTCTCTCTCTCTCTCTCTGTCTCTATCTCGCTCCCTCCTGTTGCACTTATCTGGTAACTTGTGGGGTTAGAAGAGAATATTTTTTTTTAATTTTTTTTAAGCTTGTAAATTGTTTTCTTTGAGACTGTTACAGAAGATTACGTGCTTGTTCGTTCTTCATCGCAGTGTACGCCCAAGACTCTATGTTCAAATTAAATCCCAGTTGTGCAAGTGATCAAATGGCTTAGAGTGGCATCTCCTAGCGACTGTTTGTTTTGCATGTTTACATGAATGTGATGTTGCCTATTTTCTAACTTAAGTTATTAAACCGCTGCATATTACTGCATGTATGGACTTTCAGCTCACCCTAGGCAGCTGAGTGGCAGAACCGCAGGTCTAAGGATCTGTTTTGCCTCCTATCTCTGAGCCATCTGCTTGCTAAATTAAACATGATTATTTCCTGGGCGTTAAATCCCAGTCCCTGGGGTCTCCCAACGAGATCTAGTCATTTATCCCCAAGCTGCTCTCCCCCAAAGAGCCCCCACTGGTGGGGCACTTTTTAGTAAGACATGCAGCTCGGCATTGTCGTCATTAACCGTGTTAAAGGGATAGTTCACCCAAAAAAAATAAATTAAAAAGTCATTATACACACCCTCATGTAGTTCCAAACTGGTACAACTTTTTTCCTGTAGAATATAAGATATTTTGCCTTTTAAAGAATATCAATTGGGTCAAAACAATGAAAGCATGAAGAAAACAATATTTTTTTTAAAAAAAAAAACTGAACAATGTAGAAAGAATGATTATTGAATATCTTGAGCAGAGTGAGCTGAGGCTGAACAGAGAATGACTGCTGGTACCCAAACACATCATTCATGTATAGATGAGGTTAATCAGATGTACACAAAATGCACAATGTCATCAATACATAAGTGAATTTGTATAACTTACAAATTCTGACTAGCATGTAACTTGTATTGTGGAATGTTTTTCTGTAATGCACCAGGAAAATGTTAGACACACCTAAAACACAGACAATAAAGCCTTAACAAATTCACAATATTGTACACATACCGTATTACTTCATGAACTCTGATTCTTACACGATTTTAAATGTTGAAATGTCTTTAATGTATAAAATCTTTGACTATTTAGATTCACATTTCACTCTCAACTAAACTATTTTTTTAGACTAAAATTAGGCGTAAACTAAATGCAATGTATTATGTCATAAGGAAAATAGGCTTCAAAATTGGCAATATTTTATCAATCCAAAAAACTATGAACAAAACAAGTGTAAAAATTAACATGGGCAATTACTCAATTTTCACATCCAGTCCACAACTGTTTAAATACCATAAGAATAACCTGGCAAAGTTCCTAATGGGTGCACTGGAGCATGTGAGGTAATGATATGAGAATGGTATAGAAATCGAAGTGCCAAATTTTGGGCACTTTTTGTTTGGTAAAATAAAAGGTGAAGAAGCGAGAAAACAAAAAACAAGCTTCCTGTTGCTACTGTACTGGCTCTGATGTCCTAATGAAATCTAGCCCACTCATCTGCTCTTCAGCCTGTGACAAATGTGTGCTACTTAATGCCTGGAGATGCTGGATATGAATTCTATTAAGGAACAAATTAAGTAGTATCCCTCTCTGTGCAGACAGAGCGAGGCAGCAGTGGTGCATTCGCTTTGTATGCGAGTGATTGAGACTCCACACAGGGCGTCCCACCTAAACTTCACCTCCAGTGCACTGCTTGAGAATCAGCCTGCTTGCCTCCAGTAATGAAGCTGAAATCTCACCCAGAATTAGTCTCCCATACAGGGAGGCACTTCATTAAAGACAGGCGGGTGGATCAAACGCATTTCTTTTATTTTCGGCTGGGTTTTTTGGAGCCCTGCCATGCGCACATTAATTATGAGCTGCGCTCCTTCTGCGTTTTGTCCTTCAGGAGTACTGTAAAGCCATAATGAACCCCCACCCCTTGAAAACACAGCCCCACCACTGCACAAACCAAACTCGAGCTACTGCATTTCATTTGGCCGTCTCCTTACGCGTGAAGGAAACGCAGGATTTACAGTCTTTTAGGCCATACTCTTTCATTACAGCGCACAGAAATAGATTAATCTGTTTTGCTAGGGTCAAGAATCCTCTGACCTCATGACCAGAGAGCGAGAGTTCCTCTGTATTTGACTGTGCTCACCCCAGACCTGAAATTATTTTTTATATCTGAACCATTGCATTATTACGGGGGACACATCAGTCATTTACTAATCAGAGTGCTTTTAATTGAAATATAAAGTAGATTACACCCCCTCCTAATGATGGCACAGCATGAGAGTATGATTAAAGGGCAGAGATAAGTCTCCGCAATCATTCAGTGCATTTTGATGTTAAAAGCACGGCTATTCCTGAGGTAAAACGAGACCTCAGTCATATTGTTCGATTGGAAACGCATCCCAGTGTCAACCGTATCTCACTTTGAAGTTTAACTACTACGCCTAAACACAATACCGTGATCCCTGTCTGTAAAAAAAGTCTGAGATCAGTAGTGAAAAATGCATCGGTTTCAATCACAAATGATATCAGCATTATAATTTTTTTTTTTCTTTTTTAGAGAACGGTTACTGTAAAAGAAATAATTTCAGAGTTATTTGTCATTCTTTTGCGTAAATGCTTTTGTGTGTACATATAGTCTCGGCTTTTCTATAAAGTGAAAATCTCAGATCTTTATTGTGGTCTCACACTTTTGAACACCACTGTATTCAGAACTTGGGCAAATTCACACGTACAGTATTGAACCACAGTCTCTTTGAACGTACGTAAAGGACTAGCTGAAAAAGAACAGCTGAAGTCTAATCACAGAGAGACATTAAAGGGAAGGAAGCTGATGCCGGCTTCAGAGGAGTTATGAAGAAACACCAGAAGAGAAACACCTGTCTACACCGAGCCACAGGGAATCATAGAGAACAATGAGCAAAGGCTTTCGGCTTTAATACTGAAGTTTAGTTAAACACAAACAAGATTATGAAGGGAAAAGCTCTGTTCTCCTTTCCTTTATTGTCTTATGAATTGTCGAGGCTATGATTACATTAAAGGAATGCTACATTGAGTGCTCATTAATCTTATCACCAGTATCTGCTATTGAATCGACTGCTTTGTTTTCAAGAAAACAATTAAAACGTTTGGTTACAAATGGCAATTCATACAGCAAACACTATGCATAATAGACGTTTCAGGCCTGGAAATTCTTGAGTACATTTTGCTTGGAATAACACATTAAATGGCCTTGCTGATAAAATGGTTTCACTTTATCTTGAATTATATTGCCTGAAAATCCAAGCCATTGTATTCAAAGTTTGCTGGTGACCTTCCAAATGAGTTTCTGTAACCTCCTAATCCACTTAAATTAACCACCAGTAAAGTCTCCATTTTGAGCCGGGCCATCATAGTGCTGCAAAAACCTGCAATTAAACCACCACAGATTTCTTTGCAGAACCCTGGTTATCTGTGTGTGTGTGTGTGTGTGTGTGAGTGAGAGGAGTCCCTTCTCTTTTAAGATGACTGCTGTGCTCTTAAACCATCAAGAGTTCCCTGAATTTTCACAAGTCTGTAACAACCCTCAAACTGCCATCCATGTGCTTTCTGTGACCTGATTTAGAAAAGAAGGGAAAATGGGTCTTGTGATGTGATCTGTAACACCCTCTACTGTGCAACATGATGGACGTGAGCCATAAGAAATTGTTCAGGATCCCCAGGGACTCGGACCACCTTTTCAGTAGCAAGCCAGGATAACACAACATTGAACTCCCAACTCCAGTTACTTGCTCCAGCATTAAGGCATGACATTTGAAATGTGTTCGACCACAATCTGTTCTATTCCCTTTTAGAGAACACGGTCCTTCAGACAGATACCTTAATCCTTCTCCCTGCCTCTGACCATGCATGTGTGTCTGCAAACATTAGGATTATGTGGCCCGCCATCTGAGAACTTGCCAAGATCGAAGAATGACTAGTAGATCTCGGCCAACTACTACTGGCTTTCTCACCGTTAAGGGTTGTCCTGTCAAATGTTGTGGCAAATGATTTGGCATGGTCTCTTTAATATGCTGCCAAAGGCCCTCATGAAAAGACAATTCTTGGACAGCGCTATCTTTGTCAAAAAGGGTTTTTTTTTTTTTTTTTTTTTTCCCCAAGCATGAAATACCAATACAAAAATACAGCTTTGTAAAAAAAATATAGATTTTCCAATCAGTAATCACATTATTTATTTTAATAATGACCGCACCACAGCAAAATAAATATTTCACTCATTGTGTGATGCACATTCATAGTCTGAATCAAAGTGATGCAATTCATGCAGCAAAATAATGGCAAGGAAAGTCTGTCTACTGAGTTGTCCTCAGGCTGCACACAAAAAAACATACATGCAAGCGATTAAGGCCCCGGTATACTTAATTTTCTGCGTTCCGCTCCACCTCAAGCACACTTGAGCGTGCAAGCCTTTCAAAGTATACTCCTTTAGCCACGAGATGTTTAAGTGCTCAAGTCACTCACGCATGCGCTGTTGTGCGCGCAGCCATCACAGAAATTGAGATGCATGCTGACAGGGTGTGCGGACGTCCATGGACCCTCGTGATGACTAAAAAATTACGTGACACAGACCTCACGTGTCCGGAGCAAGATCTAAATGCACCTGAATGGCCTGTTTAGGGCACGCACAAAAAGAACAACTCGCTGTTCAGAGACTCAAAGCTAGTTTACAGTCTAGTAAACGCTGACAACCTCGAAGTTATTCTTGACTGTGCCAGTGTCCACCGCATCGTGTGAAAGAAATTTTTATTGCTTGCGCCAACTGAAAACATACTTGAGAAACAGCATAAGACATTCCAGCAGTAGGTTGAACATTGAACGGGCCATTCATATGGATTTGGATAAAATGCTTTGAAGCCATGCCTGGTGGATTCCATTTAGCCCTTCACAGTGACATATAGTGGACAGTAACACCGGGGCTTGTTTATTATTATTATTATTATTATTAATATGCTACATTTATTAATAAATTAATATTACAATTAATTTGCCCTGCAATAATTTCATAGCGCATAAGTCATGCTGCAAGGATAATTAAAGTTTAGTATACTCGTAATTTTAAAAACATTTTGTGTAATGCCAAATACTTCTCTTCACATACTTTTTTTTTTTCACTATGGGCCAAGAGAAATATTAAAATAAATTACATTCATCTCTCATTGTCTCGAAGAGAAATGCACTGTTCATGCAGCATCAGATGCCAAAAGCTTGGTCAGTTTTTACTTTCAGTTTCTGTAGTGAATAATTGACTGCGGTGAAGAAGTCTCTAATGCCAAAGTTTACACATTTCTTGTGTGATGTCCACTGGCTCTCCTTCATGGTTTAAAATGGACCGTCGTTTGCGTAACATTTCTGTGAATAATTTGCTGATGCATGTACAAAAATATATATTTCTTTCCCAGACTAATTTTGTTTGAATAATGCCTTGAATAATTTCATATCGTTAGCCAAGTGACATTCTGTTTATTCTATTTTTTTTTTTTGTGTAAGTCTGCAAAATGCACTTTAACTGAAAATATATCCAAATGAATCCGAATCAAAAGTAATCAAGAGCTTGAGTATCAAATTTCAGAATCAAGACATTTGTATCATCACCCAGCCTTATCAATAAAAAAATAATTTGGAATACATTCGTTTTCTTATTACAGTGATGCACTAGAAATACAGAAAACAAGGATAACTAAGCAATTATTTTTTTCAGTAAAGTGTACACATTGTGTACAATCTGAGCAAATTTTGTCTTACTATAATTACAAATATAATTCTGTAACGTGTAACAGACACCAATGTTAAGTATGACTGTAAAATGTAAAGTATAAAGAATGCATATGCAATTATTAGTTTCTTACATGTTCTTCACTGACCTTGGAAAGGAGCTACAGTCAAACCATTATTTTAATAAGCTGAACTCTTTTGTGAGGCAACACCTCACTGGGGTTGCACGGCCTCCTCAGAGTGTCAGAGTTCCACATAAACACATTTTACTGGAGCAGTAACCCGATCTAACAATGGCTCTTTTTAACACCTCGCCTATCTGATATAACAACATGCCCTCTCCCACCACAAGACTCCTCTCTGCTCTGGTCTGTTGCTCTAATTAACAGCAGGGTCTGCTGGATAGATGCTAGCGGTGACGCAGGGCAAGCAGTCGAGAGAGACTAATATGGACTCGCAGCAACTTTGTTCTGTTTCCTTCCCTTTCCAACCAAGTCCTTAACTTTAGAGGAGTGTTTAGCATACTGCATACTTCTTGATCCTGCCTTATTTCTCTCCTTTTCCTCCCCCTGTTCTTCTCTCCATTTGCTCTTCGTGTGTGCACAGCATCCCTGCTCTGCAGAACGTACATCTATATCTCTTGACTCTGAATCTCCAAATTAAACATTGGAGCAAGGGCTTTGAAAATGAAAAATGTAAATCCAACGCCAGATGTAGTGGAAGAAAGTGATCTGCCTCGATGCCTTGTTCTGTTTGTGACCTTGGTGGTTTGCATCCCATCTAATAAGCTTAAACAAACAGCGGAAAAATGTGAGTTTTGTGTCCCTTTCTGTGCTCCAGCGAGCATCTGCTTACCTCTCCAAGGTTACGCACCACACCAAGACTCTCTCTACATCTCACTCTGTTTTTAGCAGGTCAAAGATGGGGAATGAGAGGAGAGGTGCGGAGGATAGAGGCAGTATCCTTGTGAGGGGAATCTTTTGAACTTTTGACTACATTATAGTATTTAGCCTCTTGTGTAAAATCCAGCTGGCTTTGGTCTGAGCAAAGTCTCATTAGTTACTCCGGATTTAAAGAGAGAGAGGGGGAAAAAAAACTTTGAGCAGTTCAATTGCTCGCCTCAGACCTGTTTTCATTGCTTTTGCAGTGTGCTAGGCAAAAACTCTTTGAAGAAGGGGATTAGAACCATGTGATCATTTTAATTAGATCATTAGCTAAGAATTAACATCTAGGTTTGTACCCTCATTAACAAAAAATACCTAATGTGTGCCAAGCTGGATTCACGTATCGCATTAGATGTCCAATGTTTTTATTTTTTTTTTCTCTCCCACTTCTTCAGTTGTTTTCTTGCCTTTTTTGGTTTGTTGCACGATTTTGTAAAGGCTAAGAAAGGTATAAGTGAGTAAATCTGCTTTTTGTGTTTTCTCTCACAGGCTCTTTGGTACAACGGGGAACTGTGCAGCCTGCAGTAAACTGATCCCAGCCTTTGAAATGGTTATGAGGGCCAGAGATAATGTTTACCATTTGGACTGTTTTGCCTGTCAGCTTTGTAACCAGAGGTAAGGAGAAAAGGAGATCACAAGTCTTTCTTTCTATCTAGAAATGCAGAAGAACTTATTAGCTCACACAAAAATAACTTAATGATCTCTAGGATTGTGACTTTACACACTCCGATTGGCCTGTACCCCTTTCTAATCTGCGCTTTCATCTCAAACCTACGTTTTATGTCCTGGTTTGTATTTCTGACCAGAAGCGGGATTATAAGCTCGAGTTGAGTGAAATTAACCAGCACTTCGCTGGAGATACCATTGGCAGACCAATACCAAGCCTGATCAAACTGGGAACGCCTTATTGAACAAAGTCAGACAGAAAATTCGTACTCGATACGCAGCCAAGCCGAGCACGTCACCACTATGTGTCTCGACGAGGGAATTAAGCGGCCGGACGAATGAACTTTTCAAGGATCATCCTTCCAAACATTCCTTGGGAGCAAATGAGTGTGACAGTGTCTTAAATGCTCTAGTGTGTGACCTACTTCTAAAAAGACTTTTGTGCCATTCTCAAAAGCTGCTGCATGCACATGCTACACTCGTTGAATACTACAGTAAATACAAACAAGCTCAAACTTCATTTCAGAGCTGATGCCGCAAATACAATATTTTTCCGCTATGTTGTAACTGACTATGCCTCCTCCCCAAAAGATTTCGATTTTGACTGCATCAATCAAACAAAATAAAGCATCTGGGAAGAATAAGGAATAAATCCAGTGGCACATTTGGTGAGAACCATTTGGTATGTAGTAAAGTTTGGTGAGTGAAGCCTCAACGCTGAAGTATGGCATAGAAGGAGCCCAGTTCTATTCCCCAACTCTCTTCCTTTGGCAGTACAAAACATTAGTGTGGCACTGATTGATAAGAGAAAACATCATTGGCAATGCTTTCATCATGGCAGCTCTATTGTCCATACAACATTCATGGCTTTCATATGCAAACTTGTTAATGTAGAAATGCAGTGCACACATGGAATGATTTTCTCTTTTAATTGGCATGAAATTTCATGGGAAGTTTTTAGAGGCTAACAATTTATACTTTGGCAAGGATCCCCAAAATTGGGGGGAAAAAAAGCTAATCAGTGGGGTTTCCTTGGAAACTGGTACAGCTATTTTATTTATTTTGGCCAATGAAAAGAGATGGTGGCATGCTTTCATTGGATGCCAGTCCTGTCCTGTCCTGGGGGGGGGGCTGGGCTGGTTTTAAAAACATTGTTAAAGCTGCACCTTATTGCTATATCACAGGAGACTTTGAGGCCGTCACAGAAACTGTAGCATTCTTTATGCTGTTGATGACAGCCAAGTCACTGCATGTTCATTTACACTGATGCACTGATCACCTATACCAATAAAAAGTTCAATTAAAAATGACACTTAAATTAATATTTTAGTCAAAGCTATGCTTCATTTCCCAGAAACTATTATCAAAATTCTTTTAATTAAAAGTCAGTAAATTCCTCTTCCTGCCATTTCAGACAATTCTTTGATTCTGAATGTTGTCCAACTAAACCATAGTGGTTGTCTGTTCAAGGTCTGTTCAAGTCTGACCAAAAAAAATTCACAAAACCATTGTCTTATCATAATCTTCATTATTTCCTGAGATGCCTGAATGATCATTTTAACAAATATAAATGAAACCACAAAAACCTAGCTGCAAAATAAAAACAAAAGTTCAACATGGTACAATATTTCAGACTTGGGGCCAATCATACAACCGGTGCAATGCTAGTTTCAGCCCAACCCATTTATTTTCATGTCCAGCACTACGTTGTTTAAAAGGATAAAACACTCGTGTCCATCTGTTCGCCCATGGGCGTGGCGGTCTGAAAACAAGGTGTTTAGGCGCATTGCTGGTACGTTGCTATTTTGAGGCACTTGAAAACTGTGCCATTGATCAACAAAAACCTGGTCTAAAGTCAATGGCGTAGTATTTTTTTTGTTATTATTTAAAGGGCACCTTCGTAATATTCGCCAATAGGCGGGTGCACAATGCCCATACACTCTACTTGTTACACACACACACACAGGGACCCGCAGCAGCACACAAACAAATTTAAATATTAAAAATAAAAGGATTCCTCCTTGGAGAAGCCTCCTTCAGTCTTTCTGCTTGCAAATTCTACCATGAAAATAGCGAATCCGCCATGGTGCAACCACATCTAGTTTTTAAAGGGAATGGGAGATGACCCTCTGATTGGTTTATTGCACATTACTCCCAAAACGCACTCATTAAGCTACTCAGTACAACTCTTTTGGACCATTTTTTTTTTCCATCATTAAACTAGCAAAAGAGTATTAGGATCTGTCCCAAGTGCACCTGCACCGTGTGCTTCAGATCATGTGATTTAGATCGTTAAAATTGTTGTGAAGGAATAGATTTTAAAATATGATGTTATCTGCCAAATAAATGTGTATGTTAACCTATGTGTTTGTTTTTTGTTTAGGTTTTGTGTGGGTGACAAGTTTTTCCTCAAAAACAACATGATTCTGTGTCAGATGGACTATGAGGAGGGGCAGCTCAACGGGAGCTTTGAGACACAAGTTCAATAGCCAATCAAATGATGGCAGCGGCAGCTCTCGCTCCCCACACACAAACACGCGCTTCTGTGCGACGGATGTTCTGCTGCACTCAGAGAGAAGAGCATCTGTCTGCTTGCCTGCAATACTTTTTACAGTAAAAGCCCTATTGGTCCCTGAGGACTCTATTGTAAATGTACTACTTTTTGGCCCTTCCTGTCCCCAACACTGAGCAGTTACACGTTTTGATGTACAGTTGTGCCTGCTTAGCTGAGCACTGTAATGCCTGTATGGTTTTTGTGATGTTTTTCTGTCTTCAACTCTTTCTCTCTCGATTTCTCTTCCTCTTGTTCTTCTAATGCTTCTTTGAGGGTATGTACAGTCGGTTTTCTGTATATATAAACTGGAACATTTATTTTATGAAACTGTAATGCAATTTTATTACCAGTGTGAATTAAACAGATTCTTAAATGTTCATAGTTGAGTTTGTTTTCTGATCCCAAAGCCAAAGTTTGAAGAGGCTGGCCCATGTATCAACAAATGTAATTATTGAACTCTCTTAAAATGGCTAAAGCTTCACAAACATTTATCGAACTACTACAAAGAAATAATAAATTGTCAATTTTATATACAGAATGGCATAACAGCATATTTTAATTGCTGATGGACTAAGACGAGCTGTTTTCAGATGAATTAAGTACGGTTTTATTTCGAATAAAGCAAATGAATTCAAAAACTTGTTGTTGTTGTTGTCGTAATAACATTTGAGTACTGCAACAGATCGGTCAAGTCTGGTCATGCTGAGTGTCTGGTTCTGAGTTTGAGTCTTCAGCAATTTTCCTGATTTTCAAACACTCGCTTATTAAATGAATTCTTATCCTTACCATTGGTTACTCAAGTCTTGATCAAATTACCTTCTGTGTTCATGTCTGATATGTTACAGCTCATCTCATTGTAATCAGAATATCTCAAGGCCTCATAATGAACTGTCTGGAGAAAAATAACAGCATGGTATTTGTACGCAAAACATACAGCGCAATTTGTCGTGCCACGGTGGGGTTTTTCAGTCTTTTTGAGGCATTGTGAGCGTTAAACTGCTCTCTCAAAAGCTCTGCATTTCCGAATGGCTTTCATGAACAAAAGAAGTGCAATTAAAGGATTGCGACTGAGGTGACACAATCTTCTGTCCCATTACTTTTGATTTTCATCTGTTGGTGGTAATTCTTGTTTCTATGAGCTCTGAACCACAGGAGAGCTGCTTCACCGAGGATCTGCCATTTAAAGCAATTAGTTTCATTCATTGTGGGTAAGAAATGGGAAGGGTATCAGTTGGGGTCTTACAGCATATTGAAATTTCATTTACAGATGTCCAAAACTTAAAGCAGACTCTCCGGTATAATTTTGCTAAATGGAGCCTTTCATGCTATTCATACGGAAAACTTCTCCCAGTTTCCCAGAGTGCTTTGAAAACTTAAGACAGAAAAGAGCACAAAGTAATTAAAAAAGTACAAACATGAACCTAAAACTGAAATGTTTTTGTTTAAAAGGCTACAAAATGTCATGTATAATACCTGCCAAGACTTTATCATATTAGTTATTGTATTCTTTATTGCTGCTTCACACACTCAAACTACAGATTTATTTTTTTGAAAAATGTGTCTCTGTGGCCCTGTTTACACCTGATTGAGAGGCTTTTTTAATTGATCGGATTACAAGTGTGCGATGCTAAATACAGGTGTAAACGGGGTATCAAACCTTTTGAGCTTGTCCACTTTTGATCACTTCCAGAGGTAGTCGAAAACGCATTCAACCAGATTTCTCTCATACTGTAGACGCTCATGTGGTCGTATGTGTTTGAACAGCCACAGAAGACCCTCATAGGCCCTCATAGACCCTCCCCTTGAAGAAAACAGGCCAGAAATGGTTGAAAGCGGACAAAAGAGAAGGATTAAAATACCAAGTGTAAACGCATATGTCTCTCACTCGTCTACTTGATGTTTTGATACCAGGTGTAAAAAGGGCCTTAGTTTAGCCATCAGGCCACAAAATAAGCTTGCACAATTTACATATGAACGTACACGGAGATGACAGGAAAACATACAGAGAGCACCAGCTTTCGTTTCTGCTCTGATAGCTGCAAGACTATCAGAGATCAGGTAGTCTAGACATCAGGAATGGTGAGAGAACATTGTGCTTGGTACATTTTTCATCTTCACATCAAACTTGGGTCTTCAGCTGACTAAGTTTTAATCCCATCTGGCTAGCGTGCTTCCTGTTTTGACATTAGGTCAGTAAGGAGAGAGTAGGCAGTTTTTTGTGACTGTTCGAACACATTCGACGACCACATGAGCGTCTACACTTTGAAAGCAATCCGGTCGAATGCATTTTCGACTACCTCCGGAAATGATTGAAAATGGACACGCTAAAAACGTTTTAGACATCATTTATACCTTTGTACTCTTGTGATCTGGTCCACCAAAACACATCTTAATAATACCAGGTGTAAACATTATAATTATACAAAAAATTATACAAAAAAAACAAGCTAAACAAAAAGAGACTCATTTCTGTAATCAGTGCAACAGTGATAAAACAGCTCATTTTCACAGGTGCGCACACACACTGTGTGCATGTGAATATAACAGGCCATCAGCTCAAGGAAAAACGGTGCCCAAACAATTGCAAAATCACCATAAACTTTTAATGTTTCTCCCCACCTGCGTCGGCGAGACGTTTATAACCACACATGGACAACATATGGGTTTTGACCTTTAGGCCAGTCGTTCATGTGCACATTTTCACCCAAAATGTGAAAAAAGAACCCATACTGTGGATGATGGAAGGCTTTCATGAAAACACTGCACCAGTCAGGAAAGCAGACCAGCCACATCATTTGCTAACAAATAAATCAAGTGTACAATGTGCATTAATTAGAAATTCATTAAAAATTCAGACTTACCGGCAGGTGTGCAAATAAAGGATTAGCGAGACAGCAATTACACCACATAAGAGTACCTTTTAATTGCAGCTCCTGGATTGATTTACAGAGGGAGACAATCAGGCTCTGTGCAAGATGCCTGATTGCTCATTTTCTAGAAAAATAATGAGGGAAAAGACCACATACACAACCTCACAGACACACACACACACACACACACAAACACACACGTATCATCCCCAGCTGCAGCATTACCTCACGTGCACAGGCACACACACGACTGCACATGTACTTACTGGTGATTTAAAGGTGAGGTGTGTGTAATTAAAACTACAGGTGCCTTGTCTGTGCTACAGTGCATTTCCCTGGGCAGAAAAAAAAAAAACAGCAATATGTTGCATTTTGAATGGTGGTCCAGACCAACTATAACCTAGCTTGGGAAATCATGCTGGTTTAAGCGGGTCGTTTAAGCGAATATAGTTCCACGAAGTGTTTATTGAATGCTGGCATAAAACTTTCATTGTGCAAATAACCATATACTGTTAAAAAAATCCTGTTAAATATACGGTCAAAAAGCACAGCTGTGGATGCTGGAAATTCACTGTACAAAAATGTGGTACTTCTGTTTTTTAGAGTAGATTTTATTACATAAACTACTATACACTATAACTATATACAGCTACTAAAATC
This sequence comes from Opsariichthys bidens, assembly GCA_037194245.1. Classification (NCBI taxonomy): domain Eukaryota; kingdom Metazoa; phylum Chordata; class Actinopteri; order Cypriniformes; family Xenocyprididae; genus Opsariichthys; species Opsariichthys bidens. The sequence continues at coordinate 5,232,059 of CM074280.1, read as the reverse complement.
TTCTTTGTATCTATTTATACTAATCCCTCTAGTAATAAAACTTAATTGGATCTTCTTTGATCTTCATAAGTGGCCTTTCCGGACAATACAGTATAAAAACAATCATTTACTGAAAAAGTGCATGTATTGTCTTGCAAAATACCATAACTGTATGATAATACAACTTTTTTTAGGAAACTTAACCAAGTAACAGGTCTTGACAGTAGCAATAAATAAATGTTTAAAAATACCAAAAAAATAGATCATTGGCATCATATGTTGTCTTTTCATCAACATTTAATATCTATAAAATAAAGAACCCCCCCCCCCCCCCCCCCCCGCGCTTCACATTAGTTCCTGATATGCTCCGTTATGTCAAGTTTTAAGCAAAGTGATCAAAAAATGAGAGAGGCGTTCTACATCAAAGACATAAGTTATTAAAAGTGGTCAGACTGAGACTACGTACTGCATTGTTCAATATGTTAGCTTGATAACATATGCTGTATAGCAAGCTGACCTGCTTGTGCACCCCTGGGTGAAATTATTCCTGTTACACACTTCCAAATGGACAGACTGCATAAGAGCCGAAATAAATGCAGAAATACATACACTTGCCCCCGCAGCATTTTGCTTATTCTATGATCTCATTCTTAAATTAAACCAATTTGCCTAGAAATTGGTTTTAGGGTCTACACAAAGTGTTTTGTACTCTAGCCCCTGCACACACACACACACACACACACTCACAGAGAAGAAATTTCAGTCACATTCCCTCGTCTCTCTCCCCCCTCTCCCTCGCTGCAAATCATGTTTGACTTTGAAGTGCTAATTTTGGAAGTTTAGCCAATTTTTATTTGCTGCTTTGAAATGTATCCTCTAAGCTGCTGCAGCAGCAATGCAATATACAGCCTCTCTACAATGAGGGATAAGTGACCAAAATGAGAAGCGCCTGTTTCTCTCCCAGTACATTATATAACTGTGAATAATCTGCACGGTGCACTTTTCCTGCTTCATATGCCGGCTCAATTTATTTCTTCTAACATTAGCTACCCTCCCCCTTTCAGATATCCTCAGTCCGTCTCCTATTCGAGCTAGATGGGCACTATTTTGAATGCTGGTGATGACACATTTCGGTAAAATGCACGGCAAAAAAACGAACGTATCTAAAGTCAAGTCAGAGATGGCGCATAGTTGCTTTGATGAGGCTGTACAGAGACAATACGTTTTCAATCCTGCAGGACAAAGATCTGCTCAACCAGACGTCTAGAATCCAAATCCAATAATGAAAAGCTCATGAATAGCAGGGCCGTATCAGTGGACCCACTACACAAACAATACAATGAAATTATCATTTTTCTATTCCAGTAAATGAGCTCAACAGAATAATATGATACAGCTGTAACTGGGAGACAATTTGTCTCAAAGCACAGGCTAGGACCTTTTGTTCAGAGCGGGCAGGGGACAGGTGAGGCCTATTTATTGGAGCACACTGGCTATGTATTCCAATCAGGGAAACGTCGGGACTGTTGTGCTGGGAAAATATCATTATTGCAATCAGCCTTGGGTTAAAGAGGGACTCTGCTGTATGGAAAGCAGTCGGGAACAATGAGAGAAGGCCTTGGTAATGAAGGAGCCTTGAATTCCACTTCATTTGCTGCTCTAATGGATGCAGGGTTGACCCCAATCACAAGCCCCTTTTTTATTTTCATCAGAAGACAAAGAAATCCCAGAAAAGTTGAGCGCATATGGGTAAATAAATATTCTCGCACATGGAGACCTACGTATACGGGCTCGCACCTGGCCAATAACAACGCAGCAGGCAAAAAGGTAGAAGAGAGAAAAGAACCCCCCCCCCCCTGTTCACCCCCCAACACATCTCTGCTCTGCTATGGTTTTGGACTTGGCAATAAATTGCTTTGGTAATCAGCTTTCTGAAAAGCTTATTTACTGCTTGTTCTCTGTTTATTGTGCTCCTCAGAATGAAATATAAAATTGGATTTCATTAGATGTGCAATTTTCTCTTTCTCGTAAAGAAAGGAAGAGAGAGAGAAAATCACCTTGTTGGATATAGAGAATGGATTTGGGGTGCACTGTATATATTACTGTTGATTAAGTTTCTCTCCGGGCTGACGTGGTCCTCTATTGCTCTAAGTACTGATACAAGCCTGAGTGCAATTTGAGCTTGGGCAGTTACAGTCAGATATTTCTTCCGCTAATCCAGCGAAAGACTCCTCGCTAAATGTCAGTGCCGGCATTGTGCACCAGAACCGAACCGAGAATGGCATTTAGATTCCAATTCAATGTGGGAATTTTGACTGATGTAGCAAACAAGATATTGCAATTGCAATTGCAATTCGAATGAAAATATATTGAAATTTATATCACTGTGCATATAAGTTTAATGGGACGTTTTTCCAGACAAACTTTGAATGTTGACTTGACAAAGTTTTTAAATAATTTTAATAAAGATTTTAACTTAGCCATGGGTTCATAGGTCTTATGGACGGAGAACTATAGATGGACAACAAAAGAATAGAATGATTGATGGAACAATAGAAAGCACAGAAACAATGATAGAATGAAAGAATGCTAGAATTCTAAAATAGGTAATACGATAGAACGATATATGATAGATATAGAACATTAGATATAAAAATAGAAAATAGACTGATCAGTCAACATTAAAACCACCTGCCTAACATAAAGGGGCATGCGAAAGTTTGGGAACCCCTTTTTGAATTTGAAGATCAAGGGAAATTGTACTACTAAACGAAACTACTAAATGAATAAAAATATTTCAACAAAATAGGAAATTTGTACTTCTTCGTGTTCAAAAGTTTTTACCCCCTGCCTCTTAATGCATCGTGTTTTTGAATGTATGAACCTTTTTTTAATAGTTGTGTGAAAAGATGGACCTCAAAAATCATACAGTCACTGCTGGAAAGGATTCAAATATGCAAAAAATGCTGGAAAACTGAAGATCATAGATCATCCAGGTATTAAGAACCAAGGATTCTCAAACTTCTGAATAGGGTTATTTTATTCAATTTTGCATTTTTTTATAGTCTTATGGACTATATGTAAACATCTTTCATGTAAAATATCTTACTCAGGTGACTATAAAAATAACATGCATTTTGTACGATCTCTCTTATTTTGTTAAAATTATTCACATTTTCACAGATTCTGCAAGGGGTTCCCAAACTTTCGCATCCCCCTCTGGCTGCCAAAAAAATCTCTGATGTGTCAAGACATGGAGTCTACAAGATCTTTGAATGTGATCTGTAGCATCTAACACCAAGACATCAGCAGCAGATCCTTTAAGTCCTGCATTTTGCAAGGTGGTGCCTCCATGGGTCAGATTTGTTGGTTCAGAACATGCAATAGTTGCTCAGTAGGATTGAGATCTGGGGAATCTGGAGCTCAAGACAACACCTTTTATTCTTTGTCTTGTTCCGCAAACCATTCCTGAACAATTTGAATGAATTATCCTGCTGACCCAGTCATCTAGCCAACACTATAAGTCACTCAGATCTTTTCGCTTGCTCATTTTTCCAGCTTGCAACACACGAAATTCAAGAAGTAACTGTTAACTGGCTGCCTAATATATCCCACCCCTAAACTAGAGAATATTAGATATAATATGACAGAAATACAGACCTATAGAACAACAGAATTTTAGATATAACCTCAGATAAACAGACAGACAGATGATCAATAAACCATCATTCATGAAAGTGATCCCAGGAATGGTATTTTTAGTGCTTTCTATACAGTAAATTGTTTTTAAATTATTTCCCAGAACTGGGGTCATGGTGTGCCTCACTCCTGAGCAAGCTATAATTGCATGTGTTGCTGCTGATTGAGTGAGCTTTAATGCAACATTCATTTAACCACAGCTGTACTTTGCTAATGCACAAACAGTGTACTCAATCACTGCAGTCTTGCAGCTCCTTAATAACACAAGCACTTCTGCTCTCTTTCCACCCTCTGGGGTCTTTAGTTTGTTGATGTTTTCGTCAATATCTGTTTCTATGAAAAAGAATAGCCACTGACACTTTCTGAAAGCTCCCTTTGATGTTTAGAATTCATGAACAAGTGCTACAACAAGTGTCTTTAAGAGGACATGTTCAAGATATAAGAAAAGGATGGTTGTAAACCTCTCCTGTTGCTATGGCACGAATTAATGGAGTAGCCATTTGACTAACTGTATAAGCCAGACATAGACAGGGCTTATTAGGAAGTGCTAACAGTGGGGCAGAGTACTGAGTTGAGTACAGGAACTACATTTCACACCACCATCCTTTTTAAAACAGCACCATCTGCAGGGTACGTGCTGCTTCCAGGAGGGGTAGAGTGCTGATAGATCACAGGAGATGACTACAAGGGATCAGAGACATTATTGTTTTATAGGTGTCATTTCTATACAATTGTGCCTGAACTATTAATCTACATTATTTAGATTTGCTGGAATTGTGGGCGTGAGGCAAAGCAACTTAGTTCATCCTCAATCTGAATAAAGAGAATGGTGGTAAAACTACATCTGTATGTGTGAGTGAAGGGAAAAAAAAAATCAGCATGCCATACTTTCAACAGGAGCAATTTTTTTGATAATTTTGCCAATTCGCGAAAATAATGTTCTATTGTGCACACTGCAGTTATGTCGACGTCTGCCGCTTTAAATGCTCACGTTTTAAAGTTGTGCGTAAAGATAGCGTAAAGATGCATGAAGCATTGCTGACACAGAGGAACAATATCGTTGGAATCATTTCCAGAATGAGTTCTATTGGAATGACTGGATTTCACTGAGCAATGGTAAATGTGACTGCACCTTTAATGTTTGGTTTGTTCATCAGCGGCAAATAAAAATCATTCTGAAAGTGATTCCAATGATATTGTTGATATTGTCATGCCATTATTATTGCAGATTTTTGTGTATAGTTGTGGCTATCCTCTTCAAATTTGAACAATTTTTAAAACTTCTTTGTCATTATTGTCCTTGGTGTGAATGGGTCTGAAGAGGTTTGGTTTGAACTGGCCAACTAGTGCTAGCTGGTCTCCCAGCTGAAAAGTGCCCAAATCCCAACTTAAACCAGTCAATATACAAACCTGATCAGGCTGGGAAACAACTAAGACCAGCAGAGACCAGCTTAACCTAGTTTGAGGATTTGACAGGGCCACCCTGACGTTAGCGTGGGGCAACGGGTCCAGACTCAAGGGCCCACACAGCTGCTGTTTTACAACATATCCATCTCTCTCCCTGCTCCAGGCCACATGTCCACATTCATTACCCTTACTTTAATAATCTCTTAAACATACTTCATAGTGCTTTCGTGGAAATTTAATTACTTTTACAAGGTGACAAGAGTTTCCAAAGTAGTCTGATTACCTGGACAGCTATATATGGGAGTTGGCAAGATGGCATAAGTATGGTAGAAACATTGCCGCCATATGACGACCTTCAACAATACCTCCACGTCAGCTTCCAACCAGTTCAGTCATCCACAAACAAAGCCTGCAAAGCAATGAAACACATGCTCTCCTTAAAATGCAAAGCGCTTTCTGTGGAAAAGTGTAGATTCACTTCATCTCATTATCCAGAAGTGTCTAGATTTTAAAAAGGTTAATATGGAGGGTTTGTGAGATCTTTAAAAGGAGTTGACATTTTCCTATTTTCCCTCAAAAATGCAGTTCATCAAAAAGCTCAACAAACCAGAGACGGAAAAGTCTGTTGACAGGCGCTTTTCCATTGATATTCTCGCCGTCAGTGAATTTTACAGGCTAATTATAAAATAATGTTTGCTTTGAAGCAGATATGCCTTTCTTTTTTTTTTTTTCTTCGAGAGACGCACACATAATGCGCATATCTTCTGTTTTTATATCCCTCAGGTACAAGACTAACGGGCCTAAAATGAAATTCAAGCCATACATCTAGGGTAAGCACCAGCAATGTTATTCAATAAGAGCCAAGTCAAATGAGAAGCTGTCAGTCAGAGGGGGATGAGGAGGTTCAAAGGCTGCACGCCGCCGCAACTTTTACAATACAGTTTACCAAGCACTAACTACGCTTGGCACTTTTCGCACAAATGAAAGAAGTTTTTTAACTGCGGGTATTTTTTCTGTAGACAAATACTGAGGTACATCGAGATCCAAATTAGATCTCGGTAGCATTGACATACTTTCCGCTCGCAGGTACCGGATGCTTCATATATGATTAATTAATCGAGGCAGGCTGCCATCTGTGTTTTAACTGATTAAATAGTGCACAAAGTGGGATGCACCTTTTGATGTGATCCTTTGGGGAACCTGTGCTGGCTTTGTGTTTCTACCTTGATTAAGCACAATACTCCAGCATCTTCCTCAGCCAGTTCAAAGTCTCTTTAATTTGCGAAGAAAGGGCAGAGAGGCAGAAGAGATGCTTTAAAATCCTGCCCATCTCCATCGGCTTTGGTGGATTCCTTTTATGAGAGCATTTTTCACAAAGATCCAGGCTATTCTTTCACTCACTCATGCATTCATTCACTTGCTCACTCTCTCATTTGTTCGTTCATTTCCTTTTTTGTGCGGGGGCCTCCATCTGGCTGAGAATAAAAAATTGATTCCAGTAAAATCTCACCTGAGATCTGTAATGGGGAAAGGCTTTTAAAGGTCACACGTGTAATAAGTTCCGATGGTCTCACTCACTCAGATAATGGCTCTTTAGTCCATCTTGCATTGCTGCTGTCCTGAAATAATGGAGCAATCTTTAGACCATTCAGTACAGTAGAGCTCGAGCTGTAAGGCAGCCAGGCATACAAGTTGGCTTGTGCTTGGGAAATAGTAACCCCAAGAGGAAGCATAGCTCGGGCCCAACACTTCTATTCCTTCTTCATTGCTATGGTTCACCGATACTCAGTGGCTTTACATGATCCTCATTCAGTCCACGCATCGAATGAACAAAATTAGGATAAAGGCGTGGAAAAAAACTTCCAGTACAGTGCTAAATGATGAGCTCCCTGATAATTGTCCTCACTGCAAATTAATTAGCTTTCAATAGGCGCCCAGTATAGTCGTAAACCACGTTCATAATCGAATGGAAATTGTGCCCTGATTGCTCTAAAATAGAATCACTGTGTGATGATATATTCCATTTTATGTTAATTATGAGGGATAAGCTACCATTCTTGATGAAGTCCATAATTGAAATGTTAGCCCTAAATCCAAGTGTACTGCTTTCTTCCCCCTCGCTGATACTTACAAGGCAATGACAGAGCAATGATTGTGTGGCAATTCCAAATCCACGTTTGGATCATATTTAGTGATGCACAGATCATGATTTTTTTTTTCTAAGCAAATTTATTTGTTGTTTATTTGCTCTAACTGACCTTAAACAAAAATATCTGGGGCAACTACTGCATTTTCATTTGATTTCAATTAGATTGTATAATTTCAAGATTTTAAGCAAGGTTTTAGTTTCATTTTGGCCAATCTCTATTTTGGACATTCACACAAACTGCACAGATGTGCCAGAAGAGCAAATACTCTACCAGGCAAATTACAATATGGAAAGATCTGTTGCTACTTTCACAACTTAAAAATACTCAAAGATTTAGTAGGTTAGCCACATGACAGAAAATGAGAAGAGAAAAAAGAAAAATTCCTTACAAGTTTTACACTTCATTGCCACAATACCTAAAATGTCCAAAAAAACCCCAAACAAACACAAAAATATGAAAGTTTTAACAGAAGAATTCGTGTTTTTATAGAATTGTAAGATTTTCTTCCAAATACTGGTCCCATTTATTCATATTGTAAGTGCCCTTGTCAAAATTTTGTGGTAATCAGAATTTTACCACAAATGCTATTGATTGAGTTCAATTCTGTGAATTTGAAATATTCCTTTAACAAGGCCTTAGAACTGACATTCACTACATTTGACACATACCAGCTGTTTGAAATAATACTGAAACTCAATTTAATACAGAGTGCAGGCTCTTTATTAATTCTTGGAGGATACTAAAGTCATCATTTCTAGGGTCTAATATTAACCCAAAGGTTGTGCCAGAACACGGTGGCATGGTAAAGTCAGGAATTTGCTGGTCCCAGCAATAAATTTGGCAAGGCATTCCTAAATTGGCATTGCAAATTACTGGTGGAACGTTCCAATGTCAGCCAACCAGCACAGAGAGCATGAAACTGCCTTATATAGCTATATTTGCCTTCAGACTACAATCATGACCTCAGTCAGAGCATGGACATTTCTTTGAGAGAGCACGAGAGCCACAACAGACATCTTTAAAAAAGAACAACATAGTAATTCATTCTACATAATGGGACAAAAAAGCTCTGTTTTATCCTCATTTCCTGTACTGAGAAGAAGCCTGCATTATAATCATTACTTTGAAGCTCAACTTCTCCGTTTCAGTGTTCCCTACAACTATATTGCATGATAATTGAAAGAGGGTTGTTTAGCAGACTGTACAAAATGTAAAAAAAAAAAAAAAAATGACAAAAGAGTGAAATGTAATTGATTGTTACCAAAGATTACTTTCTGTGAGACAACACGTAATGATTGCAGAACTGCATCTGACTGCTGGGAGTGCTGTGTAGAAGAAAGCATCGCTTTAAGCATCACACATTCCCGCTGGCATTCAGCTTGAAAAACAATTATTGCACTTTGTTGTTTTGTCTCCAACTCTTGACTTGCCAAGGTACAGCTTTGGTAGCTCTTCTTTCTAGACGCATGCTAAAACTCTCTCCTAGCTCTGGCAATTACAGCCAAATTTTCCGACACCTTCTTCAACCACATCAACAGCAGATGCATGTCATCGCACTCACCATCCGCTCCTCTTTTCCCAACACAAAAAAACTATGACAAACTGTCATAAGCTAAGCAGCCTGCTACATGGAAATGAAGCAATTAAAATAATGCCACATTACTGTTTTTACTGAGAACGAGCATCTGGCGTTTTAAGGGGCGGTTCTAGACCCTATTTTGGGGGATTGTGTAGTGAGGAGACAGCGGAGTGGGATCCAAACGCAGCTTTATTAAGAGTAGACGTAGTGAGACAGGCAGTGGACAAGGATTAGCAAACAGGTATGGCAGGGAATAAGCACAATCGTAGTTGATATACAGACAGAGAGATCGAGGCGGGTGGCAGGCGAACAACATTCAAAAAATCCAAAGCAGTAAATCCAATGGGCAGGCAGAGAACAATCAGGAACACGGTTGAGACAGGCAGAATGGCAAACGGGAAAACAAGACAGGGTAGATCAAGACAAGGCTTATGGGAAATGTAGTGCATATGAATGAATGAGAGTGTGAGTGTGTGATGAGAGTCCATGGTGAAATGAAAGTCTCGGGTGGAGTGCCCTCTAGCAGCTATTAGGGAAACAGCTTGTCTGTTGTCTCATCCTGCCTAAAACTATAATCAGAACAATCAGGCTAGTGATGCTTCCTTCATTTTCACAAGTCTCGTCAGTTTAAACATTTAAGTGGTTTTACGACACTCGCACACTGTGTTGAAGCACGAACACAGAAAGATGCCTCTTTGGCAGCACACAAGTTCTGAATTGAGTTCCCTTTTGCATGTTCTTGAGCAACTACACACAAAATTGTGTCAAAACGCCATTTTAAATTGCAATAACATTTCATTTGTTGTAATAAAACTTACTTTATTATTACAATTAAAAAGTTTTTGTGATTTTTGATCAAGTAAATGCAGACTCGATGAGCATAAGAGACTTCTTTCAAAGACAGAACAGTTTGAGGTGGGTAATGCATATATTAAATTAGAGAATTCTTTTTAAATTAAGATAAATACAGTAGAAGAAAACAGACCAAGAGAATTAGAGGAGAGAAAGACTATACTGTTATAACAGATGAGAAAGAAAAGCCCCTGCAAATCAGCTTTAACAGAAGCAAAGCTAGAATGTCTATGGAAATCATGAACGATCAGAAATGATTTTTTTAATCAGCTTCTTCTATATGGTTGATTCATCAGAGTCTCCTTTTTTAGAGGAGACATGTGAAGCCACAGGGCTGGCTGCTGCAACTTCTCAACCTTTTTGGTGACAGGTTTTATGAGCCTAATGCAGTTTGTGATGTATAGCATAATAACCTCTCTGACTGTAGGGCCCGGCTCCTAATATCAGCTGGCTTGTGTATCAGGCAAAATTATTGTAATGAGACCCTATTTCCATATAACAGTGAAATGAGTTCATTATTCTAAGTTATATTGGTGGAGTAACCGAAAGAAATTGATGCTTTTATTTGGGCGGAATTGGATTCTGGGCATAAATAGAATTAAGTAAAGTTGCAGATAGAAAAAAATGCAATAATAATTATATTGTAGTTATCAAAAGGTCATCACCGGTGGCCCCCCTCCCTCGCATGTCCCTCCAATCTCTCCCCGCATATTTCAAACGGAGGTGTGCTTGTCAGAGCATTTGCGATTATTCCAGTCGCTATGCCCGTACAGTTATTGAAATTCTGTTGCATGTCAATTTCACCACAAAAAAGCAATTGTTAGACTGTGTCCTTGCATCGAACACCATTTCAAACATCTCCTTTGAAACACAAAACATCCACATGAGTATGCCATCCATCACCGACATGCCGACATGAGCAAGATTTGGTGGATTCCACGGAAGGCTTGCGGTCCCCCCTTTATCACCTGTGTTGATCGTTCGCATTCCTAATTGCATTTATTTCTTTCAAGGTAACCTTTACATCAACCCGGTGTGTGGCTGCAGCAGCACTATTCAAAAAGCCCGTCGAGAGCAGCGCTGCAGTGTATCCTCTTCATCAGCTGATTATGCTATCTATCAGCCACAGCTGTCAATGCTCATTTAAGAGCCCTGCCAGACCCTCGGAGTGATGCAGTCGAGTGTAACCCCGCTGATTGCTGTTTTGTAATCCAACACCTCACCCTGTTCCTTCCTGGAACAAACATTGTAGCCCCTTTAAATACAAAATTCATAGGCCTAAGCTCTGCTGTTGAAGATGGGGGGTGTAGGGGGTAAAGCCTAATTACAAACACATTGCCATCGAAGAAAACATTGTTTTTGTTGTTGTTGGGGAAAGAAACGAACAGAATGGAGGAGAAGAGAGAAAGAGAGAGAGAGAGAGAGAGAGAGAGAGAGAGAGAGAGAGAGAAAAAAAGTCCAAATTCTTTTCTGTGTTGCCAAGGCACGCTTGGGATGCTGGCAGCTACAAAGATTCAATTATACAAAGTGCAAAAAATAATTAGAAAAAAATAATAGCACTTAAAAAAACAGGCCCCTCCAGAAATTGCGTAGAACAATAAATCTGTTAATTAGCTCATTAATATTCAATTGGGGTCAGTGGACTTAATGGAACCTTTTTCATGGGCCAAGGAAATGTTTAACACTCAGTTCTTCCTCCGCTGGCTCCTATTATCAACTATGCACAGGCGAGTCTTATCAGCGCTCCAGATGGTGGAGAACAATGCCGACCCATTATCGTCCCACCGCAGCGTGTGTGCCTTGTAACCGGTGTGTGGTTGAGACAGTGAAGTATAGATACTGAGGCATTTAGTGTAATTGATATGTGGTATATATCGTATTGTTTAGGCCCTGTTTGTTTGCTCCGCCGCTATTCGAGGCAAAAAGGGAAGGCGAAGATGGATTCTCGGCGCTGCGTTTTCGGGGGCTCTCTCTACAGGTCACAGATAACTTGTCAACACTGAAGCTGGTGTAAAATGCATCAAAGCTAAAACTCCTGGGCGCAGAAAAGAGTGAAAACGAGAGCGAGAGAGAGTAAGGTTTTGTTTGTGCAAAACAGAGAAGCCGTTGTCAGCCATTAGCATGTGCTCAGCCTGATGTTTTATTCAACAAGTATGATGAGGAAAGTTGTCTAGGTGCAGATTGAGCTCCTCGGCGTTGTTGAACTGTTTTAAAGGCTATTATGAGCTTATTGTCTCCCTTCCGCTTAGTCAATCACATTGCGCACCAATGGCAAAAGGTCAAAGGAAACGTAATAACAGTGCCAAAGTGACGTGAAGCGATTGGATGCATCGAAAAGTAATATTTTTCATACTCTCTGCTTATGAAAGCCTTCCTGATGTCTCCAGCATGGAGACAAATCTTTGAGAAAACGCAAGCTAAATGAATCAATAAGGGCCGAGAGCACAACCGGGTTAGCTGACACATATTAATAGCAACTGGTTATTTGGTGTAGGACATAAAAAAGTCCGACTTTCGCACAGCTCAATAAACAGCTAATGTAGTAACAGAGCATCTTGTTCATTATTTCTGATGTGAGAATATGAGAAGGCTATGAATTTTCTTATAAACACAGCAGCTTCTTTCAATCAGCTCTGTTTCTTAGTCAGGACAGAGAGCTATTTTTGTCATTGGGTCTTCAACTTGACACTAAAGAGAGAAGGCACTATCATCAAATCTTCTATCTTGCCACCAAATAGTAGAGGTAGATAACTAGTCTTTGATGAGGTCACTTTCTGTGTCAGGTGCTCTGAACTCATGAGGACCTTCACTTCACTTTCACTTATTAAGAGCTGACAGACTCACAGCACTTGAAGTGTGTTTGCAGAAACCTTTGTGATCCCATTTCATATCAAGCTGGGAGTGTAAGCTTCTAATATTTGGTATTCTGTCATGTTTGATTAGACATGTAACCACCTTACACCACTAACTGCATCCCCATTAACTAAATGCACTGAAGGAGTGTTGCAACAGAGCTGAGTTCTCTAATTTGAGCATGCATGTATAGATTGCACGAAGGGGGTCACAGGGGTTGGCGACCTTTTTGTCGTGAAGTGCCTTTTTTAAATTTCTGACTTAATCACTGTGCCACAACTTATTATGTCATAGACAGGTGAAAGACTGCCTCTGAAGAAGAACAACAACTCCTAATTCTACATCATTACCACTGTAGCCCCGGCCACTGATTTGCAAATGACAAGAAATGGGTAAATAACAGACTTAACGCTAACACTGGATCGAGCAACTGAGCAATAAATATGCCTTTGAATAGTTTGTTCAGATTGTGGAAAAACGCAGTATAGCTGTGCCTTCTATATTGGATCTGACAGGAATGGCGCAACACTTATGTTTTTAGCGTTTCACTATATTGTTTTGTACAGTTTGATTTATAAGGATTACATATGTCTAATCAAAATTATCCGTGATTTATGATGTTATGATTCATGTTCTTTGTCTCAAAATCGTTTGTAGGAAAAAAAACTCTTTGTAGGATGAAAATAATCTGTTATTTAAACTGTGATTAAATTATATATAGAAAGCGATCAAAGAACGCTCCCTTTACAATCGCTGGAGCTGTCAATCAAACAGTGCAAATTTAGTTCTGGACTCTCCCGTTTGAATCAACAAATCTCTTATTTATGTTGTGCTTGCACTGTTATTTATGATGAAAGCATTGAGTTGCAATGACGAGATCACTGCATTCATGCATTCAGCATGTCTGTGATCGGCTACAGGCTCATCACTGCAACCTTTCATGCCACAATCTAAATATAATGCTATAATCAACACTTATCAAAATTAGTAAAACTTGATAACTGTAATAAAAAAAAACTTGTTGAAAGAGAACCGTCCACATTCCAGACTTGGCTATTTTCATATGCAAACATGTCATCCAATCACAGCAGTGGGCATTTACACTGAAGTCTCGCAGCAGAAATACCCCTTAAAACAATCAAATCAGAGGGCTGAAATAAGGGAAGGAAAAATGCATTTTATTTCTCAATTATGACAGTTTTTGATGTAAAAATCAGACAATATAATTGCAAACAGGAAACATGACCCCTTTATTAAACAAAATGTTATTCAGTAACATTATCTTCAAATATAAAGACAATGATAAATTTAATTGGTTTTATTTTACATTCGACAGTATTGTTTTAATTTCTGAATGTTTACCTCAACTGTTAGTTACCAGACTGATTGGAAAGGTATTTAATATTATTCTGCTGGTAAACCAGCTTAAAGAAGAAGGGGGGGGGGGAGTTTATTTTATCGTTTTATTAATTTCTTATCGTTTGTTGGCATTTTATTAGTTTGTTTTAAATAAACTTGATGACTTTAAAGGGCACCTATTATGCCCCTTTTCACAAGATGTAATATAAGTCTCTGGTGTCCCAAGAATGTGTCTGTGAAGTTTCAGCTCGAACCCCCCCACAGATTATTTATTATAGCTTGTCTAATTTTCCCCTATTTGGGTGTAAGCAAGTTTATTTGTGTGTCCCTTGAAATGCAAATGAGCTGCTGATCCCTGCCCCCTTTCCAGAAGGGGGCGGAGCTTTAACAGCTCCCACTTTGGTTGCTCAACAACAAAGCTTGAGAATTTCATATAGACAAAATAACGATCATCAGTAACGGTGTTCAGCATTAAATTTTTCAAACCGGACACTGATGGAGAGACTCAGAAAGAAGTTACAAAGTGGATAAATGTGCTGGCCTTTGGAAGTAAACATAGCATAATGTCCGTTTTTCAATCACCTTTTACACTGCTCTTTACAAATGTCTGGTTATACAGTATTAAAACAAGGTTTAAAATGGATGACAGACATATGGTCACTAGGACAACAATAGCGTTAGCTGCATTTGTTGTGGCTCTGGCTAACAGGCACATTGACTGATTGACCGATTTGCTCAAAAATCATCAAAAAATGAACACAAAGCAGTCTGGAGTGAAATGATTTGCGCAGACTAAACGCATTTAGGTATTTAGGATTTTGGGGTGAATTATCTTCAAAAATAAAACGAACCGACTGTGTCCTCAATGGCTCAGATGTTGGGAGAAACTGAAGAGTCTTATGTTGCAGTCTACAAAAACAGAACATCAGGATTGTTTACAAGACATTGTTGATGCTACAGCGGCTCAAGTCAAGTCAAGTCAAGTCAAGTCATCTTTATTTATATAGCGCTTTTTACAATGCAAATTGTGGCAAAGCAGCTTTACATTAATAAGAAAATGGGGTCATTGTGCAGCTTATTCTATATATTATTGATTCTTTCCGTTGCAAATATCAATAGTTATTAGTCTAGTTAATTTAGGTATATCAGCACTGCAGAAAACAGTGACGTAATCGTCCGGCTCGGCTCAGTTCACATACAACGGCACCAATGCAGGCATATCAAAAACACTGCTGAATATCAAGCAAGTGTCCCCAACTTAAGCAAGCCAAAGGCAACAGCGGCAAGGAACCAAAACTCCAACAAATGGAGAAAAAAACCTCGGGAGAAACCAGGCTTGGTTGGGGGGCCAGTTCTCCTCTGGCCAACAGTGAACACTTGTCCGATACTCAGGCAGAGTTATGGGTCATTAAACCGATTTGGAATCGCAACAGTCAAAATATTTAATCTAGTTCTAGTTTAAGATCTTTTTGATCACGCCGGTATGGGACGGTTTGTTGGGATATGTGCCACTGGCTGATGAGTCGGTAAGGTCTTAACAAAGGATGGGCTAGTTAACACAGTCTCCGCCGACACCACAGGCCACATTGCTGCCGTACACAGGCACAGGTTCCCCGTCCGACCCGGACACGGCCCAGATCCAGCCAATCACGTTAATTGGTAAACCTCAGGATAAGCAGAGACGGAGAAAATGGAGAAACATCAAGTGCGGAGAAAATGGCTGACAGCGTACAACTCGCTGAGGCCCAAAACTATGGTAATACAGGACAGTCAGTCAGCGACTGTGGACTCCTTAAAAAAGGAGTGGGTGGATTTTCATCATCTTAGGGTGTTCACAGACTCCCAACACAGATTTATGTCCACACATTTTGCATAATATAAACAAAGTTTCACAAGAAGTTATTGATCGCTTATTCACTCAAATATAAAAATTCTGTCATTAATTACACAACCTCATGTTGTTGCAAACCCTTAAGACTTTCATTCATTATTGGACAACAAAATCTTTTTGATGAGATTTGAGAGCCCTCTGTCCCTCCATAGTAGGGATGGCTCGATACCACAATTTTGGCTTCGGTATGGTACCACAATCTAATACCAAAATACCGATATTAAATCGATACCATAGAGGGTCTAAATTTTGACAAGGGTATTGCGCATAATTTTACTCATTCTCGCAAGTTTACAAAGTGAGAAATTACCGCAAATATTTATTAATAACTCATAGTAGCTTAAAACTTTCTTGTGAAGTAATTTCAGCAATACTTTCTTTCTCCTCTCTATCTCTCCAATTGAGCAAATTGCTTCTCGCTTCAAAACACATCGCGCCAGTACTATATAAGTGAGCTGCACGCTGCGATACAAAACTCTCATGTGCATTTTGGACAACTGATGGAAATCACTTGCCCACGTCTTTTAAAACATTGCCAATTTGAACATCCAAATGATTTTATCATTCAGTTGTAACATTCTTGGGAGCTCTTTGAGAGATGCTTTCTTTGTGCTTATAAAAACAATGCGCACACAAGCCCCCATAGAGCTTGCGCAATCCAAATTGAGTTGTTTTACCTTAAACTGTCAAATACACACAAATTTGTCAAAATGTCCATCTTAGTGAGTATTCGCATAAACGCACTCGAAGATGTCTTGCATCTAGTTTGAAACTAAATGTTTGTAACTTTAAATTAATCGTAAGGATTTACCTATTTTCTGTATTAACAGTGACCATCCAGTGTTATTTTACATTTGATTTCTCTAACTAGCATTTCTGTACCTGAATAATACTGTTAGAACTACCTCAACTTAATAGCAAATATTTTGAGCTATAAACACCGTTGGTAAAACGCATGCTGGAGCTTTCGTGTTATCCAAACGATATGATCTTGTACGTGCGTTGATCAGTGTTAAAAGAAAATAAATGTCTTTCGTTTGAATGACGTACTGACCTGTCGATCTCATATTGTCTTGTACAAGTCAGGATGGGCAAATCTGTGGCTGTTACCATAAAAAAAAAAAAAAAAAAAAAAAAAATGGAGAACAGCAGATCAGATCAGGCTCTATGGCCGGTACAAGGAAACTAGGAGAACAGGAGATCCCATTTGTCACTCTGACCATGGCAAGGAGGCTATTGACAGTCATCCAGACTTAATTGTGGGAGCAGGGAGGAAAGGAGGTTTGGCTAGCCTTGGAGAACTTGGAGATCAGTAGATCAGGTTGGTCTCTGTGGCTGTTACATGGGAGCTTGTACAATAGGTGCCAGGAACGTCTACCTCAGCTTGTAGAGTTCAGGGAATTGATTGGGCTCTTAGCTGAGTTTGGGGTACTGAGCGTACTCCGGGCTAAACTCTGGAGTGGACTCTGGGCAGAACTTTGTAGCTTGAGTGAGCTCTGGAGCTGACTCGTGGTATAGAGCAGTGGTTCATAAAGTAGGGATCGTGAAGGGTGTCGCAAGATAATTTTCAGAAATCCAAATAATATTAATAATAATAATAATACATTCTTAGAAATAGCATATTTTATCCATATTTATTACAAAATACTAAAAATAGTAGTTCAATTAAAAATAAAAGATTTTCCTTCCCCTTACCCGTAACTTCTGTGGTGATTACGATAGATGAATTAAATATTAGTAGGTAGGAGGGTAGGAGGGTAGGAGGGTAGTCGTGGCCTAGTGGTGAGGGAGTCGGGATTGTAATCAGAAGGTTGCTGGTTCGATTCCCACGCTGGCAGGAATTTAAAGTGGGGATTGTGAATAAACAGCACTCTCTCCACCTTCGATACCACGACTAAAGTGCCCTTGAGCAAGACACCTAACCCCTAATTGCTCTCCTTGTAAGTTGCTTTGGATAAAAGCGTCTGCTAAATGATGAAAAAAAAAACAGCATCAGTTGCTGCAGGTCAATTTACAGCACAATCCGTGTATGTAGGTGATTTTTTAGGCTTTAAGCTTAGGATATTATTTTTGTCAATATGAAACAATGGTTAATATCAACCAAAGACAATGCAGGAGGCCAGCAGAGGAGAACGGAGAAACACCACCATCGGAAAGGCCATCAACATCAGGTATGGAAAGAGACCAGCATGTGCATTAAGAGGACATCCATCAGCAGTCGGATCAGCCTTCCTCCAAGTATTGAAAGTGTTGAGAGGAATTAGTCCAGTATGGATTCACATGCGTCATAATCAGTGAAGTACAACATCCCCAATGTGCGAGGTGCTGGCACATGCAAGTCTAAAGCCTGTTAAAATGCTATGACACTTGAAAACTAAGTACCCCTCTAATGCTGCTAAACCAGTAGATTTTTTTCAAATGAAAGGTGCAAGAGTTTCAAGGCCAAAAGAAAGTCCTTACTAAACAAACAACAATCCCAATATGAGGTGTCATATTTAATTGCAATCCACAGATGTATCAAACTCTGCCCAGATACAGTTTTGATGGAAAACTTACCAAGGACATTCTGTTTTGCATCCCACTTGAGGGAACATGCACAGGTTAGGACATTTTCACAAAACTTGACAAACTAAAAGAAGAAGGACTGACTGGGGCGAGTGCATCGGTGTGTGTACAGATGGTGCTGGAGCTACGCTGGGGTGAAAGAAAGGTCTGAAGGCACCTCACCTCACATTTGCTCTAGCGAGCAAAGCACTTTACCCAGAACTTAAATGTGTAATTAAAACTGCGATAAAAATAGTCAACCACAACTGGGATCGGACCACAAGTGCTTGCTGTTCCATACAGGAGTCAGGTGGCTTTTGTGAGGGAATATGCTCAGCTGCCTGTTTGAGCTGCGGGACGAGTGTGCTAATTTCTGACGGGAGCATGGTTCCCCAACTCGCTGACCACCTCACTTGTCCTAACTGGTTAACAAGGCTAGCGTAGGCCTATCCAAGGCCACTATGGATGTTATGATGCTGTTTGGCACTACCTACTTGTGTGAAAAGACTCTCTCGGCACTCACGTACATTAAAAATAAATACAGATTGTGACTAAACATGGAGGATGAACTCCGAGGTAGGGTCTCCAAAATTAAACAAAGAATGGTCTTACTGTGCTTCAAGCATTATGTGAGGTAAATGTTGAAATGAAAGTAATCAGTAAATTATTTTAAAATATTATTATGGTTGTTGACTATTGTGTTGTAATTATGCTTGTGCTTGGATAGGCCTATTCGTGAGTGTGTGCCATTGCGTGCAACGTTTGTATATTTTAACCACTTCTGAGGATAGTGGGGTTCATGAGTCACTGGCACCATTATTTTGTGGGTCGTGGGCTAAAAAAGTTTGGTAACCCCTGAGGTAGAGTATGCTCTGGAGCAGAGTATTGGCCTGGGAAGAACTCTGGTGCAGAATCTAGGACTGCCGGGGAATTGGGAGTAGACTCTCAGTTGGGCGCAAACTCTAGAGCAGATTCAGGGGTTAGAGCAGTTTGAGATGCAGGATCAGGCATTAGTGCGAGCTCCAGTGCAGACTCAGGGGCTGGAACAGGCTTGGTACTGAAATCTGGGGCTGGAGCAGACTCTCTACTGAACTCTGGGGCAGGAGCAGGCTCTTTACGGAACTCGGGGGCTAAAGCCATCATTGTACTGTGCTCAGGGGCTAGAGCCATCAGTGGACACTGGTCAGAGGCTAGAGTCATCACTGGGCTGTGCTTAGGAGATGGAGCTGATAATAGGCTGTGGTAAGAGCTGTGTGTGTTTGTAACTGAACTCTCGGACTGGAACGGGCTTGTAACTGTACTCTGTGGTTGGAACGGACTTCTGACTGAGCTTTTTCTCTGAACCTCCTTGTTTATTGCCTTTACTATGGAGCATTGTTAGGCCTCCTCTTGCTATAGAGATTAGTTTTTTTAGAGGCCTCCACTCTTCAGAGCTGTACCTGGTTAGCTACATCAAGTAGTTGCTCTCTGGTAGCCTCCTTGGCAAGCTGTGCAGGGTGTTGGACGTAGTTAGGCCTCCTTTCACTTCAGAGAGTGGTCATGCTGAAGCATCCATCCTTAGAGCTTGACCAGGCGGTAGTGCTGAGTTGTTAGGCTCTCTGTGAGCCTCTTTGGCCACCATTTGTGTTTGGAAATGTGGTTAGACTAAGGCCTCCATCTTCTATGAGCTCCGCTGGAATAGCATTCGGAGTGTAGGCTCTCTGTGAGTCTCCTTGGAAGCTGGCCTGAGTGTCTGGCATTGTTAGGCCTCCTCTTATTTGTGAGTTAAGCATGACAAGGTAATACTACCATGCAGTTAGGCTTTCTTTGAGCCTCCTTGCCTATTGCCTCTACAGAGGAATGTTGTTAGGCTTCCTCTCACTAGAGAGTTTAGGCTGAGGCCTCCTCTCCTCAGAGATCCACCTGGGGCAGCAGTATCATCTTCTTAGGTGATCTGTGCAGCTCCTTGGTAGCTATTCTTAGCATTGGATGTTGCAGGCCTCCTGTTGTTTGAGAGCTTCAGTTGAGGCCTCCGTCATTACAGCTTGACTGGGTAGGAGTGCTGAGTTGTTAGGCTCCCTTTGAGCCTCCTTAGCTACTGCTTTATTTAGAGCATTGCTAGGCCTTCTCTAACTAAAGCATTGTTTCTGGTTCTTCCGTTCATCCAGAGCTCCAATTGAATAGCAATACTGAGTCATTAGAATCCGTTCAGCCTCCCTTGGAAGCTGGAGGAGCAGCAGGATATATACAATACTGACCAACCACTACATTCTGCTTGTATAACTTCATTTAAAAGAAGAGCCAGATCAAAAACACATTGTATCAACATTTTTATATGGAAACAATACAGAAACAAATCTGTGAAGTGGGATACTAGTAACACTTCCACGGATGTTCTGTATCATAGCAAGAGTCTTAACTGAAAAAAAAAAAATGCTGCACTGCCAAAATACTCTCAAGTACCCACAGCTATGCAATTTCCCCATTACGGGACAAATAAAGGCTTTACTTACTTACTTCGCTAGGCATTTGCAGCAGAGCACCTGGCATTTTCAGCTGAATAAAAACGGTTTGGTAGACACATGGCCTTAAAGTTAGGCAGTAGCACTGAGTTGCAGGCTCTCTGTGTGAGCCTCCTTGGTGCCCCTAGGTGGTCTGGGACATAGTGCGTCTGGGACATTGTTGGAGGTGGTCTCCTCCAATAAATGGCCATTCTGCCGCAATCATCCTCACAGACTGGTATGTCTGTCACTGTTTTGGGTCCTGCGTTCTGTTACGGTGTGGATCCAGGGAAGAAGCGCATGACGAAGGAAGTCGTAACAGAACTTTAATAAAGCACCAGGAGAAATACAGAGATCATAAAGGAACATAGTAACAAATTAACAACACTAATTAACAGTACTAATTAACAACACATACCTGACATGAATGAAACAATAATGAACTCAAATCAGTAACCAATGAAACCATGAGAAAACCGAACCTAGGAACACATACGACAAGACAAAAACCAAGAGGGGAATACATATAACAACTAGGGTGGTTGTCAAACTTTCCCATATACCTCTACTGGTCCGACTAAGATGGCATAAAATGTGACATTTGACACAATTACACATTGTCTGCTCTATGTTTTTCTATATTTGTCTTCAATTTGATTTGCTGTTTTAAATGGAAAAGGTTTCTATTTGTTTATGTTTTTCAATTAAAATATTTGAAATCAAATAAAGGTTGGGAGTGGTGAATGGAATGGAATAATAATGATTTTCAACAGTTCACCTATATTTCCCCTTATAAGGCCTCCAGTACTCTTTGTGCATGACAGTAATTTACAGAGAAAAATTCAAGTTGTACCAGACAAATGTGAGAAAATTTTTTTGAAGTAAAACTAACTTGAATTTAATTAAATGTATATATATATATATATATATATATATATATATATATATATATATATATATATATATATAATATATATATATATTATATATATATATATGGTCTATTTTTGCTTATTTTTAAAGTGTAACTACATTTAAAAAAAAGAAGAAGCATTTAACACTCTTAATTATAAACTAAATTATAAGCTAAATACATGAATGCTTGTCCATTCCTGCCATGAGATTATAGTTGTCCTGCCGAGTGAATAAACTGGTTGCTCTGTAAGATTAGCATGACGCTTACTCTCTATTAACTTTCTTTTTCCTCCATCCCTCACATGTGCAAGATAAATGTCAACCATAAGAAGGCATGCCTCTCAAATCCCAAATGGGGTCTCACTTTTGAGAAAAACAAGGTGAAACATAAAAGCAACAACCACTTTACCTCTGTCTCAGCTTGAAGTAAAGACTTTATGGATTTTTCACTGAGATAAAAGCGGGACCATTTTGTTCTAAGCATGCTTGTTTATTGACACCGTTCAGCATGCACAGTAAGATTATTTCAAACTGTATTATCTTTTTAGTCGCTTGTAAAATTTCAATTTTACTTTGCTTTATCTCTGTGGAGAATATCTATGAGGGTTGCGCAGAGGGTGAGGGACTTAGTGGAGATTTTCGCTCACCCTTTTGCTCAGGCAGCTTAGTGAAATGAAATACAAAAACAACAACAGGGAGTCAGTGGGCATGGCAGTGACCAGTAATGCACAGGCTTCTCTGAGGAAGATTGAAGTGGCCTGCCATTGCTTTATAACTCAGATATGATGGAGAGATATCACTCACATAAAATGTGTTCAAACTATTGTTAGCACTGACATAAATAAAGTTACTCAAGTAACACTTTACAATATGGTTCATTAGTTAACATTAGTTTACTACATTAGTTAACATGAACTATTGATGAACTGCACTTATACAGCATTTATCAATCTTTGTTAATGTCAATTTCATCATTTACTAATACATAAATTAAAATCTTGTTAACATTAGTTAATGCACTGTGGACTAACATGAGCAAACAATGAACAACTAAATTTTCATCAACTAACCTTAACGAAGATTAGTAAATACAGTAACAAATGTATTGTTCATGGTTAGTTCATGTTAATTAATACATTAACTAATGAACCTTATTGTAAAGTGTTACCGTTACAAACCCAGGTTCTGGGTTTATACTGCAGTTCTGGGAGACATGTTATCTCTGCATGTCCCACACGTCTACCAAGGCCTATGGTGAGTGTCATCCATTCAGTGTCTTAAAATACTAAGCCACTCGCTACTGAAGTTATTCTTACTGCCTCACATGTCTACCTTCCAGTACACGCCCTTCTCGACTCTGGGTCAGCTGGCAACTTCATCTCTGAATCACCCTGCCACCAGCTCCGTCTCAAGAAGAGGTTCATTCAGACTCAGTACCAGGTCCAGTCCATCATCGGGAAGCCGTTAAATAAACGGAATGTGCAGCACGCTGTGGGACTTCTACAGTTGCAGATTGGAAAATTGCACACCGAATCCGTCTCATTTCTGGTTCTGGAAGGGCTTCTTCAAACTCCTTGGTGTGGCCGTCAGTTTGTCATCTGGGTACCATCCACAGTTGATTGGGCAATCGGAGAGGAAAATTCAGGAAATTCTCAGTTAGATCGGCCAGGCTCTGTCAGCACCCAATCACAATGAGCGCCGTCACCACTGCTGTATAAGAGCACACACTCTGGCACTCTTCACTCTGGCACTTCGTCTGGTCTCGATCATGAGTAAGCCTCACTTACTCGCTCTACTCACCTCCTATGTCTCGTTGCTCCATCGTCTCTCTTGTTCCTCCGAGTCTGCACCATCTACCTGATTGTCTGTGTTTCCAGTGTTCCCATTCTCTGGTCTCCTTCCATCTTCCACTCCCTTCATGAAAGTGTGTGCTCCGCAGCACTCATCCAGGGCATCCTACATCACCTGTAATCCAAAAGACTGTCAGTATCCTCATTTCTAATTGTTTATAAACTTGAATTATTCCTTACCTGTGTGTTACCGATCCCAGGTTCTACTAATAAACTCTCATATTAATTTCTACCTCACTGTGAGTCTGTTTTCCATAACACCTATAATATGCAATTTCTACTACTCACATTGCAATTTCTCATTGCCTCCAAATGCACCTCTAAATAAGGCAATTTTTATGCACAGTATCTAACACAACCTTTAATTTTGCATAAAGCAACCTGTGAAAGTGAGGGATAATTTACATTAGTTGTCTATAAGCTCATTTGTATATAGCTAGCTAAGATAATTGAAATATCACACAGGAAATTAAAGTAACTTTCCAAAACATTCATTACATTAAACAAACTTGTTTACCACAATGTTTCTTATTTTAATCTTTATTTACAAATATTTGTTTTATTTTTGCTCCGAGGGGCTTCCATAAATATGATGTGTAACTGCAGCATAAACCTGTATCAATAAATAGATATTCAAGATATATTTGCATTATATAATATCTTACATTATATATTTTATAAGTTTATTGAAGAGTTATTCTAATACAGTACCAGTGAAAAGTTTGGAAAAATTACTATTTTTTAATGTTTTTATCAAGCCTGAATTTATTTGATCAAAAATACAGAAAAAACAATAATATTGTGAAATATTTTTACAATTTAAAATAATGGTTTTCTATTTCAATATACTTTAAAATTTAATTTATTTCTATAATGTAAAGCTGATTTTTTTTTTTAATCAACCAATACTCCAGTCTTCAGTCGCATGTTCCTTCAGAAATCATTCTAATATGCTATAAGTTGGAAACTACTGCTCAATATTTTTTTTATAACCTGTAGTACTTTTGGAATTCTTTTCAGGATCCTTTGATGAATAAAAAGTAGAAAAAAAGAACAGCATTTATTTAAAATAGAAATCTTCTGTAAAAATAATCATAGTAAGTACAAAAATATAGCTGCAGGCAGCAATAACGGGGCCAAGCACAAAGAAGGCACAACAAGTCATGTTAACATTGCTGTGAGCATCAGACCAACTACATTAGTGAAGAGGTAGACCTATCACGATATATTAGATCAAACATAGCTGAAAAATCATGAATGCAGTCAATTATAAAGATTTACTGTTCTATCACTTTCAACCAATAGGTGATGCTGTGACCAAATTTATGTGGTACAGTCAGATTGAGGTGACAAGGACACTCACAAAGTTTGGTATCAATATGTCAAAGTATTGTGGAGATACAGCTTCAAGAGTCATTTTGGCATCAAGCCTCTACTTCATTACTGTGGTATACGAAAACGGTTTCACCTATCAAAATGAAATCAATTGGACCAACAGTCTAGGAGTAGTTCAAGAAAGTATAATTTTAAAGAAAATCTAAATGGCGGACAGGAAGTTTGTCTGACTATGACAAAATTGGCTTCAGTGTTTTTAGCATGACCCACGGAATCTATTAAGACCAGTCTCATTACAACAGTTCACATTTATATTAAGCTCTTAGCATTTTTATTTTAATTTCACTATCTCAAAACCTTTTGAGTGCCCTTTAGAGTATGGTGCTGATGAGTACATACTGAGTTTTCTGATGGTACATCAATGCATTCATAAACTATTGCATTTTATATCATAATACTGTATTGCAGTTAATGGCAATTTCATATTAAGTTCAATTATAGTGCCACCAAGAGGCACAATCCCACCACTTTTTTTATTTGCTTCCTCAGAGTGAGCCCATATATGGGTGTCAAATTTAGTGAAAATATCTCATTTCGTTTCAAAGTTATAGATATTTATATGTATGCATAAAAAATGACCCATGCGTGACACTGATTTGATTTTTTTGCTACTTCCTATCAAAATTTTGACATTTCGGTATTAACGTTTAGTTAACCAACTAAGGTTCCGTGTTTCCTATTGTTGTTTCGCAAAAGTTTTTTTAAGCGCTAAATCACCACGTTGCACAAACCATACGGCTAAACATAGCATGATTGGTATCGCTAAATCAACCACACCCAACGTTATAAGCATTTCAATATTTGATTTAACCACAATGTGGTATTGGTTTGAAACTTCTCAGGCTCCTTCAGAACTTCGTGCTGATGAAACGATACACTAATGCGTTCATAAAATACAGCATTTTAGCACAAAATTCTAAATGGCTGATATTGGAAAATTGGATATTATTTGACACAGCATAATGTCCTGAATCTGATGCGACTACTTTCATGATTTCAGGACAAACTGTTCAGAAGTTCTAAGCAAAATAGCCAATTTTCTCCGTACCAGTACTTACATGTACTTAGTTTTGTCTGAATATTATAAAGCGTTTCAGTGATACAGCCTTGAGTCAAATTTGGGGTGCTCTACATTAATTTTATTTACGTGTTATTCGAGAATGGTTTATCAGTAAGCTTTTGATAACCTTTTCCAGCATGGACTGAAGATGATCTGATTTAATTTTCACGAAAATCAAAAGAAAACTCTAAGACAGTTTTTTTTTTTTTTTTTTTTTTTTTTCCGCAAAATTCAATGTGGCAGACAAATTATCATGATGCAAAATGAAGCCTAGCAAAATGAATGCAATCGAATTGGCATAAGCCAAGGAATCAGAGGGGAAATTTGTTTCTAGCCATTACAGTTCAAATGTTATTAGCACAAATGTAAGTGCAACTTTGGACAGTTGGTGGCACCAGAGGGATTGAGTTAGAGACTCCATGATTGCTATGATGACATTTCAGCCTATCCTCTATCAGTGTGCCAAATTTCATAACTTTCTGGCAAGCGGTTCTATGGGTTGCCATAGACTTCCCAAGCGGAAGAATAATAATAAGAAAAATACTAACGATTTCAATAGGTGCCTACGCACCTTTGGTGCTTGGCCTCTAATAATGCAGGCAAGTAATCAAGGTTATTACAGTTCAGAGCCTAGATGGAGAGGTAACTGTTGTTTACAGTCTTTGCAGGTGCTGGGGAGATTATAGACGTTGAGATGAGGAACCAAGAATGCACACACCTTGTCTTCTCATAGGTAAGTATCCAGTTAATACCAAACACAGGGCGACAGGGGGAACACGGTAGGTACTAGGTAATCTTTATTCATCAACGAATCCTGAAAGAAGTATCACAGGTTCCAAAAAAATATTATGTAGAACAACTGTTTCCAACATTGATAATAACTGAGTGATTTGAGGGGTCTGAGAGGACAGTCTTTGGACAGGGCCATGGTGAATGAAATCATGAGAATAACCCCTTCTCAGTTAAACAAACAAACAATAAAACTCTTCCTGGCTTCGCACGTGCAATGCACCTGGAAGGAGTGGATATACAACTGAACTGAAGAGAGCCATCTCCGCTTAGTCTGCCCGTATGCCTTAATGCAAAAATCTCATAAAGCAGCGTTATGATAACCTTAATTTAATTGCCATAGGTATAGATGACATGTCTGACTTGTTTTGATTTAACGTTGTCAATTTTTGTTCTTCCACCAAATCAATTATTATTTTTATTCCAAATATAACTTATAACACAACTAACACTACATGTTTATTCAGTTGCTGGCAAAGTTTATGTAATCTTCGCAGATTTATTGCACATTCTCAACTCATGAATCAAAAATCGCCTAGCAATGACTAAGCACATCTGCCTGACCAGATATAATCACTGATGTTGCAGCATCAATCAAAATGATCGACCTCAAAGCTTCAAATAAAGATTGTATTACATTGTTATGCCAGTAGGTGGCGATCAGTGGCCAGTTAAAATTTATTTGCATTTTAATCCAATAAATTCTGCAACCCAACCCAACACATGTATATATACACACTGTACAACTGCTGAATAAAACAGAGCCAATCATTCCGTCACTACCCGGCACCTCTGGGTGAGCTTATGGAGAGGATCTCATCATTAAAGCAGTGTTTTCAGTCTCTCTTCATCTCCTAGCTCACTTTCACCTTTCTGACAGCAGAGCCATTATCCAATCAATCCACTGGTGCTTCAACCCCCAATATATATTTAAGATCCAGACACAAGGGCAACCTAGAGAGCAGAGCTGTAGGCAAAAAAGGAGACCCCCTCCTGCTGAGTGCAATTGGGATTTGAGAAAGTTAAACACTTCCCAAGCAAAAATTCCAGCCTGGGCAGCAGTGTGGATATCCCATTCTCCTCACAGCACACCTCGGCCTACCAGAGGTCATCTCCATCACCAGCGCTTCTCTCAAACACACACTAACGTCTGCACAGACTCTTCCTCGCCTCCCTGCTGGTCTGGTGGTCCTGAGCCCTCATACACTGCTGTCAACACTTTTGCAGCCGCCCTTGACTTTCACACGACTCGTAGATGCTCAAGGAGTTGAAGGACAGAGACGTCAAAATGAAAAGGTGATATCAGACACAACATATGAATGGTAGAGAAAGGATACATGGGGATCTAGTGTTATTACTTTGGGAATGACTATAATCAGAGGGTGCAGGTGATTCTTACAGCATAACACATCAGAATAAGGGTTATGTTACTTAAATTGTGCATGACAATCATCTCTTCTTTTTAAAACTACAAACTGAGAGAATGGTGTAAAATAAGGTAGATATATAGGATCAAAGGGCAGATTGAAATCTCTTTTTCTAAAGGTCAGGGAGATGCTAGCATGTTTTTAGTGGCTACTTTCACTGTAAAAATGTTAACCTAAAAATGTGCTTCATGTGGTGACATCTAAATTAATTTATTTAGTTCACACTCAGTAAATACAGATATCAATCCTGCACTACCGTTCAAACTTTTGTGGTCAGTAATATTTTTAAAGAAATTTGGTAACACTTTACAACAAAGTTAAATTAGTAGACTTTTTATTTAGCAAAAACGTATTAAATGAATCAAAGGTGACATACATTTATAATGTTATAATGATTTGATTTCAAATAAATGCTGTCATTGTGTACTTTTTATTCTTAAACAACAATCCTGAAAAAAAAATCTATCATGGTTAAATATGTAAATATGTACCTAACCCACATCACAGCAATAAATTACATTTTAAAATATACTAGAAAACAGTTATTTTTATATATTTTAGTCTTTACTGCATTTTGATCAAATAAATGCAGTATTGGTGAGCAAAAGAGACTTCTTTTAAAAACATTAAAGAGATTGACAATTTAACATCCATGGTTACTATAATAGGTATGACTGGTCATTTAGGCAAGACAGTCTAAGGATGATTTCACCAAAGTCAAGCCTCATTTCTATTTTCTTTTCTTGCGATAGCTGTGAAGAATAAATGCAGCAATAATGACCGTGATTAAAGTAAATAAATATGGCAACTTCCACATCACTGGCATCATACTTGACATGTATTATGTCCAATCAAAGCACAAAGTTCATGCATCAAATCTTAGTTAACCAACAACACCTGTATTGCTTTTTAAAGTTTTGAGCTTTCAGGTCCTGCACAGAGCTCAAAACTCGGAACTACAGTGGAAGACAGCGACTGGATCTAAAAGCTTCGGATATCAACTCTCCATCTGTGTGGACTAACGCAAGTACAAAGAGCAACTCACAAGAGACAAACACAACAAAAATGATAAATGGATTGGTCCATTTAACATTTTACAGCTAAAAGCTGACAAGTCTTTGATGTTTTCTATAAAATACGGTATAAGTGGCAAGCAGGGCAGTCACCTGCATGCCAGACCGGTCAAAAAAAAGGAAGTATAATGGTACGACATTAAACAAAACGTGTTAGTACCCTGACACTATGTTATTAATGACATCAGTAGCCTCTCATTTAATGGAGGACAGAAGATTGCCTGATGCTCGACTTCAATTTCTATTGTCTGCTTGCTTTAGAGTTTCCCCTCAGGCAATCAGGTCTTGCTATAACATATCACTGTTAGCCCATCACGCGTCCGTGTGTACAAACCTGTGCTGCTCCAGCAGAAAAATCTACACTGCAAAGGGGTGGCATTACTAAAACAAAGAGCAGCGTGTTTACAAGTACAAAAACAAGCACATTACATTCAAACAATGCCACATCAGCCACAATCCCCCTGTCAAGCTCACTCTCCCCAGCACATGCCCCTGGGGGATCCCAGACCTTCTTTCATGTTCAAAGATTATCAGTTAATCCAAAATGTGCCTGAAACACAGTAGCAAAAAAAAAATTGCGGGAATGGGCCAAGAATCAGAGGGGGGCTCATGTGGAGGCACAGGGTGTTTGGACTTTATTTATTTGTTGGCTTTCATATTAATCCATTGGAACAACACCATTTTTTCTTTCTTTTTTTTTTTTTTTTGGGGGGGGGGGGGTAAACGTTTGTGAAAACGTTTCAGAGCCATTAAACGGGAGATGAAAGTTTCAATGGATAGCATGCGAGAGTATTAATTGTAAAGGCCATTATTTGGTGTCCATGAGGCTGAATCAGCTTACCCACTCCATTCCCCCATTTGCATACAAAATGCTTTATTTTGGCAATCAATGAAAGTGCTGCACTGTATGTGTGGCTTATCACATGCTTGCAGGGAATGGATTCCTTCGCCATCTCGTTAAATTCTGTTGATGCAGAACAATTTGAAACATGGCACAGGCTGCAATGACATTTAAAGATGCCTCGGCTTAATTATATTTTGCAAACATTTGGGTTGTTTGTCCTCGGGGATAAAGTGTCTCCACTACAAAGTTAACTTGTTAATAATTGCGTGAAGAAGCGCTCTCTCCTTCTTTCTCTCTCTCTTTTTTATCTGTTATTCATTCCCTCTTTTTTGTGGAGCACAAATCATTATCACCTATTAAATCTGTTTAAGGCCATTCAAGGTGCCTGTCGTGCACATGAGGAACACACCAATGATTTTCTGTTCCGTCACTTTCAAAATAAGGGCTCATATGACTGTTAACCATGATGACTGAAGCAAATGGTCAACTGATTTAGCTCTCCTGAGGTGTGTGACAACTGAAACGGCTATGTCTATTAAATTTTTGACAAGTACGATCACAGCGAACATTCAGATCTGCGTTGGTGCTGCTGCTGACACAGGGAGAGCAGTTGTCTTGTATTAAATGGCTTCACAGGCAGTCTTTTCAGCCACACAGTATCATTATTTCTCTGTTAATTAATTATTTTTTGATTGTAGCAATTAGCATGTTGTTAGAACCTCAAGTACATGTTATTTTGTTTAGATGTCTTTTCAGAATCATGAGAAAATCGTGAGTTTTAACAAAAAATTATCCTTTTATTTTTATGGTTTAGATACTTGTTTAGTATTTGAATCACACACTCATTTGATTCAAGAATAAATTCTCGTTCTACATTGTAAAACTTTTATGCCAAAAACAATCATTTCCTGTTCTATTTATTAATTAAATATCAAACAGTATGCATGCAGGAATAGAGCTTTTACATTAGACAGCCATAAAGTGAGTTTATTATGTAAAAAACAAGAGTGAGAGAGAGTGACACTTCACTTACTTTTTTGCATTTATTTTCTCAAAGAGAAGAAGGAGGACATTTGAGCAAAGAGCACTAATTCACTAAACATATTCTATATCATGGCATTTCTGAGGTTAAAGGCGACGTTAAGTAACATGCAAATCAGTTGTTGGGGGGGGTTGGGGGTAAGTAACTTTAGTTACGTAGTTAAAATAAAAAAAAAAAAATTTTGTTTAATTGTACAGTTTCATTTTTTACATTTGGTAAATGGATTACAGTTACATACTTTACATCTGAAAAGTATTTTAGATTTAGATTTTGATTGTGATTAAAATTTACAAAGTGAATGATTTTTTGATTTAATTTAAAAAAGCAAATTGGTGATTCTTGACACTGACAGTCTGAAAAAAGCCGTTAAGTTTTTCATCAACATTTTTATTTTTTTTTAGAGGGACTCACTTTTTTTTTTTTTTTTTAGTTAGTGTCCTGAACAACAAAAAAATGCTGCATTTTATTTTAAAAATTTGCCCAACTGTCAAATTATCTTAACTGTCCTGTCATGACCTGATGATCCACGACTGTTTTCATGTTTTGTGAGAGTTGTTTGTGAGTCATTTTATAATTGTAAAAAAGGTCACTGCAACTTTTTCTCACAATTTGTTTTTTCCCCTCACAATTGTGAGTTTGCATTTCACAATTATGACTTATTTTTCTCAGAATTGCGAGATTTAAACTCATCATATCTCATAATTCTCAATATTGCAATTTCATCATAATTTTGAGTTTTCTCAATATTGCGAGATTATATCATAATTCTGACTTCTCAATATTGTCAGTTTATATCTCATAATTTTGACTTTTCTCAATATTTTCAGTTTATATCTCATCATTCTAACTTTATAACTTGCAATTGCAACTTTATATCACACAATTCTGAGGGAAAAAGCCAGAGTTGTGAGAGAAAATCTTGCAATGACCTTTTTTGTGTTTGTTCCACACTTATTAGTATTCCAAAGTATTCTAATGTATTTAGATTAGTAATGCAACGAAATATGTTACAAATGACTTTTTAAAGCATGTATTGTTTGAAACACTGATTGCATAATTACATGAGACATGATACTTTTCAGTAACTTGTTTGGTTACTTTCAACATACATTCATATTTATTTTGTGCTGTAGTTGTAAAAAGAGATTATCCATTCACATGTCACTTGGACTGAGGCACTAGACTAATCTCTGAATCATGTTCCGGGGGTGAGGGTTAGGTCCCATTTCAGGGGAGGGTAAAAATCACACTCTGGGGGTACAATTGTGGCAACTGTGGTTTTTATGTTTGCTGAAAAAAAGAGGAGGAAGCGAAAGAGAAGAATATGGCAAGAAAAAGAGTCCAACTTGGTACTCCAATTGTAAGTGTAAGTAGTTTTAAGTTCCCTTTCAGTCAGTCAAGTTCGATGTACGTTAGAAGTGAACTGATGAATTGGGGATAACGCATGAGAGCCCTATCACCTTCACGTGTAAACTAAACGTGCCAATGTACATTGGTGTGCGAGCCCCGACAAGCGAGAATAAATCCGGGAGCGGGTGCACTTGCACTCTGTCTTTCGCTTCGGAGCTGAGCATTCCAGCTGAGATCTCTTCATTTGTGAACATAAACGAGTCTGAGGAAGCCTCCTTTTCTGTTTGAGTCGGTGTTGGTGTGACAGCACGTTACTGCGGTGGCCATGAGCTTTTTTCACAGCTCTCAACTGCTGTTTTCACAGCAAGTGTGTGTGTGTATGTGCAGACAAGGGTTGCGATTTGGGCCAGTTGTCTGTGAGTGTTGATTGTAGGCGATCAGTGTGAATCTACAATCACACTGCAGCTGTAGCCCTAAAAACAGCGCTAAAAACAAAAAAGCCTTTCTACCTTTCTAAAAGAGCTGAACAGACGGACACCGTGTCTGGATGCGGTCGTTCCCTGGCTCCAGCTGATGACCACAATCACTGCATCACATACCTGGGCATTTAGTATGCTGAGGCCGCCTTTGTGGATAGTTCCTAACCCCTCCAGCACACTGCAGTCAGTGCTGCTGCCAGAGGATTGTGCTGATCCCTCTCTTGGGTGACCAGCCGTTTCCTTTGGCGCACCTGCTAACAACTAGATGTCAATCGCATTATCAGAAGTTGAGCCAGAGTCTTGAGGAGATGAAGACTTGGCAGTGTTGCTTCCTTCTGCAAGAGTAGCTTTGCCCCATCCAGAGTTGATGGCTATGCTCTCCCGGGCCGCCGAGAAGGTCAGGCTTGCCTGAAATACTCCACCGCGTCCCCAACCTTCTCGCCTGAATGATTGGTTTCTCGGGGCAGTTCTTTCCGGAGGTGCATGAGGAGATGACCAGATCATGGAAGACGCCTTTTTCCGTCCAAAGTCAATCTGGTCTCTCTTCCGCCTTCACCACCCTGGATGGCAGGGTGGCCAAGGGGTATGCTGAAATCCCCCAAGTTGACCGTGCCGTCGTGATGCAGCTGTGTCTGATGGCTGCCAGCTGGCAGGGGGACCCGTGTCTCCCATCCCGGGCCTGTAAGTTCTCCTTCGACCTAACTTCAGGTTTACCAAGCCAAAGCACTCATGGACATGTTCCAGGGTGGTCTTGATCAGCCGCTCATGGAAGAGCTGCACACTGCCCCTGGCCTTGCCCTCTGGGCAACTAAGGTGACAGCACGCTTGGTTGGTCAAAAGATGGCCACTTTAGTGGTCCAGCAGCGTCATCTGTGGCTGAACATGAGGGAGACCAATAAATATCGGTGTCTCAGGTCAGCCGCAAAGCGTTCGAGAGCTTTGCCCAGCTGTTCTCGGCTGCACAGAAGCAGACGGAGGCAATTAAGCACATCCCCTTCCTGCTGCCGGCCACAGCCCCTTCGATTGCTTGTCGCCGAGGGCACCTGAATCCGCCTTGTCTGCTCTCTACACCCTCTTGGGACTTGTCCCTGGTGCTTACAGCTCTCTGGGGACCCCACTTTGAGCAGTTGCAGTCAGCTGAGTTAAAAAATCTGTCCCTTAAGACAGAACTCCAGGTTGAATTGTTTTTTCAGTTGATGAATCGTGCCTAGAATTTGGTCCGACACCAAGTTATCTTGAGACCCTGGCCTGGATATGTGCCCGAGGTTCCTACCACTCCCTTTAGAGATCAGGTAGTGAACCTGCAAGTGCTGACCTCGGAGGAGGCACACCCAGTCCTGACTTTGCTCTGTCCCGTTCGTGCTTTGCATTTGTATGTGGACAGAACGGGAAGCTTTGGGACCCCAGATCAGCTCTTCGTCTGTTACGGAAGCCAGCAGAAAAGAAAGGCTGTCTCCAAGCAGAGGATTGCCCACTGCTTAGTGGATACCATCGCCTTGGCTTACCAGTCCCAAGACGTGCCTTGCCGATTTGGGTTGAAAGCTCACTCCACGAGAGGAGTAGCTTCTTCCTGGGCACTGGAGAACAGCACCTCGCTGACAAAAAAATGTAGAGCTGCGGGCTGGGTGACACCTAATACGTTTGCTAGATTCTATAGCCTTCATGTAGAATCAGTATCTTCCCATGTTCTCGCCCCTAGGGGCCAGTAGTGCGAAGGACCCATTCTAAGTGTCGGCTTGCAACTATATTTGCAACAATTTCTGGTATCTGCTACCCCCTGGTACCAATTGTGATTTTTTTCTATTAATAAAAAATATTACAATTACTATTTTCTCATTTTATTTGCATTATCATATTATTTTAGTGGGTAGAAGGAGCAAAGTAGTTTGTTGTTGTTTGGACGACGAATGTTTTTTGATTAGGCTGCTCTACCTCAGAAGTCTAACAGTGTTCCTCTTTGTAAAAAAAAATGATCGAGGCCAATCAAAGAAGGTGGCTCTTGTTTTCTAAAGACGAGTGTGAAAGAGTGGTGGCAAGCAGCTAAACATTTAATATTTGACAACTGTTTTATGATCGAAATCTTCAATGACTGACAGTAACATCCAGTGATGCAAACTACTCATATTTTTCGAATCAAAACTTTTTCTACTATTTTTGAAAGATGCAGCCTACTATCACGATTCATTTAGGCTAATTCATAAGTAAATGTGATGAGACAAGAAACATTGTTTTTGACATAT
This sequence comes from Opsariichthys bidens, assembly GCA_037194245.1. Lineage (NCBI taxonomy): Eukaryota > Metazoa > Chordata > Actinopteri > Cypriniformes > Xenocyprididae > Opsariichthys > Opsariichthys bidens. The sequence goes on along the minus strand of CM074280.1, from coordinate 5,196,802 downwards.
TAGACATGAATAAGAGTGAATGTGTGCATACTTTACAAATAGTTTAAATTGATTACTGAATAACTACAATTAGACGTAGGTTTATACTTCATCCCCCCAATAAAAATGCAACCAATTGCATTTATTGAAACTCTTTATATAATATATATATAGTGAGGCATTAAGACATTCTTTGAATGGGCAGTCTTCACTGAAATTCATTCGACCTCCAACAGGGAGAGAAAGATTGCAGAATTACTAAAAGCTGTTAAAATATGACTAGCATCTGGTCATGGCAAGTGTTACTTACGTTATCTAACTACAATTATAGCCTAACCATCTTATTATCGAATGATGAACATTAACCAAAATACTGCTACTGGCTAGATTCCTGAGAGGTCAACTAAAGTGCAGTAAAATCCAGTAATTTCATCACCTCAAGTGTGCTTGAGAACCACTGAAATGAATGGGATTCAATGCTGAAAATATTGGATGTTTTCAACTATTTGTTTCTCCACAACAAGAGTTTTCAAAGTCAAAGACAGTGGGCCTCCCTTCTAACACAACATTCCCACTCTTTCTTCTCATTCATCACTGTTTCTTTGCTGCTCTATCGTGCGTAAGCAGTTCTGCGCTGCACAGATATATTCACAATCAGATAAACTATATAGTAAAATCTCGATCGATTGACATCATTATATCATCCAGCCCTACATCATGGACCTGACTGGCTATTTCTTAAAGGGATGGCAGACAGCCCACATTTAAGACCATTTTAGTATACATGCACCTTTGAAAGAAGGGGCTGGATATTGTTATATTGTCTGTCCTAATCCTCTGAATTCATGGCCAGACATCCACTCTGAGTCAGCCCATGTAAAAACAAACAGCTCTCTGTCACACTTGAAGAGTCCACATGTATTTGAAGCATTTACATTCCTCACAGTGAGGCATGTGTACGCTTGTGATGGCGACTCGCCTGTGGCTGGCTTTCTGCTAATATGCTTGTCTATGTGTTTATGCACAAGTGTGTGTGTGTCCGGCATTTCAACCATGTGCAACTGAACCTGCAATTTCACAGCGCATCTCTTGCTGTGCTGCAGTGTCGTGCTGGTGAGGCACCTTAAATAATGTCATTTCCCCCCTGCTGTTTGAGATCAAAGCCTCCATCAGCTGAACCTCTGCGGCTTCTCCACCCTCACAGTGGCCCTCTCTGCCTGCCCACACTCTCTCCGCCACATACAGCGTCCACAACAAAGATGCAGCGCACTGGCAAACAACTCTAGATGTCAAACAAAGCCAATCAATTGCTTGTTTCCTGTGTGAAAACACAATCGGTTATGGCTTACCTTTAAAACGATAGGTCGGGCACATGTAATTACCTTGCTGGGAGGAATTTGCACCACGGTTTTAATACACTGACATTTGTGCCATATATGTAGTTTGTCACTAAGCAGTTTAATGAAAACTGACACTAGCTTCATAAACAACAATTTCAATGCAAATGCAGCACTAGCTGTAGTAATTACTATATTCGCTTTCCTGCTTGAATAATGTTTGTAGTGGATGCAGGCACTCACAAATATCTGAAACCCACAGGGGCAATATAAGGGAGACCGGGTTCGATATCACAATTTCTTCTACAGACGTACCCTAAAGTATTAGTCTATATACACTACCCAAAAATGACTAACTGTAAATACATTTATAATGTTACAAATATTTCAAAGGAATGCTGCTCTTTTGAAATTTCCATTCATGAAAGAATTTTAAATCACAATGTGAAATCACATTTCCACAAAAATATTAAGCAGTACCACTATTTTCAGCTGTGATAATCACTTTAAAAAAAGGGTATATTAGAATGATTTCTGAAGGATCATGTGACTGAAGACTGGTGTAATAATTGCTGAAAATTCAGCTTTGCCATCACAAGAATAAATGTTAAAGCTGTAGTCTTTAAGTTTTGTCTCTTTGTCGCCATCTCTGTTTGAAACCTACAATTGCATTTATTTGCAGGATTATTATGTTTAAGTGAGTTGTGCAGCGGCACGGCTCCTCAGCACGGACGAATCTAATGTTTGCTGTCAGTCACCATATCTGTGTGGATACTGTACTTCGGAAATCACAGATTGTTGTCTTGGAAGTATGACCAAAATAAGAATTTTCCCCGGAAAATGTCATCTCAACAAGTAACGTCTGCCACCTTTGTATTTAGCGAAGTGATGCGAACGGTGTGAGTGGTAATGAGCGTCAGCTGCGCGCTGCACCGGTCTCGTATTTCTCACGGAGAAGCTCCGGAAGCATAAAAGGGGAGCGACAACAGTGAAGGAGGAGAGAGGACCAGGCCTGGATTTTATGTTGTGTTTTATTATGTTTGTGTGGGCGGCAGTCTCCGTACTTTAATCCGTACATTCAACATATTTTAATCAAATAAATAAAAACAAAATGAAAGTACAATTTTTGCAGCTGCTGTGAGAAAAAGAAATAAATGATCCTCCACGCAAAGATGAACGGCTGCATGCTTGAATTTCCTGCGAAAATGCACCTGTTTTAAAAAACATTATTACAAGCTTGCCGTTGTGAATCGGGATAGTTCTGAACACTTGCTGGTTATTTACTTGTTCAGAAATTGATTTTTGATCATTTTTAACCCCAAAAAGGTTAAGGACTGCAGCTTTAAAATAATACTAAAATAGAAAACTTGTAATAACATTTCACAATATTACTGCTTTTACTATATTTTTACTGTTTTTACGTACCACCCCAAACTGTATCAATAAAACAATAAATAATAATGACAAAACATTTAACAATACAAAACAAATACGTCAAACTAACATTGTGATGAATGTATTAAATGACAACATTTAAAACAGTATCAAACACAGTTCAACCTTCCATTAACATCATCTTAATAATATAAATGAACCTGGGCTGATCTCTATGCCAGGGTGGTTTTATTGCATTCACTTCTTTACCTGAGTGCTTTAAAAATATCTTATGATCATTGGAGGATGAAATTCACAAAACAACATTCAAATACAGTTTAGAACTCGGTATGTGAAAGCAGCTGTATACTGTAGGATGCATTTGCCAGCAACCGTTCATGCATCCCTTCAAACTCTGGCTCAATCAGGGGTGCAGAAGCGAGTAATAAAACGTCTTGTGCTGGTAGGACATCGGTGCTCTCTGACCGAAACCCAAGCTGCTTTCCCACACGCACACTGCGCAGCTACAGATCAGATTACTATTTACACTGCGCTTCAGCCTTAATCAGGATCCCCATCTGCTTCCTCTCTTCACCGCATAATGCATCATCAACACATTCGCAGTACTGTCCAGTTATGTTTTACTCTTTAACGCTCACACACGCACGTCTCACATCCCTTCCCCATTCAACAAAGACAGGTTGAAGGTCTGGCAAGCATTTGAACTGCGATTATTAATCTCCTTTTGAGCATTCGTTTGACAATACATCAGTTCCAGAACCGCTCCATATTATTTAAAGTCTCATATGAGCCGTTCTGCTCTCCTCATGGTAACAAATGGAGGATGACAACTGGCCAGTGTCTCAAGGCCTGGCCCACACCGCAGAGCTTCCTCAGGTCCACATTAATCCAGCACATTCACTCACCATCACTGTCTCTCCTCCATGAATATAAAGGCTCCTGGATTTGAAACAGTGTGTCCTTCACGACACTCAAAGCCAGCTTTATTCCCATCAATATTAAATAAAAATTAAAACCCACTCGATATATGGGAGTGTGCATTGATTTAATATTTCACCCCAGCAGGGAAAGAAGCCCTTGCTCCTGCACTCAACTTGCAATTTGGAAATAAATTGACTGATTTAGACAAAGCCAGAAAGAGAGAGAGAGCGAAAAGGGGTTCGATGCGAACCTGGTCCGCCACCACTGAGTAAGGTGACATTGCACAACAAATCACTTGCATGAATATAGAGAAAGAAAACGATTGCTATTTCTGAAAGCAATTTCGTTTGGTGAAGGTGTGTTGATTGCCATGTATGTGAATCTATTGCTCACACGACAGGAAGGGGCACAAGCATTTCATAAGAGTCAATGGCATATTTTCCTGTTAGCATAAACAATATGAGGACTAAGACTTTCATAGAAAAGGAGACAAAACCGTTTTTTGTTTTTTTTCTCTATTGAAAATATAACTTTGTGCACAGGCCTTGTGTGAGGTGTCAGACACAGTGCATCTTTTGTGGCGCTGCATCTATTGTACTTCAATTGAGCCTAATGAAGAATAATTAGGTAGTTAAAATGTTGATAATAGAGCAGCTCAGTAAACAGATAAACGATGAGCTGGCCTGCATGGAGAAGAGTTTGAGCTCTGCAGGAAAGATCAGTAAACACACACTCAGCACCATGCCAAACTCAAGGACCGATTCACTCTTCCTCAATTCCTTTGAAAACTGGAAACACTTTTTCCACGAGATCATTAAAAGTGCAGGTGGTAAAACTTTTAATTAGGAATCATTGGAAAAGTAAATGAATTTTAATATTTATTTAGCTTAGCAACAAGGTATTTTCGCATGTTAAAAGGAGTGCCACGAACAGATTATTTTAAAAACACAGAAAATTAACATAAAAATGGAAACGACTGTGTAGCCTTTTCATGACTGGTTCGGCACAACATAGCAGGGGAAAAGAACTAGGGTAGAACAATGTTTTGCATATCTCATTAATACATCTAATTAAAATGAATATCACATATTACATATATAATATAGGGTGAGTTGGTAAAACTATTGATGCTACTGTATGCTGACATGGTCTAATTATCAGCTTTGGCAGAAATGCATCAGTAGATTATTGTCAGCACAATAACATTCACACTTTATAAAACGCATTTTCATTTTATTTAAAATAAATAGGCAAGTTTTTTTTTGCTGTTATTATTATTATTATTATTATTATTATTAATTGAAATACAAACCAGAGTGCATGTCATATTGAGACACGAACCGAGGTCTTTTGGTGAGTCCCAATGAGCGCTAAAATCATGACAGTACTGCCATCTACTGGACAAATGAATGAAGAACACGAATGAAGAACACATTTTTTTTTTTTTTTTTTTTACGGACAGATCTCTGTATTCACATGAGCCTTCATAAAAAGAGTATAGTAAAGAGTAAAAGACTAATCGATCGAATAAAGCAGGTTAACAACAGGTCACGAACGCGATTGATGATTCTGAGTGATCTGATTTAATGAGTCGTCAGTCTAATCTCACCCGGATGTCGGATTAATGTTTTCAGTCATTTCATCCGCGTCAGCGAATCAACAGGAAATTTCGTAGAAGTGATGTCGTGATGTTGACGCTTGTCACCATTTGTTGTAGCGCATCTTTTTTCTCTCACGTATCGATATGGCTGTTTCAACATGTCAGAAGATCACCTTCGTCTCTTGCATCGTCCTCTGTATGTCTTTGTTCCTACCCAAATTATTTTTACCCAGAGTGAAGAAAGAAACAGTGCGTTCGCAGGGTAAGATGACGATGAGACAGAAATCTAATCCCTCACCCCCCATTTTCTGTTTCAATAATGCCAGTGCTGATTTGACCATCCCTGTGATCTCTGTGCTCAGGTCCCGTTCTAACCTCCACCTCCTCCCCGTGCGTGCCTTCATAATGTGAGGATCACTTTCCCAATGTCATTTCCACAATAAATGTATCCTAATATATTCCTGATGACATCTTTGACACTTTAGCACGGCAACCATGGTGACAATCCATAAGTTAATATATCAAATATTTCATGACAATGTGAAAATTCAGAATTTCTGTTTGTGTATTTATTTATTTTACTGTGGTTACAATGACACATTTTTGCTCTGGAATGACGTTGATTACTTCATCGTGGTTCCTGCAGTCATGGAAGTTTTAAAAGTGTGACTTTCCGTGCCTTAAAAAGAGTTATAGAAATGACTATGTATGAATGTTAAATTTAAAGTTTCCCTGGATAGAAACCGTAACTTTTTACAATTATTATTATTATTATGTCTTTATTTTTTTTAATTTCATTTGATTTGATTTTTGCTTCAAAGTTGGGCCGGGGCATTTTCCTCCCTCACGACACAGCCATTCATTCCCCGAAGATCATGATCACTGGGACACAGACTCTCATTACATCAAGAATTACAATCCCGAGGCAATTGCCAGAGTCAAGGGTGTTCGCAAGCCAAATCTGCTGGGCCAGGTCATCCCCGTCTATGGCTTTGGGATTTTCCTTTATATCATCTACCTGTTTGTCAAGGTGAGTCTTATCAGAAGCTATTTGGACATCTGCTGTGTTCAGCAGCTCTCCTGTAATGACACTCCCCCTGGAATAAAGATCTAACAGGTGCTTTAATATACACAGTACACTTCCATATGTGCCTCTCATCTATTGAATGGGAGTGTAATCCAGAACACTACCATTCAGATGTCTTATGCTCATCAAGGCTGCATTTGTTTGATAAAAACTACATCAAAAACATAACTGACTGATTTCTACTTATGATATTTTAACATGTAATTTATTTCTGTGATGGCAAAGCTGGATTTTCAGCAGGCATTACTCCAGTCTTCAGTGTCACATGATCCTTCAGAAATCATTCGTATTATAATCAGTGTTGAAAACGGCTCTTATGTAACATTAGAAGTGTCTTTACTGGTCACTGATCAATTTATCCTTGCTGAATAAAAGTAGTATTCATTTCTTTCAGAAAATATCCGACCCCAATCTTTTGAACTGTAGTGAACCTCTGCTGTAAAAAAATAAATAAATTAAAAACTATTTTATTTCCATTTTTTTTTTTTTTTTTACGTGATTATGCTTTTATGTTTGGTCTCAGCAGCAAATTCAATGACATTTAACTTGATCTTTCAACAGCTGACTTCTAAGGAAAAACCTCATCGGCAAGGGTGCAGATTCCCTGTACTGCAGTCAGAATGCACATTTGAAGAGATGCGTGAGTTTGCATATACATCAAGCCAAGCTGGATGACATTACATTCCCAACAAAGATGCTGGATCATCTTAAATGCACCATATGGCCAAGTTGTGACCCTTTTTAAACCACATTTCTGTTTTACTCTTATCACATGGATTCTCAGCATATCAGTAGCTAAACGACATGCAACTCCAGATAAGGTAGATTAAGATCCTGTATAAGACCTGGCAAGCTTTGTTCTCTCCCTTTTATTCGTCCCGGATTAGCAATCAGAAGTAATGTTTTATAAGCCTAGCAGCTCCTAATACCAATTAACTGCGTGTCTTTTGGATCAGTAGTAAGAGGTTTAGCTCTATTTATCAAATGGATGCCAAAGGGCGGAGGGAGCAACCGATAGAGCTTTAGTACAGCACTCACTCCCTGAACCAGCATGTGTGTAAAATGATGAAACTATTTTTGATCAGTTCTGTGGAGTTATTTATAGTTTGTGTAAAATATTTCTTATCCTCATGCATCCCAGTTTTTGGGCACACGTCACAATGAGACCGCAAAGTCTGATGGCCATGTTTGACCGAATCTCTGTATCTGACGTGATTCTAAACCTCATTCAATTGTCTCCCTGGCAGCTACTTGTCAGCTGGTGCAGCTGCAGGCCAGAATGAGCGAAAAAGTCAGAGAAAAGAGAATATCTAAAGTTGTCCACCCATCTACCAGGTAAACAGATCATATTTCTCTCCTTGCACCATCCATCATCTTATTGATCAAAGAGCTGACATTGCACTGACATGATCTGGATGACACTCTGAAATGGGATCCATTTTAAAAAAGCAAAGGAGCACATTCACAGCCTTATCTGTCTGTGATTATCCTTCAGCTACTATTTTAGCTGTTGCTTATACCATATTTTAAAGGAAATGGTAAAAATCCTTCTTGTAGCTCACTCAGTATGGTGCTAGTAACAGCAAGCTCATGAGTTCGATTCCCAGGGAATGCACATTCTTGTACATCTTCAATGCATCTAGTTGCATTGTCACATTAAATGTCACATTTTATATCCAATAAAGTAAGATTTTCTTTAGCATTATCCTTGAGATGTAAGGGTTTTAGCATTGGCTGTGATTTGTGATTTTGATTAGCTGTTTTAATGTAGTCTCTGACTTGTTTTGACCAGATCACGCAGGGGGACACGGAGGCGTGAGGAGAGAAAGCTCAAACAGTTGAAGGAGATCACCCAGATGATGAAAGAGAGACAGTTGCGAGAAGGAGCCACGCCGGAGGAGGAGGCTGAGGAGGCGCCCTACACTGCAGACTGGGAAGGTATAGCTCAAGGGTTTGTGTTGGGTCCACTGCTGTTTCAGTTGCTCGTTCCTTGAAATTTGTGTCTTAATTTTATTCACTGCTTCCGAAGGATATCCGGATGAGACCTACCCAGAGTATGGAATGCCCTCCCGCCGGCGCAGATTTCCTAGCGTTATACTGGAAGAACCGGACCAAGCTATTCCCACAGCTGAGGAGCTTGCTGAGAGAATGGAGAAAGAAGAGGAGGATGAGCTTGCTGATGATGCATGTATTAACGAGGAGGTGAAAATGGAGAATAATGGAGAAAATGAAGAGGACGACAAAGATGAGCAGGAATACGAAGATGATGAATATGATGAGGAGGAGGAAGAGGAGGAGGAGGAAGATGAGGATGATGTTGGAGAGGACCAGCCCTGCCTTCCTAAAGGAATTGATGAGGATGAAGACACACTAGAGTGCCTAAGTGAAGGAGAAGAGATACAGAAACCAAGCAGAAGACGACAAATCACTTTCAGCGATCACAGACACGTCTTCCATTATCCAAAGGGTGGCGCTGTTGGATGCAAATATGAGGAAGAGGAGGAAGAAGAACATGAAAAAGAAGAAGAGGAAGAGGGCAATGAAGAGGACGAAAATGCTGATGAAGACAGTGAAGAAGAAGAGGAGGAAGAAATTGGTGATGAAGAGGAGGAAGATCAACATAATGAAGAAAGGCAGGGTGATACAGAAGAGAAGGAGGAGGAGGACCCATTGATGGAAGCTGAAAGCCTGGGATTTAATGATGATGTGGAATGTGATCCAGAGGAACAGGAAGTAGACCTCCTTGACTTCCTACAATCATACCAACCTGAGGAAACCCTCATCTCCAATAAGTCAGAGTCTCCTAAAGCTCAAACCTCTGGGACTCTTAGAATGCGTCACAAGAAACAAAAGGTGAAGAAGTGAGCCGCCTGTCAAAATAAACAATGGTGTTCTGTTTAATTACCCTCTAGACCTCTGTATGAACATACCTTACTGTAATCTTTCTCGCTTTGCTTAAGGAGACTCTGTAACCATTCAGGCTTGTCTAGTGAAAAAAAAAAAAAAAAAAAGATTACTTTAATACATTTCTAAGAAGAGCAAGAGAACATTTTTAGAGTAGAAAGTCTTTGCCATTAAAAATTTTGTGAACAGATGTGGCTTTGTATGGCCGTTATTTCATGAGCATTGAAGTACAGCAAATACAACGATTTAATCTTAAATATTTGAGATGCGAAAATTCACATTCAGATTTATTTTTTTCATATCTTGAGTACTGTATACAAACACTGTATATTGACCAATGTACACATTTTACAAAACAGTAACAGAACAGTTATACATTATCACTTTAACACAAGAGTGGTGAGACTTTTTCAAACATATAAAAAATAGCAGAAAAACATTAATTTTCTGTGTTTTTAACCATTTAGAGCAAACCCAAAACTGTTAGCATTACATAAAGTATAGAAAGTGCTGGAATGGTATCACAAGGCATTTAAAAAAAAAAAACTTTAATAACTTACACATATTTCTTTGCAATTTGGCCAAAGAATTTGATATACATGTAATATTCTTTTCTAAAAAAGTAATATTAAAAATACTTTTCTGGAGGGAAAGATATATTTCAAAATGTGATGTCTGAAGCCACAACATTATTTATGACCAAAGAGAATAATAACAAAAAAAGGTATGCCATTTGCAGCACATTTCTTGCCTTTATCTTGGACTGTTTAAGACATACAAACATTCTAAATATTAGTAGATGCTTTTTAACTTCAAATGCACTGCTTTGTGAAATTAAGAACTTTTTTTCCTGTGCGATGGACAACAAACTTGAAGGGGCATTTAGCAGGGAACACAAATATGATGATTAATAACATTCATTCAACATTAATGTTACTACATTTTAGACAACAACAAAAGATTTTCATTCATTTCCAAGACATTGTTGAGACATTCAACTGGAATGAATAATGGTATGATAAAAATCAACTGCAAGGCATGCTAATGCATAATAGAGCAGATCTAGTGAATCAGTGTGGTCATCTGAAGACTTCTACAATGTTTTAAAGCAGGTAAGGGCAACTTCGGTCCTGAAGGGCCACTGTCCTTCAGAGTTTACATAAAACTCAGCTGCCTGTGGCTTCCAAGTTATCCTGAAGACCTTGATTGTTCAGGTGTGTTTGATTAGGGTTGGAGCTAAACTGGGGAGGACAGTGGCCCTACATTACGGTGGCCGGGAAGTGCAAAACAACATTACAAAGTGTGAAACACTTTTACAATACTTGAGACAAATTTACATTTTAGAAAACAAATTAACTTGTTTCGTCCTTGGTAAAAGTGTTTTCCTCATGTAATTGTGTTTTATGATAGGTAAAAATGTTTTCCAAAATGTAAATTTGTCTCGAGCTTCGTAAAAGTGTTTCACACTTTGTAATGTTGTTTTGCACTTCCCGGCCACCGTACTACATGACTGAAGTTGCCCATCCTTACTTTAAAGAAAAGTTTGGCTTTAAGGGCAGTTGGTACAGCAGCTTTTTGGATTTTGTCATTTAAATTGCCACACTGATAATACACTTCATTTATTTCCTTTCTTCATTCATCAGAATTGTTTAGCAAAGACACAGAAGTGTATGAGCTGTAGTGCAATTAAGGAGGATGATTTGAGTTTTGTAAATTCCACTGACACTTTGTTCGAGCCACGTTTTTCACAACTATCTTCATGCAGCAGGAGATTTTCTAGATGACTTAAACAAACTGTTGCTAAGCATGTTAACACTCACAGTTATAATCCAACTACAATCACAATATCAAGGGCTGTTAGTCTGACAAAAATCAGATGGTTGTAATGCCATTTAGACTAAAGTGTTTACATGGCAAATCATCATCTTAGGCTGACAGAAATCAAACTTTGAAAGCACAAGTAAACATACTTGCTCATCTCAGAGTGTCAAATAAGTAGTTTGTCTGTTCTGGAAAATCATCTACGTCACAAGCAGACAACTGAACCTGATCTTTCAGGAAACATACAGCCCAGTATGCTGGAAATATACAGATTGTTCTTAAGAACAATGACAGAAGTTGCATGATGCATGAAACAACACTGGCTCAAGAAAACATCTCACCAACTTCAAGCATCACAAGTGTCTCCTCCAAAGGCACAATATTTACAGCTTTCCACCATTAATCTCTGAATAAAGTGCTCCGTTCAGTACATTCCCCTACAAATGTAGTGGGTCAGTTTGAGATGATCATGTACTTACCCTGATATTGACCCTCACATAAAATACACGTTTACTACACACTTCTGCCACTATTTAGGACTTTCCCAATAGAGCTACTGGTGTGGTGTGGACCTGGTGAACCATTGATTTTGGTTGTAATGCCATTACAACTTTACACCAGTTTTAGAATTTCATGCCTACTTGAGATCAACTGTAGATAAACTGTTTTAATGCGCACCTATTATGCTTTTTATATTACCTTTCATGAAGTGTGTAATACGTTTTTAAATGCAAAAGGTTCGCAAAGTTTCAAAAATCAAACTGCACAATAAATGAAATGAAAGCCGATTCGGAAATTCCAATTTCAACCTTTGTAGGTTTATAACAAATTTGCATAATCTACGTCTATTCAAGTCTATAGTCTTCATTGGCTGCCCGTGAAAAACTGATGCCATCATTACTGCTCATATCACTGCGTATACAAGTGCTGAGGAAGCCTCTGGAGCTGAAATTCAGATATGGTTATGGGTGTTTTGTCAGGCGAATCCTTTATTGAACTGTTTCAGACAGTGTGAGAAAAGAGGTGATTTTGCAATGTATGTTATGAGAAAATGGAAGTGTTGATGCATGTAAACCTATTGTAGGATACATCCAAAACAAAATTAGGAATCTTTAAAATAGCATAATTGAGACAGTTTAAGGACAGAAGGACATGAACTGATCTATTTTGTGGTACTGTCACACATTCATCGGTTGAATTGTAATAAATCCGCACCAAAAGCTCAGATGTGAAGGTGCCCTGGTCAAGCTTTGTGCTTGAAGCACAGGGAATTATGTGCATGGGGTAAGACACAAGCAGTAGATGTATGGACATTTATAAATACATAAATAGTCTGTTATTCTTTCATACTGGCTCTGCAGTCCTTGAGAAGCATGAATCAAACATAAACGACTTGCATGACACAAGTGACATGTATAACTGAAGAAATGTCACATTTGAAAAAGTTCATTAAATCAAATATCCAAACTGTTATAAATCACAGCTACATGTTACATTTCTCGTGAAAACTCATAATCGAATGGTTAGTGAACATTAATTACTTTTAGAATTATGATCATGGCAAGATGACGTTTGTTTTTAATCTTAGGGACACAAGCACTACTGTAAAAGATCCTTATTTAAACATTAGCAAAATGTTAGTGTTACCTTGTCGGTTAAGTATTGAAAGCTACTAGGAGATTTTTGACTGTTGATTGAAATGAATGCATCATCTTCCGATAATCCCACCCACTTGAATTGTAAGTCTTTGTGCTTTCCCCCAACTGTGATGCCCTTTAAAAAAAACAAACAACAACAACAACAACAAAAAAAACAGAAACCTCGCTCACACACACACACACACACACACACACACACACACCTCACTCACATTCGCACAAAGACACAAACTCTAAACGCATTCATGTCTCTAAAAGAAGGATCTTGAGAGAGGGACCCTGCTGCCTTGGAGTTCACCGCAGCCCTTTACTCAGTGATTCAGAATGTAAAGCAGGCTGGCTGGGTTCTTTCGTGGTTGTGGCTGACAGAGACAGACGGCTACTCACAGGCTAGCTTGCTGTCAAAGCTGGACAAAGCAATCGCAAACGCCTGCAGGGCACACATGGGGTAGTTGTAGTCCATTGTGAAGACGTCCTCCGCGACGCGACCAAACTGCATTACAATGTAATCCGCTGTATGCACAAAAGAGCGAAAATACAGACAAATTAACTGATGCGGTGCAGTAAAGACAAAATAAAATCCATCTCTAGAGTATGCGGTGTACAGATATACATCTCAAGAAATGTATATTATAGTGTAGTACATATGTAATAGAATTTATCTTTTAAAAAGAAGTAACACCTGAGAATTTACTTCCTAAAACTTTCATCTTTCACAGTGTCATGCAACTAGTACAAAAAGCTATTTTTTTTTCACTCACGGTCATTGTCATGAATGATCTGAAAATTTTTAACAGATGCTTGGGTGACTCTGCCATGGAAGTTCAGCACATATGATTGAGTATCATCGTTCCACACAGGCGTCTTGTTGTGGAGCTCTATCACACTCTCAGTGCTTTTGTTCTGCCATCGAGCCAGTAGAGACTCGTGGTCCTGCGACAGACAGATGAGGAGGGATTAGCTTTCCATTAGAGATTCAACTTTGCTGCTAATGCTAGCATCTGTTTATAAAAAATAGGTCAGTGTCTATTGGATTCCTTGGACTATTGTTCTACACTGGCCTACAACAGACATACAGTTCATTACAAAACATTTTACTGGTCATCTAACATAAATGACATACCGTAAACGAACAGATTGAAAATGATTTAACCACAATGCAAATGAAAAATATCTTCAATCTATCATGTGCACATTTGAACTGCCTCGCCTTCTTCCTCCAAACCTTTTTGTATTTTAATAGTACTAGTCATTTCACTCTTAAAACTTTCTTTTTATTTTATTCATATTATTTTGTTTTGCTTTCTTGAAGTTGTTAGATCTAGTACTAAACCTGAATGAATGAATCCATGAATGAATGAATGAAGTTTCAATTTAGATTAGGACACGGAAAATGGGAAAACGTCATTAATTAAGTGCTTTAAACCAACCTTCATTAGACATTAATTTCATTCGCATTAGTATCTAGTGTTCATAAAAACACTTAAACTAAACTCTAAATTATGCAGGACAGTGGCCCTCCAGGAGCAGGATTGGACACCCCTCATGTAGGGTGATAGAATATACAAATTTTACAGAATAAAAATCATATTAGACTTCCCGTAAGCAACATATGTTGAGACATATGACGTTATATTGTGTCATTACGTGTGTGCATGTGTGCTTGTTTCTTGATTTATGAGGATACAAATTTGTATAATGACATAATTTGTTTTATGAGGACATTTCATGAGTCCTCATTTTTAAAATAGCTTTACAAACAATGATACTAAACAATGTTTTGTTAAAAATGTAGAAATGCAGAATGTTTTCTGTGATGGGTAGGTGTAGGAGTATGGATAGTGTAGGGGGATAAAATGTACCGTTTGTACAGTATAAAACTATTACACCTATGGAATGTCCTCACTAAGGTAGCAAAACAAACCTATGTGTGTGTGCTTGATTTGACCAAATGTACTCACTTATATTATGAAATACTTTCACAACACTCTAGTGAGGACATTTGACTGGTCCTCACTAATGAAAAAGGCTTATAAATCAGCCAAAAGAGGTTTTTATTTAAATCTAGTGATGGTTTCATGTTACTGTGATGGGTAGGTTTAGGAGTAGGGGTTGTTTTTGTAAATATTTTAAAGAACACTGAATATAAATGCAATTAATGTCTAATAAAGGATGGTTTAAAGCACTCACTGACAATTTCCCAATTTGTATGGCCTAATCTAAAGAGATGATCATTTACTCCTAAAAACCAATTAACATTTCCTGTACTAAAAGCTAGTTAAACAATAATGGTTGTGTTAATTACAGTGACAATGAATGCAGAACTTTCTATTTGAATAGCTTATTAATATATTAACTATGAAACTATAAGCATATAGTTTATTAATGATTTGTAAGTACTCATAAAATATTGTTATAATAAGTATAGTTGAGAACTACATCTACTCTTTTGATATTCTGGTTCATTAAAGTCACCTATCACTATCACAGCTTCTCTTTCATGCTCTTTCCATGCTACACTATGCCTTGTTGTTATTGTTATATGTATATTTGTTCTTATTTCTGTATTGATTTGGTTTTCTTCTCCAGAGGGTAAGTTCCGCCCCTTTACACCTGTGGCATGTTCGATAACTGAGCTCCGGGTTGAGAATAAGACGGGAGAGTGTACACGTGAGAGGGGCTGATCTGGTGCTTCCTTCACCTGTCTCCAGCCGCCTGACCGCCACAGCCACTGTTTTGTGCTCAATGCACAATGAGCTCAACTCTGGCGTGCACTACACTTCGTGTGCGTCATGAGGTCCAGCCAGTCGCTGACGAGCTTTGGGTTTTTTTCTCTGTGTGTTATCCTTCATGTTCTTGTTGGTCTGTGTTTTTGTTTGTTATTTGACTGATTGTTTGAGTCAGTACGTTGATTCGATTCCCTAAAACACCATTTGCCTGCTGGTTACGGTGACACGTGAGTATCAATAAATGGTTAAACTTCCTCTTTTTGTTTCGCATGTCCTTTTTATGTTGCTTACCCCATTTCCCTAACGAGCGCTTTCAAAGTGGGGTTCGTAACAACTCACATGCTGGATTTGCCATTCTAAACAGCCCTCCACTCACATTTCGAGGCCTGATGGAAACTCTTTCATGGTCCATGTTCATTCCAGGAATAATGACACTCATCTTTCGAGGCCCCTTGAACCCCAAAACGTTAGTTTCCTGAAAAAACAGAAGACAAACAATCATTTACACCTTAATTAGCCACCATGTTTATGTACATGTGACTCGGTGAAATTCTTAGAAATTATTTATCAACCTCAAAGCATTTTACTTGCTGTTTTCCCTTTCTCAGTGATATTTTTATATTTATATATATAAAAAAATAAAATAAATCAACCAGCAGAGGTCAGACTTGGCTCATCATTGCTTGTGTCTCTACAATCAAGTGCCCTTAGGGCTGGGTGCTGGCTCTCTGCTGGCCACTGACCAACACCAAACTCACGTAGCAGATTGCTGCAAGCTCCTGTCGTAGATTCCCTGCTTCTAGGCTGGAGGTGGTCTTGACTGGATTCATACCACTGTCATATACTGTAAACTTGGTACCCATAAGGTTTGATCTGTGGGGATGACATTGCACTTATTGAAGAAATTCTCACAAATAAGACTGCATCTTGTCAACCAAAGACAGCCAAGAATATGTCTATATTTTTCTACTATTTAAGAAGTATGACATTGTAACATATATCAAAAGTTTGATTTTTGTTAAAAGTACTGTAATGAGAC